>JAMKFB010000241.1:253840-575219 GCA_036247105.1 Cirrhinus mrigala | reverse complement strand
ACATTTTATAGCAATCGCAAATGCCTTGGCTTTTTCTGGGTGGCAAAGTCACAGTTAATAATATGATATATTATTATATAAAACTGGAAACTTCACTACAGCAAACTGTGTACAAAAATTTGGTTGATTCATGTGCATTTTTTTTGGTTCCACATGCCATGCATATTAATTTTTGCATAATGCTAATACGTTTAAAAAAATGTTCAGTGGTGCGGTGGCATTTGTGCTAAAACAAAAAAATAACCACACAACTAAACAGTAAACATCTGAAACTAAAAACTAATTTACTAAGGCTTTACACAAAACGCTATGAGTTTGAAAACAGTCAAAGTGTGAACATCCAAAAAATTAAAATTTTTACATGCAGTTTCAATGAAGTTAAATTTATGTGATTGCTAACATAAACTATGTATGAAAACTTCACAGTACACATAGTTTATCACCACAGTGGAAGATTAAATTTTTTAAAAATTTGCATTACATTTGTATTAATAACATTGTAACAACAACACAAGATATATTGTTATCTTTTTTTTTTTCTTAAGTAAAAAAGTAAATTACAAAATATAGATTAACTTAATAATCCTAAATTACTCTTAATGAGATGTGATAGACTTTTTAAACTTTTTAATTTTAGGGTTAAGGATCAATATTAAATTTATTCGTATTTTATACAGATACTTGTGATTTGTTATGCCACGAATATGCAGTATCGCTAAATTAAAGTTCTTAACAGTTGTTGTAGGTGTTTCTATAGAAGTCAAGTTGCATTTAGGTTATACACTACCTTATTTTTAGGCAGATAGGAAATGCCATTATATACTCCCTAGAAGGCTTTGATGTTGATGCTGAAATCTCTTTTGGTTAGCCTTAATGACTGGCAAAGCAGAGTTATCGCCGTATCTCAGTATCGTTACTTGGATTCATCTGAAATATACCTAGTTTCTAAATTTATCAGATGACTACTTTGTATGAAGTTTTGGGTTGGTAATTGGAATTTTTATAGAGACTTGATTTGGATGTATAAGTGATATTCCTGGATGGCTGCCCAAGAAACTTTTGACTACCACAGTAGTTTGGGATTTTTGTACAAGCTGACTTGTGCCTAGGAAGTTGTATTGATACGGTGGCAGTATCTATGGTCAGGAAGTCAGGATTGATCGAGTTCCATGTCTTTTAGGTTCATCTTGGACGGGTTGAACATGTTTTAAGTTGGGTGAGCGAGAAGATTTATTTCCGGTTTTTTGGGTCACACTTTTCTGCTGGAGTTAAGCTTCTTGACTGTCGTCATGGAACATTGCGGTTAGCGATGGAAAGAATTGGTATTGTACACACATTTATTGTTGATGACGAGCTGATGTCAAAGACTTCCACATGTCTCGGCGTAAGAGAACTGCAATTTTCGTCCCTACGCTTGTTTTATTTCCACTCGGCTAAGTGATCAAAGAGCTTCTTTTATACCTTGGTTAATCCCAAGGACACAATCATCACTGGAGTGGGCTTGTTGGGCTTGTGTCCCTATCAGTGAAATGTTTTATCAAACGCATTTGGACACTTCCTCCCCAGCACGTCATTCGATTAAAAATGATTGCCTGAAGCAAGAGTGGCTTTTGGCCCAGCTCAGCGTAACTTGGGGAGTATGCTGCTAATCCTTCAGTCTGGTCGAAAGGCAACCATTGGCAGCAGCCAGTTGGCGGTGAGATTGTCGAAGAAGCAGTACAATCATTGCGTTGGAAAGGCCCAAGGTATAATGGTATTGTTGAAGATTTATCTTCCTCTTCACTAAGGGTGTTCAGGGCAGTGTAGTGACACAAGCTCAGTCACCACTGTGAGGTCGTTACATCAGGGAACTTGAATGCTTTCAGTGGATTTCCATCAGTCATCGTTTTCCGTCCATCAGAGCCTCGGCAAAGAATTATATTCTATGGCTATTTTCTGCAATGCATGCCCTATTTTTAGAGCAAGAACTTGGTGCTCTGCGAAAGGTTATGGTTTTCTCTTCATCAAAACCAGACACTTATACATCACAGCTTCTTACAACAACTTTGAGAAAAATTTCCAGGCTTGCCTTGCCCTTTCAATTGTGTATATGGAGGCGGGGTACGCACAATCAACAGAGTATCTCGAGCTAGTTGCGGTAACTTCTTTCTGATCTGCCGGGGAATATACTGCCGTACTTTGTAGTAGTTGTCATGTCGCGTGCTTGGTTCGTACTAGGGTTTGAGGGCCCGCTGCAAAATGCCACAAAATCATTAGCGGAACAACCGTTGTCACATAGTCGGACCCGTGGCCACAAAGGGTGCCAGAAAGCTTTCCACACTCCTTGAACTGCATGCGTTCAGGAGAAGGACAGTCTCTGGTGTGGCCAAGCCCACGCCTTTTGGTATGCTCACAGACGTTCTTTTGGCATGAAATGGATCTTGTGTGTGTTCCACTACCTCCTTGCGGGAAAATTCCTTTGCAATACAAAGTGAATAAATTGTGGGAGCTGCTTGGCCGTTGCTTTAAATTTGATTTTCCTGTTCATTTTCAGAATTCAACTTTGTGTGAAAGTTACCAGGTTCCGAAAATTACAAAAAAGCGTCGTCTTTCACTGACCCTTTTGGTGTAATTCGAGCTTCATCACTTCAGGTTCCGTCTGTGCATCTCTAATTGTCTGGCAAGTTTGGATGAGGTTTTAGGCCTAATAACAGTAATTTTCCATTATACATGCATTTGTTTTTGTTACTTCAACGTTGTTTCAACAGTGGTATCTATCTGTGCTTTTTGTTCTAGAATGAAATTGCTTCCGTAATCATAGAAGAGGCCGGGGACTGGCTAGAACAACCGGGATCTTAGTATCTCGACTTGATTCAGAGAGCTTGTCAGGAAATAATCTTCTCTTCTTGCTGTTTTCGTTGATCCATTTTCATCTTCGGATTAAATCATGTTTTCTTCTAAAAATATAAAACCTTTATTTAAACAATATTGTATAATAACAAAAAAGAAATGGTTATTTAAAACGTAAAAGCTGCGACATGCGGCAACTTTTGATTAGCAGTTATTTATGAAACAACGGAACCAAGCAAACAGAAGACCTTTAAAATAAATCAATTAGCCTGCACCAAACCATTACTTTGTCTTTTATCCGTACGGAAATTCAAACGAATACTCTTTGTTAACAATTTACGTTTAATTTAAAAGTGAGATAAATGGATTGGAGGGTGGAAACATAATTGGTTGATGCAACATAATCTTTTAGCCTCAGGAATCAGCAAGTTGCACTAACACATTTGGACATAATTGGTACCTTGATGAAGCACCATGTGTACACAATAATTAGGGTGAGGTTTTAGAGTTTATAGATCCTTTCAATACAGTGATGAACATTTTAAGTTATACAAAAATCTAACATCAAATGCCATTTATATTCATAGATTTTGTGCTATATTACTTGTGCCGTGTTTCTATACACACAACATTTATTAAGTTGTCTCTTTGACACTGTTATCAATTTTTATTTTTTTTTAATTTCTTTTAGAAGTAATAAAATGCTATTGGGGTTTTTTCACTCCAAATGAAATAAATTTTAAAACAAAAACAGAGGAATAAACCAAATTTAAACTAAACAAATTTGCCCAAACTGTATAAGATCAGAAATAACATTGAGTTCGGAGGTTTTTTTTTCATCATAGTGGCTTTGATTTGTTTAATTAAAATTTAGAGCACATAATAAATATGAAAGTGTCTTAGTGATGAGTCTATTGTAGTTGCCTATTGACTGCAACATAGGGTATGAATCTTGATTAAGGTGGACCTGTTTGCCATGATATTAAACCTACTGTTATCTGTACATGTACAGTGCGTTCATCAAATGTTTATGTAAAATGCCCGCAACATATTTTAAAAATATACTTCCATAAATTGTACTTCCCATGCAAATAATAAAAAGTCAAAAAAACCGGGAATTTTTAAAATTCTGGAAAAAAAAAACATAAAATAAATAAATGCCACATTACAGACAGCACATAATCTAGATTCTGCATTATTGTGCTATGTGACCATGGTGATTTCGTTAGGATCTCATTTAGAGCAAGCCTAGATAGAAGAGCATTTTCCTTAATAATTTAACTCCAACACCTCTCTTCTTAAAAGTGTTTTTTTCATTTCCGAATAATGGAGGCACTGGATCTTGGGCATTCATATGTAGTTGTTCTGTGCTAGTTGACGTGAGAGATCTAATATAGGACAAGTTATGCATTTCCAAAACATGTTTATTGGTGGGGATTTACATTTGCAGATTAACCATAGTAATCAAAGTTGTTCAATGTCTCCAAATGGTACGTAATGGTTACGGCACAGGGTTATCATTATATTAATGTCGTTATTTTTTTTCTAAAAACATTTGTTGATATGTACATTTTGACCCTTAAACAAATTATGTCTTACAAGCATAGCCTCAAAAATGTGCTCAAATGACCTTCTAAATTTGCCACATTCCATTGAAAAGATGACAGCCCGATCATGCATACTCTGCATTTGTCAGATGATACATATGTAGATGAACAAAGTTGTTTGTGTCACTATTCTGTGGAGGGAAGAAGAGTGGATAGAAATGTTTTAATTACCTTTCAACAATGAATATCAGATGAAGTATGAACAAGGAAATACAACTTTTTTTAAAAAGCATTAAATTGTCACAATATATTACGTTGGTAGTTCACTAGGGGCATATTCAACTTTACAACTTATGAATATGGAAAATGATATCATGAATTTTCAAATTCTTTATATCAATTTTACATTAAGGGGGAATGAAATAAGCAAATAAAAAAATCCTTTGATATTTTCACATATATATTCTTTACTGCGGATTCGTTTACAACCAAGGGACACTTTTGATGGCAGGATATTCAGAAGATTGCAATAAAAGACGGGAAAATCGTTATTACTTCCAATTATATTTTTTGATGTAAAAACTATAGAAAATATATAAGAGTACTAGAGAACGTACAAAAGGAAAAGGCCATTCGAGACTCTTTTTAAAAAACTCAACCCTCAATGCAAGTGCTGTTGTTTGGGGTCACAAATTCACGGACTAAGCTTTTAATCTTCAATCTAAAGCATAAGCACTCAACATGCATATGTAACCTTTATGGTAAAGTATGGTTTCACTAAATGTTCTGGCAATCCACTCTGTGTCACTGCCAGTGTGTTATCTGGGTTCACGGTTTGGTAAAATAAAATGCCTATGGTTTTCATAATGTTATGGCAAACTTATACTGTCCTCACAAATGCAGTGTGTTATATGGTTCATGTTTGGTAAAACTAAAGAGCCTATGGGTTTCTACAATGTCCTGGCAAACGGTTTGTCTCACAATGCAGTTTGTGTTGTTGGTTATGTTTGGAAAATAAAAGCTATGGTTTCACTACAATGTTCTGGCAACCATCGTTAAATGGCAGTGTAGTTGCTTGTTAAACAGTGTGTATTTACAAAGTCCCTCTTGTTATCTTTTATTTTTCAGATATAAAGACCCTGAAATCACCAACTGCACAGATTAAGTTTGAACTTGCTTTGGGAAGGGTCTTGACATCTCAGGTAACGGTTTTGTGTTCATCTGTCCAAAGAGAGAATGAATGGAAATTATTGATCAAAATTTTGCACAAGTTAAACGAAGGGGGGGTATATATGTGATTTAAAAAATGACTGATCTTTAACAAAAAAAAAAACAAAAAAAAAAAAAAAAGTACTGAGATCCAGATATCTTGCTTTATACACTAGGGACTAACTGCGCCTTCTTATTACTAATGTTAAAATACAAAATAGTGCATCAAAGGGGTGTTTGAATTTGTCTGTGTTTAAGTCTAAATTTGCATATGTTTTTGGTAATAATTTTCAACCATTATAAAAGGCTTACAATGACAAGCATATTGATGTACTGACAATCACTGATTGAAAAGACCAGACACGGTTTTAAATTACATTATGAAGTTATAGTGTAGTATCTCCAAAAAGAGCGTTACCAGCAACATTTTAGTAAATTTTTCAAGGGAAAACTGGGATACAAAATTGTGTATCTTGTATTAGTGAGTTAAAATTAGATTGCTTTGAGTACAGTTTACTTATAAGACTTGGATGTTCAAATGGCATTCAAGGCACAGCACTTTTGGAGATTTGAGCATTAAAATTGTTGTCTCAAGCTGGCAAGGTATTTGGGTTCAGTAACACTTGAAAAGAGTTGGGACAATGGGTTTCATTGGATGTAAGTAAGGGTTGATCAATAAGTTCTGTGGTCGGTTAGAACTGGTTCAAAAAAATGTGTGAGTGCTGAGCATTGCTTTAAAGTTACGAAGTAGAGGTCAGTTTGTCAGTGTCAGACCATGCACGCACTGAAAAGTCGGTTTGATAGGAGTGTCAGACAAAAAGCTTTCTTCTGAAGTGGCTCACAGGAAAGCCGGCAAAGTTTGTGAAGAAACCATAAGAGCATGAATTATGGCCACATGTTGTGGTCTGATGAGGGGTGGGGATATTAGATACTAATTGTTATGAGAAGAATATAAGTGGTTGTAACTTGTGAGGTGTGTATCATTTTGTGAGATATGTAAATGTATGTCTCATAATAACTTTTACACAATCAATGTCTGGAAAAATCTGTCCTCACAATGCAGTGTGTACTTCTGGTTCGAATCAGATCAATAAACATACTATGGTATATTCACTGTCCTACAATTGCGTGTGTTGGTCTGTTAAAACTGTGTGTCTTTCTACCACACGTCTTGTCACCTTAATTTTTAGATATAAAGTAAGCAATCACAACCAAAATGCTCATATGTTTGACTTGCCTTTCTGGGCAGGGTTCTTGACATCCTCAGTAACGGTTTCTGTGGTCTCTGTCAAAGAGAGAATGAAGTACATAAATATTAGAAGTAAATATTTGTAAGCTAAAGGAGGGAAGAAAAAAAAACCTATAAACATGTCGTGAAACTGGACTTTAAAAAAGTACTGGAGGGCTTAGACTGCGATAGTTTTTATACGAATTGATGTAAAATTATTGTAATATCATAAGGTGGACCTCAGAGCACAGTACCAAAGGACAAGGCCGTTGTTGAGCTTCTTTTAAAAATAAAATAAAATGCAGTGCTGTGTTGGACCCCAGATCACGTCTAAGCTTTTTAATTTATATCAAGCATTCAACGGATACATAGCCTATGCTTACACTTATGGTTAGCTCTGGTTTTCCATACAACTGTTTTGGCCACAACCATCTGTTCTACAATGCAGTGGTTATTGGTTAAGTTTGGTAAATAAATGCCCTATGGTTCCACTACAATGTTCTGGCAAATTTTTGTCCTCACAATGCAGTGTGCTAACTGGTTCATGTTTGGTAAAATCTAAAACTGGCTATGGTTTCACTACAATGTCTGGCAAACGTTTGTTCCAGGCAGGTGGTTATCTGTACATGTTTGGTTAAAAAATAAATTTCTATTGGTTCCTACAATGTCCTGGAAATGTTCTGTCTACATGAGTGTGTTATCTGGTTCATGTTTGGATACAAACTAAAAAGGCTATGGTTTTCATACCAATGTCCTGGCAAAACCCACTCTGTCTCATTAATGGCAGGGTGTGTAATCTGGTTTCAAGTTGGGTAAAACTAAAATGCCTATGGGTGTCACTACAATGTCTGTGCCAACCACTCTGTCCTCATTAATGCAGGGTGTTATCTGGTTCATGTTTGGTAAAACTAAAAATGCCTATGGTTTCCCTACAAGGTCTGGCAAATCGGTTCTGTCCTCACAATGCAGTGTGTTATCATGGTTCATGTTTGGTGTAAAAACTAAAATGCCTAAGGTTTTCACTACAATGTCCTGGCAAACCACTCTGTCCTCACAATGCAGTGTGTTATCTGGTTCATGTTTGGTAAAACTAAAATGCCTATGGTTTTCACTACAATGTCCTGGCAAACCACTCAGTCCTCACAATGCAGTGTGTTGTCTGTTAAACAGTGTGTAATTCTACCACAAGTCTCTGTCAACATTCTATTTTTCAGATATAAAGTAAGCACACTCAACCAAAATGACACAATACCTGTTCTGAACTTGCTTCTGGGAAGGGTCTTGACATCTCAGTAACGGTTTCTGTGTTCATCTGTCAAAGAGAGAATGAAATGTACATAAATATTGATGTCCAAATATTTGCTCAAGCTAAAGGAGGAAGAAAAACACTATAAAATGTCGTGAAACTGGCACTCTTAAAAAGTACTGGAGGGCTCTAGACTGCGATAGTTTTTTAAGAATGTGCGAGTTAAAATGAATATTGAGAAAACAATGGCGGACAGAGGATTTGGTTTTCAAGCTAAAGTAAAGTAAAAGACCGCATCTTAAACCACAGTTTAAATTTTGGTATTCTTGTGGGGAAAAAAAAAACATGCAAACTCTGTCACTGACAGCCAGTTTAGTTTTACTTTTTTTTTTATATGCTTTGTCATTTACCTCACGTTACGCTATGGAAGCTTTCTTTAAATAATTTTTATTCGATTCTTCAGTGTTTGCTAAAGGTTCTGTAATTTATTAGTCGGTATATAATAGGACTACAGCAGGTGGTGTATGCCATGCTTCACCTTATTTGTTTTTGTTAATAAGCGGTTATGTAAGCTAGTTGCCATTTTTTATTTAGTCTTTAGTCTTTATCTTGAGACGAAAAATGCTTAATAGGTCTAAGTCACATTTTAGTCATTTGAGTCTTTCATAGTTTTAGTCTAGTTTTAGTCAACAAAATGTCATTGCATTTTTGTCAACTTGTAGTCAATACTTTTAGTCAAACTGCAGTTACCAACATTTATTTTTTAGGGATGCACCGAATATTCGGCCACCGAAAATTTTCGGGCGAAAATGGCCCAAAAGTGCATTTTCGGTTTTCGGCCGAAAGACTTTTATCACGAAAACAACACGGCCGAAACAGTATGGTTGACGCAAACCGAAACGCAGCCTGCACGTGCTTGTCTGAAGCAACACGTCTGTGGTGTGGGCGTATTTCAGTATATCTGAGAGAAAGACCCTCGGATTGCGATTTGCAAAACTTGTTAATGCCGAAATTTCAAGAGGGGGTGTGTCTGCAGTCGTGCGTGCAGCCAGTGATGAGAGCAGAGATCGGCGTATTGCACGCAGACAGATGTAGCTTTCAATGAGTGAAAAACAATGGCTTTATGTTGGTGTTATATCGCAATATTTTAAAGATAAGTCTTTTCTATATACTGTATTTTTATAAATATTTATGTTTTAAACCATGGAGGTGAGCCAATGGATATCACACAAGCAACGTGAAAAACTGCACAATATGTGAAAGCGAAAGTAAAAACTGACAGTGCTTTCAGCATCTGACGTGCATTCTCTCAGAGACAATGAGAGACGATTATACTTCACATGCTGATATTAATTTAGCCCCCTAATATTTTTCTTGTGCCCCGAACATGGTGGGAAAAAACTAAAAAGAAATGTATTTTGTGTAAGGGTTGTTTTTGAAAGTCGGTTCTTGAAATAAAGCTCTTAATTTTCATTGGTGACTGCAGTGTTATTAGGGGTTAAGAAAGTCATAATTATGATTTCAGGTGGTCTTAAATGTGGAGACTGAAAGACAAGAATTGCGATGAAACTTCAAAAGGCTATCCATTGAATAAATATGAGCGCTGCACGTTTTTTCATTTGCTGCGGCTGCTTTTATACTACCATTCTGACAGCGCCTCCTGCTGGAAGAGAAACACGTAGACTTGAAAATGTGAACTGATGGATCCACAAGATAATGTGTTATAAAAATGTTAAACAATTTAAACAAAGGCTGTAAAATATATGTATGTTATTTAAAGTAATTTAATACTTGATTGATAATAATTGTTTCAATTAATATAATTGATTTATTCTTTATAACTTTAATATTAATTTATGCAATTGCACTGCCTTGATTTTAGTAAGATTAGTACACAATCATAGTTATAAATGCAATGGTACTAATAATTGCCATAATTCTTTCGGTGTTTTGGTTTTCGGCCTTGGTTTCCTCTTTTTCGGTTTTCGGTTTCGGCCAAGAATTTTCATTTCGGTGCATCCCTACTTATTTTGGTAGCCATTTTATAGTCTTAAAAAAAATTCTTCTCTCTTTAGACCAAATCAATTAAGCTTATGAGAAAATTGAATCAAGAATTGAATTCAGAAAAACTGGAATAAATGACAACAATTTTCATTTCTGGGTAGAGATACAAATTAAACTCAGTTTTCAGATACAGTATGTTTGCTTAAGATGCATACATTTATTTAACATCTTTTGTTGGTTTTTTAGTACTCTGTCCTCACAATGCAGTGTGTTATCTGTTAAACAGTGTGTAACCTCTACCTCAAGTCTCTGTCAACTTTCTATTTTTCAGCTATAAAGTAAGCACACTCAACCAAAATGACACAATACCTGTTCTGAACTTGCTTCTGGGAAGGGTCTTGACATCTCAGTAACGGTTTCTGTGTTCATCTGTCAAGAGAGAGAATGACTGGAAATATTGATCAAATATTTGCACAAGTTAAAGAAGGGGGGGTATAATATGCTGACTCTTAAAAAACTGTCTGACTCTTTAAAAAAAAAAAAAAAAAAAAAAAAAAAAAAAAGTACTGAGATCCAGATATTTGTTTATACCACCCAGGACTAACTGAGCCCTTCTTTATTACATTACTGTTAAAATACAAAATAGTGCATTAAAAGGGGTGTTTGAAAATTGTTGTTTTATGTCTAACATCTGCTTATGCCTTTTCTGGTACAGAATTTTCAACCATATAAAGCTACAATGACCAAGCCTTATTGATGTCACTGACAACACACTGCATTGAAAAGGACAGAACGGTTTAACAGTACATTATGACAGTTATAGTATCTCACAAAAAGTGAGTATACCCAGCAACCATTTTAGTATATCTTCTCAAGGGACAAACTAGGGATACAAACTTGTGTATCTTGTATTAGGGCAGTTAAAATTAGATGCTTTGAGTACAGTTACTCTCATACTGACCACTGGATGTTCAACATGGCATCTCATGGCAAAGAACTCTCTGAGCATTTGAGAATTAAAATTGTTGCTCTCCAAGATGGCCAAGGCTATTAGAGGTTCAGTAACACCCTGAAACAGAGTTGACAATGGGTTTCATTCGGAATTGGCTTTGTAAGGGTTGATCAATAAGGTTCTGTGCGTCAGGTGTAGAACCTGGCTTCAAAAAAATGTGTGAGTGCTGCCAGCATTGCTTTTAAAGGTTACAGAAGTAGAAGGTCAGCTTGTCAGTGCTCAGACCATACGCCGCACACTGCAACAAGTCGGTTTGCATAGGAGTCGTCCAGAAAAAAGCTTCTTCTGAAGCTGGCTCACAAGAAAGCCGGCAAACAGTTTGCTGAAGACAACCAACAAGAGCATGAATTACTGGAACCCATGTCCTGTGGTCTGATGAGACTATTAGATAAACTTGTCCTATGAGAAGATATACTAAAGTGGTTGCTAAATTGTGAGGTGTGTACTCACTTTTGTGAGATACTGTATATGCCTACTGTTCACTAATAATTTACACACTTCAATGTCCTGGCAAACCACTCTGTCCTCACAATGCAGTGTGTTATCTGGTTCAGATTCAGTTAAACTAAAATACCTATGGTTTCACTACAATGTCCTCACAATGCAGTGTGTTGTCTGTTAAACAGTGTGTAATTCTACCACAAGTCTCTGTCAACTTTCTATTTTTCAGATATAAAGTAAGCACACTCAACCAAAATGACACAATACCTGTTCTGAACTTGCTTCTGGGAAGGGGTCTTGACATCTCAGTAACGGTTTCTGTGTTCATCTGTCAAAGAGAGAATGAATGGAAATACTGATCAAATATTTGCACAAGCTAAAGAAACTCCAATAAACTAAAGACCAAATCTAGACACTGTGACTGTTCTCAAGAACGCAAAGAACAGAGACTTGTGTTCTTCCTTGAAAGAACGAACATGGAAGGACGAGAGAACACAGAACGCGTCTTTGTGAGAATTGGCATGCCAGGCTCTATGCTTACTTTTCTTGTTAGGGAGCAAGAGAACATAAGGACGCAAGATCACATAAGAACGCATATTGAGAAATGGCCTGCAAGTCTGCTTGTGGCCACAAGCTGAAATTATTTCTTTAACATGACATTGACTGTTCCTATATTAACTTTCTGTGGTTGGGATATAAAATAAACATATGGCTGGACAGTCAAATATCAACTCACGTAAGCATGCACACTACATTAAAATGTAAAAACAACTTTTTTTGTTCAAAATTAACAAAATGTATTTAATGATTGAGTACATCAATCCATCCGAACAGTTTTGTTTTTGTTTTTTTAGCCTTAATGTCTCATGAAATCGAAATCACAATATTTATTTTGTTAGTGCACATTGCTAGTCTTAAGGTAAACAATTAATTCATGCAAGATAATCCATTGAAAAAAAAAATAGTTTGTCTTGGTAAATCTTTGATAAAATTGGATAATTTGCTTCCGCTCTGGAATGGCATTCCTTCTCTGAAGACGTCAGCTTAACAGTACCTGTGTGATACTTTATATTCATAAAACAGAGAGACATAGATATGGCTACAATACAGTTACAATTCAAAACCAGTGAATTGACACAGTGTTTTTTTCTTTGCATACTGCATACACATTATATTGAACATTTACCAAACTTTTATTTACTATATAGAGGAAAATAATGTAATAATTATCGTTATTGTTTTATTACCCTATTCCATTGTTTTCATTTGTGAATGTCAGCATCTGTATAACTTTTTGCAAAAAAAAAAAAATTGCAAATTGTGACATATGTTGCAAAACATTTCTGTCTATTGTGTTTTGATTAATGCCATCATAAGCAAATCATAAGCATCATAAGTGTCCAAATATGTCACACTATTAACTTGTTATTTATTGAACTGCTGTATAAAATCAGTCATGTTTGCACTTATGATAATTGGGGCAAACAGCCTTTGTGTGATATTGTACTCATTAAGCAAAGACCCATACAGGGCATTAACAGTAAATATGTAAACACTTTTAACAAAATGTTTCCTGCTCTGGATTACTTTGTAGGTCCTCTTCATCTACTTATTCATTTTTCTCCATGTTTCATTAATAAACTTGTTTAATGTGAGTTAGCCATGTACTGTAGAAACTGGGGCTAAAAATGGCCCTGAGCTTTCTGCCACAGAGCAGCGAACCACACCTGGTCCACAACACACCACACCATAAACCCACCAGCTCATCATGCACAGAGCAATTTTTACCACTTACTAACATAAAAATACAAACACAATGCAGAAATAAAATGCTATTTTTTTATTGAAATTCTGCTATACTTCTTTAAATTAGAATTTGTCTTTCCTGGTGTATATAACAATTAGTAGATCATTTAGAAGAATTTGTACACATCTCTTTTAGAGGGACAGTTTAATATCATTAAAGTTAAATATCTACCTTAATATCAGTCCATATAACACAATGCTCTGCTCTAGAAGACTTGTAATGTAGTGCAGAATGTGGACTATTTTATGGTGTTTTATTGTGCTTTTATTTAGAAATCATTCTGATTTGCTGCTCAGGAAACATTTCTGATTATTATCCATGTTGAAAACAGTTGTGCCGGTTCATATTTCTATGGAAAATGTGATACAGTACCATTTAGTCTAGAGTAATATTGAAAATTGATTAAAGTGACAGTAAAGATTTATACTTAATACAAATAATTTATATTTCAAATAAATGGTTTTAACTTTGCATTCATCAAATAATCCTGAAAAGTTAAAGTATCACAGTTTCCACAAAAACATTAAACAAAAAGTTTGTAGTATTGATGATAATACTTAAGAACAATTAGTAATAACTGAACATAAATTAATAACTGACAATAATTAGGCAGCAAAACAGCATAATAGAATAACTTCTGAAGAGCTATGTGACACTGAAGACTGACGTAATGATGCTGAAAATTCAGCTTCAATCACAGAAATAAATTACATTTTAAAATAATAAAATAATGCATGTGGAATAGCAAATTATATTTTTATTATAGCCTAATATGTGTCACTTTGAAAGTGAAAGTCTTCAGATTTACAATGTTCCAGAGTACATTTGAGAATTATATATATATATATATATATATAATATATATATATATATATATATATATATATATATATATATATACATACAGTCATGGACAAAATTATTGGCACCCTTGGTAAATATGGGCAAAGAAGGCTAAAAAAAAATCTGCATTGTTTCTCCTTTAGCTCTTTTAGTCAAAAATTCTGCAAAATTCAAACATTTCATTAAAGTTAAACAATTTAAAGTGAGGTGGAATATAACTTTATGAAAAAATGTTTTTCTCAAATACACCCTGGCCACAATTATTGGCACCCTTAGAAATGCTTATGAGTAAATTATCTCCTAAATATTGTAACGAGCTAGTGACTGAAAATGTCCACACGAGGGCGATGTGGTTTTGCGCTGTTGATTCATCTAGAGGCGTATAAAAGGAAGTGCATGTACATCTGTAGAAAGGACGTGTGTACCCAGGTATTGCTATCCCTAAACTGTTTTTGTATTGGTCGGGTGGAGGAGACCGACACTAAGATTGGATCGATTGCACAGAATCTGCGCACTGTGAGAACCGATCTTGTTCTTTTAAAGTAATTACGGACGAAACTCACCATGACCATAGAACAGATGGAGCTTCCCGATTCATAAACGGCTGCCGAATCTTCATGACTGAAGCTACGTCACATACAAGTATTTTGCTGTTTATGTTCTATATATGTGGGTAGCTGGGTACTATGTCCCTAAAACGTTTTAAAGAGGGTAGGTGTTGTTTGTAAAAACGAACTATGCACCAGCCGAATCTTCACGTGTTTGATGCTATTCACAAGACCCATCATCGTTGTTGCACCTCTTATTTGAACTGTGGGCTCTCTTCTTTAAAAGCTTGTCTGTGTATAGCCAGTGCTCGTTGAGAAATTTGGGATGTTCGTATTGAGCTTTCGAACTGTTTGAGATGAATCATTGCACGTTTGAACTGTTTGAATTGAATCATTGAACATCCGATCTGCTTGAACTGAGACGCTGACACTTTCGAACTGTTTGAGATGAATCATTGCACGTTTTGAACTGTTTGAATTGAATCATTGAACATCCGATCTGCTTGAACTGAGACGCTGACAATTTCGAACTGTTTGAGATGAATCACTGCACGTTTGAACTGTTTGAATTGAATCATTGAACATCCGATCTGCTTGAACTGTTTGAAATGAATCATTGCATGTTTGAATTGCTTGAATTGAATCATTTAAGAGTTTAAACTGAATGAAATGAGTCCTTGTGGACAATGTGTTTAATAGTCATTGGGCTCTGTTTAAATTTGATGTGACTGGTTGAACCAGACCTGTCTATAGGAAAAAGGGTTATATCACACTGCATTAATTATATTGTTAAAGATTATTTTTGGGTCCAAAGAGGTACCTCTTCAGTCAGTTCAGTTGTGTGAATTTATTTGATTGTTTCATTGATATTTGTTTTTTTCCTGTTCTGGTATAATAGGTCTGAATTTCTTTAGTGCATATCACGAAAGGAGAACAAATAGAACATATAGTTCAATGCAAGTAAACTGAGGTATTCCTGTTTGTTTTTGTCTTCGGCTCAAAAAAGGGTTCTCAAGGTTTATTATTAATTGATTCTCTTCTTTAATTCTTGTGAATCCTATGTAGAACTGACTTTATTTTTTTTTACTTATAAGTAATTATAAGTTGGCACCCCAGAGCAAATCAGTTCGTTACATAAAAAATGGCACCCCAGATGGGACTCAGTAGATTGAGTTATGGGCCTTGACAACATTCAGACAATAGCATATATTTAAGTTTTGAATTCCAGTTTCTGCATAGTGGTATTATTTACGAAATCACTACCTGGCTATTTTTATTGCTAACTTGTTACTTCAGGTGATATGGATTCCTCACAGAGAATTAGTCTTTCTTCTGAACCGCCTACTTTGTCAGATGCAACAACACATTCTTTGATAGATATGGATTTGTGCTCTGATTCTGTGTTTTCACCGACCTTGATACCTAGTTTTGTTGATCTGCCTAAGCATGACACAGCTTATGTACAGGATCCTGTTGTAGACAAACTAGTTCCAACTCAGCTCAAAATGGCTCAAGAAATTGCTGATATTAAAAGTGATCAACAGCAATTGAAAAACTGAGCTTATACATACTATAACAACTTTGCATCAAGATTTAAAATTTTTAAATCAAGAAGGACAGAAACATTTTTTTCAAACTGTAAACCAACAGCTTGAGTACCATCGAACTCAGAGTTCATCAAATGTAAGCTGGAGGTTGGAACGTTTGGAAAAACAAGTTAAACAGGACATGGAAGCTATCATAAAACCTCTTCAAACAGCTATGGAGAAACTACAATCAGATTTTCTTGATCAAACTCAACAGATTAAAATGGTTTCTCAAGAGTTGACTGCACTCAAACAAGATAGTATCAACCATACATCAGTGATTCCTATTCCCCAAATTCTTCCTCCACCTACTACGCATTTTCCTTTACCAGATAGAGCTCTTCCTCAGACCAATCCTGTATCAACCACCAAACCGGTATCCTCTTCAGTTGTTGTCAACGATGCTGCTAATGCCCCTTATGTGTTACAGTCCACCATGCAGCAGGGTGTCCCAGATCAAGGTTCATTTGGACCAACAGACTTGTTTATGACTGGCGGGGATACAAGTCGACGCTTTAGTGGAAGGATTCCTGTTAAGTTGGAGTTTCCTACATTTGGTAGAAAAGAAGATGATCCGGATCCGTTAATATATATTGAGAAATGTCGGGATTATTTAGCTCTGAATCCGCTTTCCAATGAGGAGCTGATTGCCACCCTTCGAAATGTTCTGCACGGTACTGCCCGTGACTGGTGGGATGTAGCTAGATTCTCTATTTCTACGTGGGTTGAGTTTCAGACTAGCTTCTTATCAGCTTTCTTGTCGGAAGATTATGTTGATGAATTGGCAGAGAGAATTCGTAATAGAGTACAAGGAGAAAATGAAAGCATTAGGGATTTTGCATACATGTATTACTCTCTTTGTAGACGATGGAAACCGGAAATTACAGAAGAAGAGGTCATCAAACTCGTTTTGAAAAATATAAATCCTAGCATTGCCAGTGAGTTAAGACGAAGAGTGTCCACAGTAGATGAATTAGTTCGATTAGGACAACAATTGGAAAAAGATAAACAAAATCAACAACAATATGAGCAGCGTAAACGTTTCTCCAATAAAATGACTGGTAAACCCGAATGCCAGAATCAACAGATTGTAGCTAAAAAAGAACAAGAGAAAGGCTCATTAGTGCTTTGCTGGAAATGCAAAGGGTCACATTCACCTGCATCCTGTCGTCATTACCCTCCTTCTAAGAACAAAGATAGTTCAAAAAATAGTAATGCATCCAATTTTGGTCAGCAATCACAGTCTACAGTAAGTACTGTAATTCAGCAGAACACTTCTGAGATTAAAGATCAGCATGTTGGTAAACATAAAAGAGATCGAGTTCCGTTACTGGCTACAGGTGATACTAGTCCGTCTCAGCTGATGGTTTCTTTAGTGATTCGTCAGTGGCAAGGAGATGCTATTGTAGATACAGGCTCTTCTTTCACGCTTCTTTCTGAAAAACTTTGGACTAGTGTAAAGTTGCCTGGAGAAGAAATGCAAGAGTGGGTGGAAGGGCCATTATACCTGGCTAATGGGAAAGCCAAACACCCTTTAGGATGGACTGAGATGGAAGTTCAAATAAATAATCGCAATTGGGTGGTGCCCGTTGTGATTATGTCTGAAGAGATGCTTGTTTTCTCAGTAATATTGGGGCTTGACTTCTTGTTTTATAGCGGGTTACAGATTGATGTTACGACTAATACGTATTGGTTCAAACCTAATGAAAAACAAAGGTTTTCTTTCAATGGTGGTTCTCAGAAGTTGAATGATTGGGGACTCGAACGACCTGTTGCTTTGTACACGGCTATTCCGCCAACTCCAACTGTTCCAAGTTTTGAAGCTGAATTGGCAGACTTGGTAGAAAAAGCAGTCCAACATGCACAGTTGGAAGAGGAAGGGAAACGGATGTTGTTAGAACAGCTGCAACAAAATTCTGATGTATGTAGCACTAAACTTGGACACACAAAGTTATTAAGTCACCAGATCTTTCTTACCCAGGAGGTGCCTGTGAAACAGAAACCTTATCGAGTGTCTCCAGCTAAACTGAAAGCTATGAAAGAACTTATTGATGAAATGTTGGCTGCGGAAGTAATTGAACCTTCCTCATCTGCTTGGGCTTCCCCAGTGGTCCTTATCCCAAAGAAGACCGGGGGATTACGCTTCTGTGTAGATTATCGAAAACTTAATGCTGTTACACAGAGCGATGCTTATCCATTGCCCAATATTCAAGAAATTTTGGAATCTCTAGTTGGTGCTTCCATATTTACCTCACTCGATTTGAACAGTGGTTACTGGCAGGTGCATATGGCCCCAGATAGTCAAGACAAAACTGCCTTTGTGTGTTCTTTTGGGCTATTTCATTTTAAGACTATGCCCTTTGGCCTTAAAAATGCACCTTCCACATTTCAACGTTTAATGGAGAGAGTTTTGGGAGACCTTAGAGGAAAGGTTTGTTTGGTCTATTTGGATGACATCATAATTTTCTCCCCTAACAAAGACCAACACTTCCAAGACCTACAGCTGGTGTTGAATAAGCTGAGAGAAGCAGGACTCACAGTAAACATGAAGAAGAGTAAGTTCTTCCAGAGCACCTTAAAGTTCCTTGGACACATTGTGTCTGAAGAGGGTATACAAGTTGACTCTGAAAAGACTCAAGCCATCCGTGACTTCCCAATACCTCCCAACTTAAAAAGCCTCCAACGTTTCCTCGGTATGGCAGGTTGGTACCATAGATTCGTGCCGAATTTTTCCCAAATTGCTGAACCTCTGACAGCCCTGAAGCGAAAAGGAGCACGCTTTAAATGGACTGCAGCATGTCAGGATGCCTTTGACAATCTTAAACAACATCTGATGGAATCTCCTATTTTGGGGCATCCAGATTTTAATTTACCTTTGGTCGTTTACACCGACTCCAGTGATGTTGGCCTTGGAGCAGTTCTTTGTCAGCAAAGACGGCCAGGAACAGAAGAAGTTCTTGCGTATGCAAGCCGTACTTTGAATCGGGCTGAACGAAATTATTCTACTACTGAACAGGAGTGTCTTGCTGTAGTCTGGGCACTTGAAAAGTGGCGATATTATTTAGAAGGGCGCTACTTTACTGTTGTAACGGATCATTCTTCTTTGAAATGGGTATTTAAGACCAATAAACCCAGTACCCGACTGATGAGGTGGGCATTACGTCTACAAGAGTTCACCTTTGCTGTTGAGTATAGGAGAGGAAAATATAATCTTGTTCCTGATGCCCTGTCCCGAATTCCATCTGACCAGTCCAATCTGTCAACTTGTGCTGCAGTGTTGAAACCAACTAAGAAGGAACCTCCAGCCACTGTTTTTCCCCTCACGGATGAAGAGATATGGAGAGCGCAACAAGATGATCAAGAAGTGCAAGAAATATATCAAAGTATTCTGGAAGATGGAGAAAAAATCATCAATTCTGTAACAAAATTGACCATTATTGAGGATAAGGTTTACCGTGTAGTACAACTTCCCCATCGTTCTTTGTATCAGGTATGGATACCTGGGCCCTTGCGATCAAGGCTGATGAGTTTCTTTCACGATGATCCTCTTTCAGGACACCTAGGCCGATACAAGACATATAGGAGGTTACAAGCCTTGGTATACTGGCCAAAAATGAGTCAGGATGTGAAGGCGTATGTGACACGTTGTCAAACCTGTCAATGTTACAAACCTGAATCCAAGAAGCCAGCAGGTAAATTACAGCAAACTCAAGCAATAAAGCCTTGGGAAATGTTGGGTGTGGACCTTATGGGTCCCTTTCCCAGAAGTTCTCAGCTGAATTCCTATCTACTAGTCGTTGTTGATTACTATTCCAAATGGGTAGAGATTTTCCCATTACGAAAAGCAACTGCGGGAGTAGTGTCTAAGCTGATGATTAAAGAAATCTTTACTCGCTGGGGTGTACCCGATTATGTGCTTTCCGATCAAGGACCCCAGTTTGTGTCTAAAACATTTTCAGAAACCTGTAAAGGATGGAATTCCACACAGAAATTCACCACGGCTTACCATCCTCAAACAAATTTCACAGAAAGAGTAAATCGTACTCTGAAGACCATGGTAGCCTGTTATGTAGGCTCTCATCATCACCAGTGGGATCAACATCTTCATGAATTTCGTTTCGCTCTAAATTCCTCGGTGCAGGAATCTACGGGTGTTACACCTGCTGAGTTAAATCTCAATAGACTTCTCAGAGGTCCACTGGACATGGTATTACAACCCCAGGATGTTGCTCCGGATACTGCAATATATAATAATATTGTTCAGCTTCAAGAGTTGAAGGGTCTTGTTGAAAAGAATCTTTACAGAGCCCGCCTTCGACAAAAGAGGAATTATGACCGTAAAAGACGGGAACTTTCATTTAGAACAAATGACAGAGTTTGGATCCGTTCACATCCTCTCTCAAAAGCGGAGAAGAAATTTTCTGCCAAACTTGCCCCAAAATGGCAGGGTCCCTACCGAATTGTTCGTCGAATGGGCCCTTTAACTTACCAAGTGGTACAGGAAAAAACAGGGGAGGATTTACGAGTTATACATATCTCCCAGCTCAAAACGTGCTATCCTACTGCCCAGCAATTAGATGAGATCCAGCATCGTCAGTTGGTGGAGATATTCAAGGAAGAGGATGCTGATGAAGAATTCCTTGGATTTTCAGAAAATGATCTGAAAACTGATGAGAAAAAAACAGATTCGGCTTATTAGAAGGGGAAGGGAGTGTAACGAGCTAGTGACTGAAAATGTCCACACGAGGGCGATGTGGTTTTGCGCTGTTGATTCATCTAGAGGCGTATAAAAGGAAGTGCATGTACATCTGTAGAAAGGACGTGTGTACCCAGGTATTGCTATCCCTAAACTGTTTTTGTATTGGTCGGGTGGAGGAGACCGACACTAAGATTGGATCGATTGCACAGAATCTGCGCACTGTGAGAACCGATCTTGTTCTTTTAAAGTAATTACGGACGAAACTCACCATGACCATAGAACAGATGGAGCTTCCCGATTCATAAACGGCTGCCGAATCTTCATGACTGAAGCTACGTCACATACAAGTATTTTGCTGTTTATGTTCTATATATGTGGGTAGCTGGGTACTATGTCCCTAAAACGTTTTAAAGAGGGTAGGTGTTGTTTGTAAAAACGAACTATGCACCAGCCGAATCTTCACGTGTTTGATGCCTATTCACAAGACCCATCATCGTTGTTGCACCTCTTATTTGAACTGTGGGCTCTCTTCTTTAAAAGCTTGTCTGTGTATAGCCAGTGCTCGTTGAGAAATTTGGGATGTTCGTATTGAGCTTTCGAACTGTTTGAGATGAATCATTGCACGTTTGAACTGTTTGAATTGAATCATTGAACATCCGATCTGCTTGAACTGAGACGCTGACACTTTCGAACTGTTTGAGATGAATCATTGCACGTTTGAACTGTTTGAATTGAATCATTGAACATCCGATCTGCTTGAACTGAGACGCTGACAATTTCGAACTGTTTGAGATGAATCACTGCACGTTTGAACTGTTTGAATTGAATCATTGAACATCCGATCTGCTTGAACTGTTTGAAATGAATCATTGCATGTTTGAATTGCTTGAATTGAATCATTTAAGAGTTTAAACTGAATGAAATGAGTCCTTGTGGACAATGTTTAATAGTCATTGGGCTCTGTTTAAATTTGATGTGACTGGTTGAACCAGACCTGTCTATAGGAAAAAGGGTTATATCACACTGCATTAATTATATTGTTAAAGATTATTTTTGGGTCAAAGAGGTACCTCTTCAGTCAGTTCAGTTGTGTGAATTTATTTGATTGTTTCATTGATATTTGTTTTTTTCCTGTTCTGGTATAATAGGTCTGAATTTCTTTAGTGCATATCACGAAAGGAGAACAAATAGA
Organism: Cirrhinus mrigala; assembly: GCA_036247105.1. NCBI lineage: Eukaryota > Metazoa > Chordata > Actinopteri > Cypriniformes > Cyprinidae > Cirrhinus > Cirrhinus mrigala. The sequence continues at coordinate 553,028 of JAMKFB010000241.1, read as the reverse complement.
ACATATAGTTCAATGCAAGTAAACTGAGGTATTCCTGTTTGTTTTTGTCTTCGGCTCAAAAAAGGGTTCTCAAGGTTTATTATTAATTGATTTCTCTTCTTTAATTCTTGTGAATCCTATGTAGAACTGACTTTATTTTTTTTTACTTATAAGTAATTATAAGTTGGCACCCCAGAGCAAATCAGTTCGTTACAATATATTTCCATTGAAATTTCCAATTTCTTTGCACACCAAGGTGATTGGAAACATGATGTTGTCCAGTCATGACGTCTTGGTGCACAGATGAATAAATATTAGTAACACAAAGCCCAAACCAACCTAATCATTCATCACAACGGGTAAAACAGCAAAAGATTGTTGATCTTTACACAATACAAAGTGGCTTTAAGAAAATACTTAAAACATTAAATATTCTCATTTCCAACATCAGGGAAATAATTAAGAAGTTTTAATGGACTGGAGATGTTAAAAATCTGCTTGAAACATGATGTGTGTCAATATTGTCTTAATGTGCAGCAAAGAGAACAATTTAAGTGGCCAAATACTCTTCAAAGATCACAGATGGAAAATTGCAGAAATCATTTGAATTTTAGTGTCAGAAAAAATATTAAAAATAAAGGAAAACTGCACCTCCATCACAACAAATCATTTCAGACACTGTTCAAGAAACAAATCATCTGCTCTCATGCTAAAACAAACTCCACCATATTAATTTACCATACTGGAACTTCAGCCAGGACTGGCTTTTATTGCCATATGAAATGAGAATTATTTTTTTTGGAGCTAGAACACATTAAAGGTTTGGTGCACACAGGGATAAAAAAGTGCCCCATGTCCACATTTAAATATATCACCAGATGTTCTTTTTTGTGGACCTAATTTTACACCAAAGGTCCTAGACATCTTGTTCAGATACATGCCATCATGTTTTATATCAAATACCAACAGATAAAAAAAAGGTAAAACTGACTTGCTCAGTTAGAAATATTATAATGGGTCATGGTTAGATCTTCCATCACCACACTGATTCAAAACAAAAATCAAAATCAACACAAAAACTGGTCACTGAACACAAAATCAAGATTCTGCCATAACCATCCCAATTCCCTGACCTGAATCCTATGGTAAATGAGTGGGATAAACTGAAGAAGAGTGAGCACCAACATTTGAAGGATCTGGAGAAATTCTGTATGGAGGAATAGTCTAAAATCACTTGCCATATATTCTCAAACCTCATCAGGCATGAAGGGGGGAAAAATCAGAGCTGTTTTTCATGCAAATGGAAGTTGCAGAAAGTTTTGAATACAAGGGTGCCAATAATTATGGCCAGGGTGTATTAGAGAAAACCATTTATTTCATAATATTATATTCCCCCCACTTAAAATTGTTTATTTTTAATGAAATGTTTGAATTTTTTTTGACTAAAGATCAACAGGAGAAACAACGCAGAATTTATTTTTACAGCCTTCTCTTCTTTGCCCATATTTACCAAGGGTGCCAATAATTTTGTCCATGACTGTATATATATGTATGCGTGTATGTATATATATATATATATATATATATATATATATATATATATATATATATATATATATATAATATATATATATATATATATATACACACATACATACACATATATATACCTAAACAAATATATATATATATATATATATATATATATATATATATATATATATATATATATATATATATATATATATATACATACACACACACTAATCAAAACACAATAGACAGGAAATGCTTTAGATTACCAAGACAAACTATTTTTTTTTCAGTGGATTATCTTGCATGAATTAATTGTTTACCTTAAGACTAGCAATGTGCACTAACAAAATAAATATTGTGATTTCGATTTCATGAGGACATTAAGGCTAAAAAAACAAAAACAAAACTGTTTGGATGGATTGATGTACTCAATCATTAAATACATTTGTTAATTTTGAACAAAAAAAGTTGTTTTTACATTTTAATGTAGTGTGCATGCTTATGTGAGTTGATATTTGACTGTCCAGCCATATGTTTATTTTATATCCCAACCACAGAAAGTTAATATAGGAACAAAATATACATTATGACAGTTATATGCCTACTTTTTACTGATCATTTACACACGTCAATGTCCTGGCAAACCACTCAGTCCTCACAATGCAGTGTGTTATCTGTTAAACAGTGTGTAATTCTACCTCAAGTCTCTGTCAACTTTCTATTTTTCAGATATAAAGTACACTCAACCAAAATGACACAATACCTGTTCTGAACTTGCTTCTGGGAAGGGTCTTGACATCTCAGTAATGGTATCTGCATTTATCTGTCAAAGAGAGAATGAATGTACATAAATATTTATGTCAAATATTTGCACAAGTTAAAGAAGGGGGGACTATAATATACTGTTAAACAGGCTGACTCTTAAAAAAGTACTAAGATCCAGATATTTGGTTATACCACCCAGGACTAACTGAGCCCTTCTTTATTACATTACTGTTAAAATACAAAATAGTGCATTAAAAGGGGTGTTTGAAAATTGTTGTTTTATGTCTAACATCTGCTTATGCCTTTTCTGGTACAGAATTTTCAACCATATAAAGCTACAATGACCAAGCCTTATTGATGTCACTGACAACACACTGCATTGAAAAGACAGAGCGGTTTAACAGTACATTATGACAGTTATATGCCTACTTTTTACTAATCATTTACACACTTCAATGTCCTGGCAAACCACTCTGTCCTCACAATGCAGTGTGTTATCTGGTTCATGTTTGGTGAAACTAAAATGCCTATGGTTTCACTACAATGTCCTGGCAAACCACTCAGTCCTCACAATGCAGTGTGTTATCTGGTTCATGTTTGGTGAAACTAAAATGCCTATGGTTTCACTACAATGTTCTGGCAAACCACTCAGTCCTCACAATGCAGTGTGTTATCTGGTTCATGTTTGGTAAAACTAAAATGCCTATTGTTTCACTACAATGTCCTGGCAAACCACTCAGTCCTCACAATGCAGTGTGTTGTCTGTTAAACAGTGTGTAATTCTACCTCAAGTCTCTGTCAACTTTCTATTTTTCAGATATAAAGTAAGCACACTCAACCAAAATGACACAATACCTGTTCTGAACTTGCTTCTGGGAAGGGTCTTGACATCTCAGTAATGGTATCTGCATTTATCTGTCAAAGAGAGAATGAATGTACATAAATATTGATGTCAAATATTTGCACAAGTTAAAGAAGGGGGGACTATAATATACTGTTAAACAGGCTGACTCTTAAAAAAGTACTAAGATCCAGATATTTGTTTATACCACCCAGGACTAACTGAGCCCTTCTTTATTACATTACTGTTAAAATACAAAATAGTGCATTAAAAGGGGTGTTTGAAAATTGTTGTTTTATGTCTAACATCTGCTTATGCCTTTTCTGGTACAGAATTTTCAACCATATAAAGCTACAATGACCAAGCCTTATTGATGTCACTGACAACACACTGCATTGAAAAGACAGAACGGTTTAACAGTACATTATGACAGTTATATGCCTACTTTTTACTAATCATTTACACACTTCAATGTCCTGGCAAACCACTCTGTCCTCACAATGCAGTGTGTTATCTGGTTCATGTTTGGTGAAACTAAAATGCCTATGGTTTCACTTCAATGTCCTGGCAAACCACTCTGTCCTCACAATGCAGTGTGTTATCTGGTTCATGTTTGGTGTAACTAAAATGCCTATGGTTTCACTTCAATATCCTGGCAAACCACTCAGTCCTCACAATGCAGTGTGTTATCTGGTTCATGTTTGGTGAAACTAAAATGCCTATGGTTTCACTTCAATGTCCTGGCAAACCACTCAGTCCTCACAATGCAGTGTGTTGTCTGTTAAACAGTGTGTAATTCTACCACAAGTCTCTGTCAACTTTCTATTTTGCAGATATAATGTAAGCACACTCAACCAAAATGACACAATACCTGTTCTGAACTTGCTTCTGGGAAGGGTCTTGACATCTCAGTAATGATGTTTGCATTCATCTGTCAAATAGAGAATGAATGTACATAAATATTGATATCAAATTTGCTCAACCTAAAGAAAATCCAAGACCAAATCTTGACACTAAGTCTAAGATTAATTAGTTAATTTAAGCACTTCAAAAACTACTGTTGTACTATGCTATCATGTTATTATGTCCCCCCTACAATAATCAAACTGAACCCTGTACACTGTTGACTCCTCAACCAAACCTTTAACCTACCCGTAACACTAAACCTGTTCACAACTCAATAGCAGCAAAAGTGTTGTACATTAACAAAAGCGTTTAATATTTCCAAAACATCTTTTAAAATCCTTTGTAGATTTTTAAAACGTGCATGACCATATGAATTGAAAGATGAATGCCATTGGTAGGCATTTTAATTTGCAAAAAATAATAAATCTTTAATTATTAGGTAATGCTTAAGTTTATTAGTAAACATTAAGCACAGTATCTTATGTTTCTAGCTATTTAAATACAGTGCTGCTTGAAAGATTGTGAACCCTTTCAAATTTTCTATATTTCTGCATAAATATGACCCAAACATGATCAGATTTTCCTGAAAGTAGACAAAGAGAACCCAATCAAACAAGTGAGAGTAAAATTTTTTTGTTAATGATTTAAGTTTTCCTTTAGTGAAATTGATGAAAAGCAAGTTTATGATTAAAACAAGAACAATTATCTGCCAACATGCTTTAAAAAATCTACTTAAAAGTGATTTTCGTACCCTATTTAGACATATTTGTTCTTGTTTTAAGCATAAACTTATTTTTTTATTCTTCGTGTTGCATTTCACAATAAGTATTTCTTGATTTAATAATTGTATTTTATTTATAAAGTAAAATAAAAATACTGAGGAAGATATTTCTTTTCTGCAATTCTCTGAACTGCTTACATTTCAAAACTGGTGGTGTGTCATATTCAAAAATATACAATACCTCTTCTGAACTTTTTTCAAGCAAACAAGATCCAAACATCTGAGCAGTGTCAGTATCCATTTTACTCTGCAAAGAAATGAGTAGAAGAGTAGAGAACATCAACGTGCATTATTGTAAGACTGTCGGAATACTGTGAAAATTCAGTCTGAGGTACATGCTTGGTTGCATATTGGAGGGGGACATCTTTTTTTACCTGGGTTCTCCACGGCCAGTCTGAATTTCCATAGTCGTACGTTAATTCTTGACCAGGAGAAATGTCAGAAATTGCAAAAAGGCATAAGTGTGGGCGGTTATTGACTGTAATAACTTTAAATTTGCAGTTAGGTTTTTTGTGATCATCGTTCAGTATTCTGCCCAGGCTGCCGTCCTCTTCAGATGCATCCATGCTGCAATAAAGTGTGTATTTTTATATAAATCAAAGAAATAACATGACCAACGGCACATATGAAGATGAATGTCATCCTCTGGACAAAAAACCTAAATAAATTTAGCCTAAATTTCTTTATCTATATTGGAGGATTATGTTATTACTCCACTAACATATCAAAAATGCATTATCAATGTCTTACAGTCATTGATAAAGAATACTTACCACCACATTTGTCCTCTCCATTGGAAATTGAAAAGAAATACTTTGGAGGATTCCTCATACTGCTTTTCTATTTCCTCCCCCTGTTCCCGTGTAAGGAGTTTGCCACGATACTCCAGCACGAAATCCCCTTTTCGAATTAACTGTTTTGTAAATACTCCTCGTCCTAATGGATAAAAGATCAGATTAATAACCCTGTTTGCACCAAGAGTGATAACTATAAAAGTAACTATAAAGATATTGGTATCCACACCAGTGAACAATATTGTCTGTTTTTTCTAAGCGCACCCTCGTCTGCTTTAAATTCGAGCTCATTATAGCTGGACTGATTCTGATTGGGTGTCAGTGTTTGTATCATTCATCAGCTGGAAAAAAAAATTGTTCTGAAAGTGATTCTAACGATATCGTTTCTCTGTGCCATTATCGTTATAGCTGTGGTGTGGACTCTGTTATTCTTTAATACTGAGAACGATTTTTAGAAGTCCTTATTCTTATCTTTATAGTTATCATTCTTCGTGTGAATGGGCCTTAAGAGCCACCTCATTGTCTTTTTTTGTCTGTATTTTAACATTCACACTTTTAATGTTTTACAACATTCATCACTGTGTACAAATATTTTTGTTACTCTGTGGTTATTTAAATGTCTGAAACAAACATTATTTCGTTAGCATAGAACAGTAGTGATTTATGGCAAGTATTTTCCAAGTCTATCTATGGCTGAGTGCCAGTAAAAAGGCAGGAAAGCAGATTTGAATAGTAGTTAATAATGTCAAGTACATAACTTTGAAATCACATTAGTGTGATTGTATGGTCCAGGGACCAGCCTAGAGTGATGATGACAAGTGTAACTAAATGTGCACATAATTCTGAGACATTACAAAACGGTAAAACACACTCAGTCCAGTGTATGGAGTACCGTACCTTTGAACTTGTTAATAAAACGCTGCTCAAGATACGGTTTATCGGCTAGTGATACAATGTGGCTCTCTGCGTCATGTACAGGGTTAAGCCTGCGTCGCCTTGAGATGATTTCCATTTCCTCTACCTGCAGAAATAGGATATAGTTCTTTAAAAACACAGTATGGTTTGCAGAACATTTGCAAATACAAAAATCTGTAATATGCTGCACCATATATACAGGTATACACAGAATTGCTTCATTCCAGTGTGTATATCTGTATGTGACCCTGAACCACAAAAACAGTCATAAGTAGCACGGCTATATTTGTAGTAATAGCCAACAATAAATTGTATAAGTCTAAATTATAGATTTTTCTTTTATGGCAAAAATTATTAGGATATTAAGATCAGATCATGTTCAATGAAGATAGTTTGTATATATTTTATTATTATTATTATTATTATTATTTAGCTTTTCAGATCTCAATTTTAAAAAAAAATTACCCTTATGACTGGTTTTGTGGTCCAGGGTCACATATATGGTGCAGCACATTAATTTAAGGTATTCATTTCAATTCATTTCATGATAGTTTACATAGCTAACTTTGCATTAAGTCTGTACTTCTAATTATATTTTTCATTAAAAAGTATGCTAAATATATGCTTTTAGTCCTTTTTTGTGTTATTCTGCTATTTAGATTATTTAATTATATTATATTAGTATGCTAAATTAGACAGTCTTAACTGCACTGCAACAGTCAATACAATATTAATAATGAATTATTAATTCTAAATTACAAATGTATATTCTTAAAACAGGCTGAGTTGACCTCAGTTACAGTTAATTGAAATTAAATAAAGAAGTAAGATAGATAGATAGAAGCCTTTATTTGTCACATACACTGTTACATGCAGTGAAATTGGACCCCTCCGACCATGAGAGGTCAGTCGAGAGGTGGCATAGAAAATAAGAAAATAAGACACATTAGGAAAAAGGAGGCGCAAAAAAAAACCCCTCCCAGACTGTCCTTTAAGTAGGGCAGTGTGAGATCAGGGGGAAAAAAAGCCCCAGCAACAAGCACATAAACACATAAACATAGACATAACATTGCAACAGGGGAGGGGGACAGGGGATGTGGAAGTAGTCCAATGTAGGCAACAGCCATCCGGTCCTGCAGCTAGAGAGCGCTGGTCACAGACCCGCCTACCCACACCGGGGGGTAAAAGCACACGAAGGCGTGGGATGCTGGGGGGAGGCAGTGATTGTCTATCTGTAGCTATGTGTGTATGTATGTGTGCGTGTGTGTGTATGTGTAAGCCTGTGGAGTCTGAAGAACCCAGTCCGCAACAGGTGTCCTTGGAACGGGGAGGAGGAATTCAGAGCGTCTCGTTATCTTGTTCTCCGGGGGAAGTTGTTTGTCTCCAGCAACGGCCTTGGCCGAGGCCGTCTGGAAGAAGGGGGGGAAGCCGAAAGAGAAAAGATCTTTTTGTTCAATTTTAGGTCGATATCTGCCAATTTCGCAGATATCTTATGTCCGTCACTGGTCTCCAGGTCTGTCCAAAACCCGTTGCATAGCCGCTAGTTTCTCCACGATGTTTTCCAATTTGCGGTCCATAACCACAGTCTGAGTACTAACAGCTCTGCCCACCAACGTTTCAATCCAGCCAGCCAGCTTAGTGGGGTTTTGAGCCGCACTGACCGCTTTTACCAATCGTCGATACCACAGGGCCCCACCTAATCCCATCAGCAGAAACCCTGTTATCAAAGTTCCGAATAAATAAATATCTTCAATATCCTCCAGGGACAGAGCGGCCAGGCACACGACGCGCCACTTCTCCCACCCGTCCATCACGTATCCAGCTGCAAACGTTCCTGCAGGACAGTTGGGTTCCCCCGAACCCAGGCTTCTCGTCGAGAAGATGGTGTCAATTGCATTCAGAGACCAGTTGATCAAATCCATATTCCTTTTTTGTTTGGAGAGCAGGGCAAAGAGAGTCTCAGAGATAGAACTAACAATTACGAGACAAGAGAAGCCAGTGAGGAGAGATAGGGGAGGGAGAGGTAAAAGATGCGACCGCCTTCGCCGAGAGCAAGAAGAGAAGAAAATCAAGTAAAAAAAAAAAACACAATTTAAAAGCTTACAGTATTAACTACATATTACCCATCCTAAAGTATAGGCTAAGAAAAAGAGTATATATTCCCCAAAGCTTAGGGAAAAGTTGCATTATCACCATAAAACTCCGCTGCAGTTTAATTTAATTTAAAGATGACAAATGAAATATATTATTAGATTTAAGTAATTTCTGTCAAATAAATGCTCATTTTGCGCATTTCAATTCATATGAATCGCGCACATGGCCAGTGTTGCATCAAGCTAATAGCATATTAGCTTTTCATACCCATTAACATTTCAATCATATGTACGCCTTATTCTCTTTACGGTCATCGTTTTCTTTACCAATAAAGCCATTTCAGGGAACAACGTGATTAATCATCTCAATCACAATGCAAATTTAAGGCATTTGGATGCTTAATAAAGAGTCTATTTCCTCATTGATGTCACAGTTCTTTCAAAACTTCCAAAATACTTTTTAATTATTTAGACGCAGCCTATCTTCAGCTTCACAAATCGCATATGGATTATGACGGCATGAATATACACTGCTCAAAAAAATAAAGGGAACACTTAAACAACACAATGTAACTCCAAGTCAATCACACTTCTGTGAAATCAAACTGCCCACTTAGGAAACAACACTGATTGACAATCAATTTCACATGCTGTTGTGCAAATGGAATAGACAACGGGTGGAAATTATAGGCAATTAGCAAGACACCCCCAATAAAGGAGTGGTTCTGCAGGTGGTGACCACAGACCACTTCTCATTTCCTATGCTTTCTGGCTGATGTTTTGGTCACTTTTGAATGCTGGTGGTGCTTTCACTCTAGTGGTAGCATGAAACGGAGTCTACAACCCACACAAGTGGCTCAGGTAGTGCAGCTCATCCAGGATGGCACATCAATGAGAGCTGTGGCAAGAAGGTTTGCTGTGTCTGTCAGCGTAGTGTCCAGAGCATAGAGGTGCTACCAGGAGACAGGCCAGTACATCAGGAGACGTGGAGGAGGCCGTAGGAGGGCAACAACCCAGCAGCAGGACCACTACCTCCACCTTTGTGCAAGGAGGAACAGGAGGAGCACTGCCAGAGCCCTGCAAAATGACCTCCAGCAGGCCACAAATGTGCATGTGTCTGCTCAAACGGTCAGAAACAGACTCCATGAGGGTGGTATGAGGGCCCGACGTCCACAGGTGGGGGTTGTGCTTACAGCCCAACACCGTGCAGGACGTTTGGCATTTGCCAGAGAACACCAAGATTGGCAAATTCGCCACTGGCGCCCTGTGCTCTTCACAGATGAAAGCAGGTTCACACTGAGCACATGTGACAGACGTGACAGAGTCTGGAGACGCCGTGGAGAACGTTCTGCTGCCTTCAACATCCTCCAGCATGACCGGTTTGGCAGTGGGTCAGTGATGGTGTGGGGTGGCATTTCTTTGGAGGGCCGCACAGCCCTCCATGTGCTCGCCAGAGGTAGCGTGACTGCCATTAGGTACCGAGATGAGATCCTCAGACCCCTTGTGAGACCATATGCCGGTGCGGTTGGCCCTGGGTTCCTCTTAATGCAAGACAGTGCTAGACCTCATGTGGCTGGAGTGTGTCAGCAGTTCCTGCAAGACGAAGGCATTGATGCTATGGACTGGCCTGCCCGTTCCCCAGACCTGAATCCAATTGAGCACATCTGGGACATCATGTCTCGCTCCATCCACCAATGCCACGTTGCACCACAGACTGTCCAGGACTTGGCGGATGCTTTAGTCCAGGTCTGGGAGGAGATCCCTCAGGAGACCATCCGCCACCTCATCAGGAGCATGCCAGGCATTGTAGGGAGGTCATACAGGCACGTGGAGGCCACACACACTACTGAGCCTCATTTTGACTTGTTTTAAGGACATTACATCAAAGTTGGATCAGCCTGTATTGTGTTTTTCCACTTCAATTTTGAGTGTGACTCCAAATCCAGACCTCCATGGGTTAATAAATTTGATTTTCATTGATAATTTTTGTGCGATTTTGTTGTCAGCACATTCAACTATGTAAAGAACAAAGTATTTAATAAGAATATTTCATTCATTCAGATCTAGGATGTGTTATTTTAGTGTTCCCTTTATTTTTTTGAGCAGTGTATATTTTAACGACTACCACCAGAAAACAATGCTAAGAAAAATAAACCATTCAGACAATACCATTTTTATGAATGAATATAAATCTTAATACTTTATTTACTTACCTAATTTGTCACTGCTGCTGCCGCATCACTCGACGACATCTATAGGTAGATTGCGCGCTCCCGGAGAGACTCCGCCTCCGGTACGCGGGAGCATGATTAACCAATCAAAATGCAGCCCGCGTTTTCCGAACGGTCTCCGCCCATTTAGGTCGTAATGTGTATAAATGAGCAGTTACAAATCCTGCCATTAGGAGGCGTGATGGCATACACTCAAAAACACCAGAAAACTGGTTTACCCGTTTAAAAAGACATTCCAAAAAAAAGCAGATTGTTCCTGAGGCTCAAACATATGCATTTACATTGTTTGAATTATAAGGACATGTCCTTGGTCCTCATAATCCCAAATGTCCTTATAATGCTGGTATGTAAACTGGTGGAATGTCCTTGTAATCCACCAAAACCAACACACACACACACACACACACACATTCTTGCATTTGTGGTTTACGGGGACTCTCCATAGGCGTAATGGTTTTTATACTGTACAAACCGTATTTTCTATTGCCCTACACCTACCCTACACCTAAACCTAGCCCTCACAGGAGACTGTGCACACTTTCTGAATTTCATAAAACACTGTTTAGTATGTTTTTTAAGCCTTTTGTTTTACGGGGACACAGGAAGTGTCCTCATAAACCATGTTTACGTTGTAGTACCCATGTCATTATACACATTTGTGTCCTCATAAACCATATATACCAGAACACACACACACACACACACACACACACACACACACACATTCATTTTTATTTTAGGCAAGTCTTGATGATTTGAGAAGGCAAAATTGATCAAACAGACTATGATCAGTCTTCCACTGGCTGCTTGGTTGTTACTTTAAAAACCAAAAACTTACATTTAACGAACAAAAAATACTGTTATATATGTTTTTCTATATGAACAATAAAAATGAAACAAAATATAATCACGTTGCCATTACATAAAAACTGAACCATTTTAATAGCTGAAACAGTAGTATAAGCTATTCTTGGAAAAGAGGGCAAAAAAGACCGACTCGGGCCGAGAATTCTGATAAGCTGTGGAAGGGCCACGATGTTCAAGCAGTTCAGCATGTATCACGCTGAAACTGTCTTAACGTGCACATTTGCTAAAATGAATTCTGCCTTGCTGTCCCTGAACAGTTAAATTTGTTTTTAAACCACAATGCTTAAATGCCACAATGCTTGCCCACTGTGTTTGCACAACTTCCAGTCCATCATCAGCTTTACTAAAATAGCCTAGCCTAGGGGCTAACTCAGCTTTTTTTTACTTATCAAAGATTGTTCTATTGCGTAGGTGTAACGCCACGCCAGCAGAGGGAGCCCTCACCCACTGACTGACTGTTGCTGCTCCCTCTGCTGCTTCGTTGGTAACTTCCTGTTTGGTGGCCTTAAAAGGAGGCCATTTACAAACACCCCCTTGCGAAGTATTGTTTTGCTGTTGCGGACTCTACCAAGCGTTTTTCCCTGTTTTCATTGTCCTGTTTTTTTGATTATCACGGTTTGGTTTCTTGTCATTGTTCTCCTTTGTTTTGCCACAGTTTTGTCTTGCTCATTGCCGTAGTTTTGCCTCGTTTCATAGCCTTGTTCATTTGTTACTTTGGACTGCTCTCTCTGGTATTTTGACCCATTGCCCGTTCTATTGGATTTACATTCTCGCCTTGCCCTGGATATTACTGTTTGTTTGGTTATCGACCCTGCCTGTCTTGACTACGATCTGTTAATAAAAGCTCGCAATTGGATCTTACACGCTTCCTACAAGTCCTGCTCATTACATTAGGCTATTTACAGATAATGCCTGAATGGAGTGAAGAGAGGTGAATGCGGACATTAGGTACAGCAGTCACCTGATGAATTCATGCATGGTCCTAGTAAAATACAGAATAAATGCATTTGATTGGTAAACCAAATTCAAACGTGACATTTTAATCTGTAATGGTAGTATAGAATTTAGGGAAAAGCTCCTAATAGCGCTAATATGTAGGAGGCGTGGTTAGGCTTTGGCGATCGGCGCTACCATGGCCTGTCAATCTGCTCCACAGGCAATCACGGGCCCCCGCCTTGCTTGGACCCCGGGGCTTCAGCCCCAACTAGCCCAATGGTTAACATGGCGCTGCCCACAAGGTTAAAAATTTCGGGTATTATTATCCTTCTGGGGACATTTTGTACCTGAACCACACACAAGTTTATCTAAATGGGGTTATTGCTTAGACTTTTACTGTTTTTGTTAGGAATGCTATAATCTATCCCTAACCCACAGCCTTACCCTAACAAAAAACTTTGTGCATTTTTACAAATTAGCCCTCTGAGGTCTGAAGGGCTTTGAGGCCCTGGAGAAGTTTTGACATGCACTGACATTTGTGCTTTTTCAGTATTTTAAAAACATATTAATACCTAAAGTCTTAATACAGTCTGATTATTATTATTTTTTATTATTTAAATGACTGAAATAGAGTCTTTGCTACAAAATGATGTGAAAGTCATCCTGCTCACTCAAAGCAATATATTGATTTAACTTTTGTAAGACATGAGGTGCACGAGGCAGTGATAATGAATATTTAGAAAAAGAAAAAACAAGACAGACCACACTGGTGCAGTCTTTAATACCAGAGGGTTAAAAAAAAGCTTTACTTTTTTAAAACTTTTTATTTATCTGTTTATTTATATAGCACATTTCATACACAATGGTAATTCAGAGTGCTTTACATATAAGAGAAATTAAATGATTTTAAAATTGATTTAAAAAAATGAATTCAAAGAGTTAAGAATAAAAAAGTATTAAACACAAAATGCAGTGCAATCAGTTCAGACGTAGCACAGTGCTCATTCATTTAATCCACAGCTAAACAGATGTGTTTTGATTCTGGATTTAAATATGGCCACTGATTTAGCACATTTGGTCTCTTTTGAGAGCTGGTTCCAACTGCTGGTGGCATAATAGCTAAAAGCGAATTCCCCTTGTTTTGAGTGAACCCTTGATATTTCTAACTGATTTGATCCGAATGATCTGAGAGGTCTGTTAGGCTTATGTTCAGTGAGCATATATGCAATGTATTTAGGTCCTAAGCCATTAAGTGATTTATAAATGAGTAATAGTGCTTTAAAATGAATCCTAAATGTGACTGGAAGCCAGTGTAAGGACCTGAGGACTGAGGTCTAATGGTCGTCTTGTGAAGGCCAGTGAGGAGACCATTACAGTAATCCACCCTGCTGGTGATAAAGGCATTGTAGACATAATATTGTAGACATACCGATGTGTTAGGCTTTGCTCAATATGGTGTGGAGGAGCTTAAGTTTTTTGAAAGTTTGGAAAAGTTCCAGAAAGATGTGAGTAAAGTAGTTTCTTTTGTAGTATTGAATTCTGCATTACCTGTGTGAATATTAAAATCCCCTGCAGTAGCAAAACGGTCAAACTCTAAGGAAATCATTGATAACACTTCTGTAAACTTTTCAACAAAGGCTGGAGAATATTTTGGAGGCCTGTAAATAATGATAAATAGAATGCATGTGGCTCTCACAAGTAGTTAAACAAGCACACAAACACTTTGTCTAGCGACTGTTGTTTTGTTGTTATAGGTGTTTCTCTCTTTTTGTCCTCAGATGCCTGTGATCTCACACTGGATCCAAACACAGCACACACTCATCTCATGCTGTCTGATGAGAACAGGAAGATGATTCATGTGTTTGAGCATCAGCTGTATCCTGATCACCCGGAGAGATTTAATAAGGAGCTTCAGGTTATGTGCAGAGAGAGTCTGACTGGACGTTGTTACTGGGAGGCTGAATGGGACGGACATGCTGAAATATCAGTGACGTAAAAAGGGATCAACAGGAAAGGAGTGAGCGACTGTGTGTTTGGATACAATGACAAGTCCTGGAGTCTGTACTACGAAAGTGACAGATTTTTGATCCGTCACAATAAAAACTTCACTCACATACCTGCTGTCCCTTTATCCTCTAAGAGAGCAGGAGTGTATGTGGATGTGATGGCTGGCACTGTGTCTTTCTACAGTGTCTCTGACACACACACACTCACACACTTACATACATTCAACACCACATTCACTGAACCCCTCTATGCTGGATTTAGGGTTGATTATGAATCTCCAGTGAACTTTTCAGTGTCTCTTTGTCAGATTAAACACAGACACATATACAATTGTAAATCCTCTTTCTAATGTCCACATAGCTTTTATATTTATATTTTAAACTGATCACCAAATTTAATAAACTACATTTGTTCTTCATTTAAAGCTTCATTTCCCTCTTATTCCTATGTTTTTTTGTTTGTTTGTTTGTTTTTTACACAATACCTGTTATTTTATATAGAGATAGTGGGTGGATTTTCATGCGCCAGGTGTGAACATCTTGATGTACTAGATTTGCATTGGATTTTAATGTATATATTTCTTCCATGACAACTCTTGGAAGATTTTAACATGGAATAGATATGATAATGATAATGTATTTGGTCTTGGCAGAATAGATCTGCTACACTGCTGTTGTTGGTTATTGCTGTAGATTATTGCTGCTGCTGCAAGCAAGTACAGAAACTTGCTACTGCCAAAGGATATGACGATACAGTGCTGTGAGTATTTAAAGGGGTCATCGGATGCCCATTTTCCACAAGTTGATATGATTCTTTAGGGTCTGAAAAGTCTCTAATATACTTTGATTAAAAATTCTCAGTGGTTTTGTAAAACAACACCCTTTTTACCTTGTCAAAATGAGCTCAGCAAAAATCATCTCATTCTAAGGGGCTGTTCCTTTAAATGCAAATGAGCTCTGCTCACCCCACCCCTCTCTTCTCTCTGTGGAAAGACAATCTTGTTTACTGTAGCTGTATTTAACCGCTAAACTTCCTAACTACCACGTTATAAGGAAAGGCGGTCGCAAAGATTCATAAAAAGACGCTTATACACACTTCTGCTGTAAGTGAAGCTGGATCATGAGTGATTCGCGTGAATATAGATGGATATATGTAGATCGGGAGGCGCATTCCATTCACAAACAAACGTAATCTACTGCATCTTCAGCGGCTCAGATGTCGGGAGTAAATGACGACCACTATGTTCATTATTACATCCAGCAACACAACACCTCAATCGCTCAATCGGAGATATTCTTATCTAACTTACATCCCTGCTCTGGCATCAAAACAAGGAACGTTACTGAACTGTGACAGCTGGTCTAAGGTAAGAGCTCATGTCAATCAACTATCGTGGGAGCGGCCTCTGTCGGTGTGACGCCACAACGACAGGCATCTGAGAATGGCTCGATTTGAAAATGGGGATATTATTTTTACAGATGAATTAAAAACCACTGCATGGATTTTTATCATTATAGGGTAGATTTGTACATACACTGCCAACACACATTAATGTTCAAACAGCATGAAAAAGTGAACTTAGCATCCGATGACCCCTTTAAGACAAACTGCTGCTGCACAAATATACAAAATAACTCCCCAACAAAGCTGGAAAGAGATAATGAAACAGCTAAAATATGCATGCTGTTATAAGCATGAAAGCATATGCAATACAATAAAATGCTTGTAATCATCCCTATAAAGGCAAAATAGAGAGACAACCCCCCCCCCCAAGAATAAGCAGATCTACTGCCAAGACATATGTATTGCTGCTGCTCCAAAGATCCATGAGACCATGTGTGTGCTATCTGCTGTATGTGAGCCTAGGCCAGCTTTGCCGAATGGCTTAACGCTAGTGGACTATTGCTGTGTGTACCTGATTGTTTGACCAGATAGCTTAAACTAGTGACCTAAATGAATGTGTTTCTGGGCTAGTGAAGCAAAGATAAATTAAACTAGTTGCTTAGCAATGTGAACCTGGGTGCTGTACCCTTTTATTTTTTATAAAAGTCATTTATTTAACGAATAACCTAAATAACTATGCATGACTGAGGCAATAGCTCAAACTTACCTAGGTACAAATGCACACTATGTGTGTCATTAACAAACAGGAAACGCGCCATAGGCTGATAGATGAAGTAACCCCCAGCAACCACCTGACTCAGGCTCGGGTGGCCTGAGCAAATAGTTTTAAATTAGTCTTTTAAGAGTTTTTTTTTTTGGAATGGAAATACTTACCTTTAAACTATGGTGGTCCAGGAAGTTTCAATGATTAAACATGGATGATACATGAACTCTTCAAGTCCCTGCAAGAACAGCTCAGGCCCTGCAGCAAGCTGTTCCTGCAGCTAGACCCACCCAACGGTCCAGTTCTCGCAGGAAGGTGGCACCACCAACCCGTCCACAGGCCACAAAGAACCCCCATCAGGCTTCAAAGCATTCCTGAGACGGGTAGCCCAGGGAAGGAGGATCGTTTGACCTGTCCAGGCCCACACTCGACGAGGGGACGAACGCTGGATTCGGCTCTATCTCGGCTGTCTGCCATCCTGCAGATGGCCACCACATGGTCAATAAAATAGCAATTTCCTTCTTCTCTGGAGATTATTCACAGCTTTTCCAACCCTCCATGCGACGGCCGGACGCTGTTTTCTGTAATCAGAACATGCGGTCGCACACCTCTTGTGTTCCCCCATGTTCTGAAACTGCGAGTTTGCTCAGACAATCCCCCCGATCCGGTTCTCACCACACAAACTCGCCAGGCAAAACAGCCAGTGGTCTTCAGGGCTTCTTATCTCCAGCCACAGGCCATTTTTCCAGCCACAGTTCCCCCACTCCAGGTACGTCGAGTGTAACTCCTTTGAGACCCCTAGCGGAGAATTTTTTAGATTGGCTGAACCTCCCCAATCCTTCCCGCTGGCTCCTCAGGACCATTCGACGCGGCTATGCGATTCACTTTGCGAGACGTCCGTCCAGGTACCGCGGTGTTCTCTCTACCTCAGTTCGGTGCGAGAACGCTGTGGTTCTTTGTGGAAGGATGCGATAGAGACTGTCCCCTTAGCCGAAATGAAGAAAGGGTTTTACAGCCCCTACTTCATTGTACCCAAGAAGGGTGGTGGGCTCAGGCCAATCTTAGATCTGAGAATTTTGAATCGGGCCCTGCTCAAGCTCCCCTTTAAAATGTTAACCCTCAAACACATTCTCACGTGTGTCAGGGCTCAAGATTGGTTTGTGGCAATAGACCTGAAGGATGCGTACTTTCATGTCTCGATCCTTCCAAGACACAGGCCATTTCTACAGTTTGCCTTCGAAGGACGGGCTTATCAGTACAAGGTTCTTCCCTTCAGCCTCTCCCTGTCGCCCCGTGTCTTTACGAAGGTAGCGGAGGCTGCCCTTGCCCCCCTCAGGGAAGTGGGTATTCGCATTCTCACTTATCTTGACGACTGGCTAATCCTAGCTCACTCGCGGGACTTGGTTTGCACTCACAGGGACGTGGTTCTCAACCACGTGGCTCGTTTGGGACTTCAGGTCTACTGGGAAAAGAGCAAACTCTCCCCAGCGCAGAGTATCTTTTTTCTCAGTGTGGAACTGGACTCGGTCAGTATGTCTGCATGACTCTCCCGAGAGCGCGCACAGTCGGTGCTGAGGTGTGTGGAAACACTCAGACGTGGGTCAACGGTTCCCCTGAAACAATTTTAGAGGCTCCTGGGGCACATGGTAGCTGCAGTCACGCCGCTGGGTCTGATGCACATGAGATTGCTACAGCACTGGCTTCATACCCAAGTCCCGAGATGGACATGGCGCCGAGGCACGTACTGTGTGACCATCACAACATCGTGTAGCAAGACACTCAGCCCTTGGCAAGACATTCTGTTCCTGCGGTCAGGGGTGCCCTTGGTACGGTCTAACCGAGGCTCCCCTCAGTATAGATTCACTGGCACACAGCTGGCTGAGTGACCTGCTCAAGTATGTGTTTCCCCCAATGAGCCTCATTGCACAAACCCTGTGCAAAGT
This sequence comes from Cirrhinus mrigala, assembly GCA_036247105.1. Lineage (NCBI taxonomy): Eukaryota > Metazoa > Chordata > Actinopteri > Cypriniformes > Cyprinidae > Cirrhinus > Cirrhinus mrigala. The sequence goes on along the minus strand of JAMKFB010000241.1, from coordinate 534,327 downwards.
CAGGGAGGACAAAGAACAGATTCTCCTGATGGCCCCGTTCTGGCCCAACTGAACCTGGTTTTCAGACCTGGTGCTCCTAGCATCAGCTCCTCCCTGGTGCATTCCTCTGAGGAAGCACTTTTCTCTCTCAGGGGAAGGGCACAGTCTGGCACCTGCGCCCAGATCTTTGGAACCTTTTTGTAACCGAGAGGTTCTCGATGACTGAATGCCTATGCAGGCTGCGGCTACTGCACAAAGAAAACTAAACTGCTGTAAGCTCCGTTAATTAGGCATACATGTAGCTATGCAAAGTCTGTTTTACTCTCATACAGTATTGACACCAACGTGAGCTGTTAATGCTATTTGCAATGTTGTAGTATGATTACTGTGCGAGCTGCTGCAGTTACAATATTTAATCAGAATCTGCTAAGCATGATCTATTGCTGCTGCACGAAATCTGATGTAAACCCTGTTGAATAAGCAAAAGTAATAAAATGCCTACTGCACTTAAAAGAGTTAATTTACCATCCATGAGTTTTCACTAAAACGCTTTCTGCTGCCACTGCTACAGTATATTAACAATAACAATTGGACTTGCTATGCATGCTGCTGCTAAAATTATTATTTCTAACCTTGCATATTAATTTGCTATGTATGGCATGCTGTAAAATTAGCAGACATTGCAATCCAAATAGCTATGCATACTGCTACTACAGTTGCATAAAGGACTTTTGCTATAGCCCCTTTACTAACCCTTTCACACATGAGTTTAAAATATTCCAGCTGAGCCCCAGGGCGAGTTTCTTTAGGCGACCATTATTTTAGAATGTATCGCCTTATTGTTTCCATGGCGACGCGTCGTGTTTGTCACGTGACACAATGCAGCCTCAATAGCGTTGTATGACACATGTATCGCTTTTACATCGTTTTTCCTTTTTTATTACTATTATTCACAAACGTGCTCACTGTGTTATGAAATATCTGATATTCCAATTTTGAAATGGAATAAGTAAATGTATTTGGAGGTTTAAACACTTTTATAATGACCGTGTTAGTTGATCTATACCGGGTGATGGGCGCCGCCATGTTAGTTTGCGCTGAATCCAAGCTGTGGGATTTACAAGACGCAAATTCATCCTCTCCTCCTGAAAAACATTAAAGTAAGTCTCTGGTGAGCTGGGTGAAGAGTAGAGTAAACTTTATAGTTACCTACACAATGTGTATATGATATCAATAAAACATGTCGTCAGATTACATTTGTAAGGATCATGTAGCGATTTTAGCTCAAAGGGAAATGTGTATAAATAATTACAATTAATTATGATTAATTACAATTATTTATATCAGCTGCCAGTCATAACTGTAGCAGAATTAATTTTCCATCAACTAATCTGTTCGCCCAGCGAACATTCAGTTTAATTTATATCAACTCTAAGAAATGGTATTTTCTTGGCCACAGAAAATAACTTTCTTAAAGTACTATTGCATTAGAGCATGTAGCTCGAATCGGAATCGTAAAGGGACATTCATTTGCAAGGCAGAATCAGAATCAACACTCATGTGATTTGTGCACAAGAGTTTTATTAACGAAGGACTAACACATAACTAATCTAAACAAACAAACACAATGTCACTCATACATGGGGGAAGGGTCAGTGAGAAGCAGTTAGAGAGAGACAAGGAAATGAAGCTATGAAAAGAGTCAGCCACCTGAGTGAAACCATCAGCGCTGTCTACAGCTTATACTAAACCTCTGTTTGTTTAGTTAAATGTACGATACTTGCATTGCCTTGGTTGTTGAACAAGTGTCCAAATGCAGTCTCGGGTGAAAGTCTTGATGCTTGGAGCAGTGGTGGTTTTGGAATCGTGATCACGTTCTTCCGGGACTGAAGAGTGATGAACTCCAAAGATGTTCTGACTCGATGGTGACTGGGAGTTTCTTCCCATGTGAAAAGTGAAGAAGAAACAAGAGCTGAGATGGACCCAGCTGAAGTCCTGTGATCTTTGGGGAATGGAAAGACAAGGCCGCAAGGCCTGGCGGGTGTTTAGGGAAGTCCTGAAGAGTTCTAGCTCATCTTCTTAGGTTCTAAAAGAACGTCTGGCTGACTGAGGCGAGTCATGAAGATGAATTCTAGGGTTGAGTGAAAATGTCTGGCTCTTTGTGGTCGAGAGCCACAGCTCTGAATGTTGGGGCCTGTCGGGCCCGCTGGGCACGCCCTGTGCCGGCTCAGGCTCTACAATGGGTTCCTCTACACGGGCAGCAATCGGAAGATGTTGCAGACGAGTGAAGAGAGTGAAGAGAAGAGAGGCGATCAATCGTTTGATGCCTTTAAGCTCTCTGGAGGCTGTGCCTCCAGGAGGTCCACGAACCAATGGTAACTTTCACCTTTGGAGGGAAAGTTTACGACTTTTTGTCTGTGAGCACGGTATTTTGCATATGTAATTCGATTGGGTGCTGATGCAAAAACTACTAAGGTTTCTTAAAACACTAATTTGTTGCATAGGTATCAACATCTAATTTACACCATCTTTTAGATCATCAAAATACGAATTCAAAGAGACCAAACATGGCATAGGTGGGTTATATGAATAGTCATCTATCGTAACACATGCATAAAACAGTAGAAAGACAAATACAAATACAACAGACAGAAATTAAAATACAATGCAGTAAAACTGTACACAATGACCTGGGCTATGTGTGATAGGCTCTTTCCTATTCATTCACAGACAAACCTTTCGTTGACCTTCCTATTTCTATAGGCATTGTGTCTTTCCTATGGCAAATGTAGCATGGGCAAATGTGCATTCCTCTGGGCAATAAAACCTCTTATCAGATAGTTGTCCTGGCAACTGAGCCCTTTTGTTGTGTTAGTTGCTTTGGGGGGTTGTCTCCAGAGCTCCAGCATAGATCTGGCTTGTTGGATTTAAAGACTATTTGTTAAATGTAACAATTAATGTATGTCTGAATGGTCCAGATGCTACAATCATTATTGCCACTTCCACAGACATCGGCGTGTATCGTTTTACTAGGACTTATGTGTATTTAAATGTCTGGAACCTAAAATAAGCATTTTATGGTTGAAAACACTGAATAGTTGCGATAATATCTGGTCTGGTTTAGCGCCAGCCAAAGCGCCAAAGCAGATTTGAATTCAGCAGTTGATCACGTGATGTGCTGAACGTTCAAATCACACCGGTGTGATCGTACGCTTCAGGGACCAGCCAAGACTGATCACGTGATCGTACATGTGAAAGGGTTAAATAAACAAATTCAATCAAATAATACTTATTTCACTTTGGAGAGTTCACAAATCTGCTGTAAGCCTTGTTAAATAAGCAAAGTAATAAAATGCCTATTCACCTGAGAGTTTGTTTACCATCCATCCCTGGTGAAAAAAGTTTACTTACCATCCATGCGTAATCGTTAAAATATAATCCGACTAAGTACTTTTAACTACTGTTGCTATATTAGCAAAATAATAATTAGTTCGCTAAGCATGCTGTTGTTAATATTTATTTATTATTTATTTATTTAATTATTTCTAACATTGCATCTGACTAGCTATGCATACTGCTGCCACAGCTGTACAAAATTGCTATAGCCCCTTTGTAAATAAACAAAATGCAAATAATTCCTATTAACTTGAAGAGTTCATGTATCATCCATGTTTAGTCATTGAAACTTCAACTACGCTGTTAATAAAAACATTTAATTGCTATGCATACAGCTATTAATGATTTGCTAATAACGTAATCTGAATTTCTACGGATATGCCACACTCTATGAAAGAAGTAGAATTGCTGTAAGCCCAGCTGAATAACCAGATAATAAAATCTAAGTTTAATCTAGACGCCCTACTATTACGGCTGCATTTGTGAGGCTGTGTGTGTAGGAAGGAGCCGAGGATTAACCAATAACAACTTAACAAGAAACGGAACAGGGAAGACCATATAAGGGCACAAAAGGGCGAAACCAACAAAACAGTCCACAGGGGTGTGACATTACTCCCCCCTCCCAGAAGGTGCGTCTCGCGCCATAACATATATACCAGGGAGAGGAGTGCCCTGGAGGCTCGTGCAGGGCAGACACAGGACAGAGAGGAGTAAGGACTCCAGGGCAGATCAGGGAGCTCAGGAATCCATGGCGGGTGAGGGAGCTCAGGGAGCCATGGCGGATCAGGGAGCTCGGGGAGCCATGGCGGAGCACACAGTCCGGGAGGCCATGGCAGATCAAGGAGCTCGGGGAGCCATGGCGGAGCACACAGTCCGGGTGGCCATGGCAGATCAGGGAGTCCTGGTGGGGCACACAGTTCGGGAGGCCATGACGGAGTGTACTGCAAGCCCGGGAGAGTACAGGAGGGAGCTCTGGAGGTGAGGGCTCAGAAAGGCGCTCTGGAAGCGTGGGCTCTGGGAGGCGCTCTGGAAGCGCGGGCTCTGGACGGCGCTCAGGAGGGCTGGATGGGACCAGCGGAGACATAGGAGGGCTGGACGGGACCAGCTGAGACGTAGGAGAAGGAGAAAGGATAGGGGCATCAAACCTCATGGGGAGCGCCAGGTCCATAATATCCTTAATATATTGGTGGCTTGCCATATGAGAGGCCGGCGGTCCTAAGCGAGAGGCAGCTGCTGGCAGCCTTGAGCGGGCCGCGGCCAGGGGTTCCGGGCTGAGGAAGCGGATGGAGCCTTGGATGACATGGGGTCATTTGGGGCGGGGTAGGCGGTCCAAGCCGTTGGTGCGGTATGTGGGGGTTCCCGGTGAGGTGTGAGCCGACACAATGCGGCGTGTTCCAGAGGGGGGCAGACGACGAGATATATAATCCTCCCTTATTTCTTTGACTTCGAATTTAGAACCGCTTGAATAAAGGACAAGATTAATCAGTTCGATCAGGGGATACTCACACACGGGAAGATCGCAACAGATAGTCTCATCATCCAGCCCCAGCTGAAAACATGCACCTAGAGCAGCGTCGTGGCAGCTCAGCTGGTTAGCAAGCTCGAGGAAATCCTCCACATACTGCTCCATCTTCCGTCCGCCTTGCTGCAAACCCCACAGAGCTTCCTCAGCCGGCATCTTGTTTGGTCTGATCTTCTGTCAGGCTGTGTGTGTAGAAAGAAGCAGAGGACAAGGAAATATAACAAACAGGCTTTAATGAATAAATCCAAACAAGGGGACAGGACAGGAACAGCAGGGGAACACACACTAACATAACGTTAAGATCGGACTGGGACCAAGGAACTGAATCAAACTTGCTGCCGTGAGAAAAGCCCAGGAGAAACCAAGGCAGAATACAGTACATGAGTTACCGCTTTTTGACTTGTTATGGAACGCTCAAATTGAGTTACAGTGCTCTGCATTTATTTAGCTGTTCATCAATATTACTGTGCTGCCCTGGAGTTCTACGCTATTCTGCCTTTTTTTACTTTTTTAAAGCCTTGTTGACTTTCATACATCAGTCGGCACTTCATTAGACAAACAAATGAGATAACAAACTGCTCCATAAAGCACTGTAAGCAAGCAATGATTAGATAAATTGGCAGCAATAATTAATCGTAAATAATCTTTAAAGTTTTTTTTTTTTTTCACTCATTATTCACTCAGTGCCAGCTGTTAGTCTGGGGCTGCCCACTTCTACATTTGTGAGGACTGGAATGCTGTGTCAGCGTAGCATGTATTACACATAAAATCAGTAACAGTTCGCAGTTAGATCCCTTTTCAACCTTTTCTTGTAACTAGATAAAATTCATTGCAACGAACGCCATCGGAAATGTTTAATTCACAATCATTGCTTTGGTCTCTGTTGCTATGGTTACTTGTAAGGAATATGGGCTTGACTCCTGTTGCACGTTCATACAGACAGTATTCGAAAAGCGACTGTAAGCTGCTGTGTGAACGGGACATATCGAGACTCACACCTGTAAGTAAATGCGGTTCCCCAAAATCCCAAAAACTGACAGTGTGAACGTGGCCACAGAGCCATTGCTCTTCAGGCGTCACAAACTCAGTGATGGTAAAAATCATCTTATAGTTTATTTCATGATTATAATTATTATGTTAATAAATTATTATGTTAAATTATTTTTACTTATATAACTATACATCTGAATTACCCCTGACGTGTATTCTTATAGATGTCCCCCAGTGAACTGGTAAAATTTTGAAACGTTTTGAAATGTGATGTAAAGAAGCCTCGTTTACTAAAGTCACATGATTTTTGCAGTTTTAAACACTCTTCTGGGAGGGGGGAGTAATGTCACACCCCTGTGGACTGTTTTGTTGGTTTCAATGATTCAAAACAAAAAATTCGTAAAGGTTTTGAAGCTTCATGAAGCAGTGTTTTGAGCGCACCTATCACTAGTGAAATTAATTATTAACCAGTGTAACATTGTAATGCTTTATCCAGTGATATTAACATGACAGTATTTCTGAGGTTAAATACAGATTTGAAATCATAACAAGAAATAGTTTAATAGCTATGATGCTGGTTTTGAAATCAAATGTTTGCATAGTTATGACAGGAAACGCTGGCATCTAACAATGCCTTGAAAAACTACTGTACTATATTACTGTAAACCCAAATACAAAATAAAACAGTTATCGAATAAGCATGTCCTATTCTGTGTCCTAAACTCCAGAAACATTGGTGTCTCATTTTAGAGCAGTCAATGCAATTTATGAAAGAAGTCAATTAAATCTGTATGTGTGTGTGTGTGTGTGTGTGTGTGTGTGTGAAAATTCAGATGTAACCCTTAGTAATCATTAACTTTTTTCGAAAGTAAATGTAATTTAATTACATATTTTTTTCTCAGTAACTGTAACTACTTACAATTACATTTTTTTGTAATTATGTTACATGTAACTAGTTACTCCCAAACACTGCTTGTTACATGTACAGTTGGTCAAAAGTTTACATACCCCTTTCAGAATCATTAAAAATGTTAATTATACTAAAATAAGAAGGATCATACAAAATGCATGTTATTGTTTATTTAGTACTAACCTAAATAAGATATTTCACATAAAAGATGTTTACATATACTTCACAAGAGAAAATAATAGTTACATTCATAAAAATGACTGTTCAACAGCTTACATACACTTGATTCTTAATGCAGTGTTGTTACCTGAATGATCCAAAGCTGTATTTATTTATTTATTTTTTGTTTAGTGATAGTTGTTCATGAGTCCCTTGTTTTTTCAGAACAGTTAAACTGCCTGCTGTTCTTCAGAAAAATCCTTCAGGTCCCACAAATTCTTTAATTTTCCAGAATTTTTGTGTATCTGAACCCTTTTCAACAATGGCTGTATGATTTTGAGATCTATCTATTCACACTGCAGACAACTGAGGGACTAATATGCTACTATTACAGAAGGTTCAAATGCTTACATGTATGATTCCTCTTATTTTGGTAAAATTAATTAACATTTTTAATGGTTCTGAAAGGGGGATGTAAACTTTTTACCTGAACTGTACTTACTATTATAATATCAATAAATTATGCATAATTACATGCAAGTAAACCTAACTTAAACCCTAATCCGAAGTCCAACCATATAGTAAGTTCATGCAGTTAATTAATATTAGTCAATACTTAAATGCAGGGCCTAAAATTAACACTCGCCAAGCACCAAATGTGAGTAAAAATCAGCGTTGGCAAGTATATGTAACTGTGTCAGTTGCCAGTTGGCATGTAAAACTTTTACAAATTACAATGCGATGCAATGCAACAGCCAGTTTTTAAAGAGATTCACGATTCTGTTCCGAAAATATTATCGTGACTGGTTGGCTGTTCTGTCATAAGCGACAAGAGCGAGTAAAATAATGGGATACAAACAGGCTGATAAGGTCAGAGCAGTGTGATGGCTAGGTTTTGAAAACTTTTACCTGAAAAGATATTACTGCTTTATTTCAGAAGATTAACTTTTCCCTTCTTTAGTCTTTATAACCTGAGAATGTTGCGACACATACCTGGGGTTACGCTGGAATGGAACAGAATTGTGCGTGTTTGTTGTATTTTTTTCACGCTCATGTTAATAGATTTGAGCGTTCACACTCCACACGGTTGCGGTCCGGCAGCGTGTTCCAGAAGCGATGCATCTGCAGCAGTTCAGTGAGTTTCCGCACCAGGGTTGCCAGGTTTTCGCAACAAAACCCGCCCAATTGCTACTCAAAACTAGCCCAATCACGTTTCGAGGGGGGGTACCCCATTAAAAATCGTGTTCTGGGGGAAAAATACACGTTTTTTGTTGGAGTTCCTTTGGTACATTTGCATTTCAGGAGCTAAATATGCCGTTATTGGGGTCCCACGGACATCAAAAACAACCCGCAGCAACAGTGTTAAAGTTAAAACCGACTTGGTAACACTGTTCTGTAAGTCTATTTTGCTGTGCTTGACACGCTGAATTAAAGTGACAGCTCATTGTTTGTGCTATATGAACAGAGATTGACTCAAATGTAATAATTACAATATAAATGCATATAGGCTAATTAAAGTAACTGCCTGCTTTTGCAAAAATATATTATAGAGTATAAAATATACTCTGGTTCTGTGCTTATTACTCCTTGTTTCACATAGAGAGTAAGTACAGCATTAAACCATTTTAATTATGCTAGAACAGATAAACCTAGCTTCATTGTTAGCTCTGTGCCACAAAGTTATCAACAAAGTACTGAATTACAATCTTTAAAGCACAGTAGAAATTGAACCCCAAAAAATTTTAGAGAAATCTTTACAAAATTAATTTTCTTAATAGAACTATAATACATTAAATAAAATTACTACAAGACAAATGGTACAAAATGGTAAAAACAACAATAAATAATCAAAAAAAAAAAAAAAACATCATCGCCTTAAGTTTTTATAGGCAACAGCTTGTTTGCTTTCTTTTCTTTATAACTTAACTTCATAACTTATTTTTGTGTACAGAATACAGAAAATTGTGTACAGAATATATATACAGAAATATATATAGTTTACAAAATATCCAAAATAATAATGATAAATGATAAAAATATAAATGTTGCATTAGTAGACTCATTTTATAGGGTATCAGATAATAAAACATTGCTTTGTGTGAGCTGCTGTTTGATGGCCATAGCTTATATAATGATTCCAAAAAAAATTGTGAAGACTGGTGCTAGTGTGACAGTGAATGATTCAGGGTGTGCTGTGTAAATGTTAGGGTAATGCAGACATCACAAAATAAAGGAAGCAGGACATAAAGTATCTAACTGAGGGTAGTTTAATGAAATGAAAGTAGAACTTAAAATACAAGTGGAACTAAACATGAACAAATCCTGGAAACAGAACATGAATGTGTGACATGAAAATGACATGAGGGTTAACAAGTGAACAAGATGTACAAAACCAGTAAGGGAAGAGGCAAATAAAAAACAAGAACTTAAAAATAAATGTCCAAACACAAAACAGGGAACAGATGACAATGAGGTGTCGCTCAGCTCTGTTGGGCTCCAACCCAACTTAACCCCTGGTTATACACCAGTCAGTTATTAGGCACACCTAGCTAAAGTTACTGTACAACTACAGTCCTACAATATTTTCCTTAATAAAAGTACTACTATACCTTATTTTTCCAGACTGTTTTAGAGAGTTGTTGATTTACTGGAGACAGTAGTTTATGCTGTTATTGAACTGTGCTGTAATAAAGAACAGTGATTCTGTTATGTAACCTAGCCTCAGTGATATAAATAACATGGACAAAAACAGTAGTTATAACAGTATAATACTGTAATTCATAAGCACCATTAACTATGTGTATGTATTTATATGAAAATATGATCTTTATTTATACAGTGACACATGACAAGGCTAGGACTGTTTTGTCAAACATTTCAGGGACACTCTTCTTCAGCTTTGTGAATGTTTTCAGTAGTAGCTGGTACCTGTGTGTAACCTGCTCTGTGGTTGTCACTAGACAAAAACTGAAAATCAATTTTTTTTGCAGTCAGTTTTTGCATCCAACAGAGTCTCATGGCAATCCATAACTATTTTATGTTTTGGCAAATTGGTGACTAATTTAAATGTTTCAATTTGCTTGATGTTTGTTTCTGTCTTTGTAATTAAGTATCCTATAAATCCTAGAAAAAAAAACTATACTTCCATGTAGACAAGTTGGACAGTTTAAAGGTTTTCCCTAGTGTCACCAGGTAGCCAAATGAGCATTGAACCTGTGGTTTAAGTAAGAGATAATCAACAGCTCACCATGCATTAAAGGATTTTAAATGCACAACGCGGAGACAAAGAACCACCTGTTGATTAATTTAATTATAAAATAGTGATTTTACCACCTTGTTGCTGAGGAATATATTGTAGTGATCTACTATATAGGCTATTTTGTTAATAAAAATAGCAGGAAAGCACTGACAACAAGTTTATGTGTGTGCACAGCACAATCTGCAATCTCCGACCTCTCTCTCTCTTCCTCTCTCTCTGTCTCTCTCTCTCTTTGTCTCTCTCTCTCTCTCTCACACACACACACACATTTGTTTTTGTGAATTGTGGGGACTTTCCATAGACTTCTATAGATTTTATACTGACCAAACAATATTGTCTATCCCCTAACCCAACCCTAACCCTAACCCTAAACCTACCCCTTACAGAAAACATGTTTGCATCGTTACACTTTGAGATAAACATCATTTACTGTTTTTAATCATTTTTTAACATTGTGGGGACTGCAGGCAAAAGCAAGTACACACACACGCACACACACACACTATTGTGAGTATTATACCCATTTCATGCTACCTTGAACTGCATGCAATATGCTTTTATGATAACTCTCTCTGTGATAAACATCTTTCACACTCAAACGCTCAATCTGGCTTGTCTTTAGCCTAGGTTTTGAGGCTTTCATGTTCTCGGAAGTTTACAAAAAAATGCTTTAGCACAGAGAGAGCTTCAGCTTGTTGTTTCATAATATTGTCTCAGTTTGACAGTGTCAGTGTGCAGGATATATATAACTAAAATAACAGTTTTGGTTTGTTCCATGAAATGTTATGATGTAAATAATCTTAATGTTTTCTTTCTTGTATGTCACGATGGTCAGATTTTATAGGAACAGCATAAGTGTTATTTTGTGCTGCTTTTCAGAAAATAAAATCATTTCAAAATAAAGGACTGTTTTTTGTGATCTTCTCCATTCACTTTCAATGGCTGGCCATTTTTTGTTTTGTACAACTTTAATGTTTAATCAGGAAGTTTGCTTTTAAATTATTTTATTTTGGTTAAAGCACACTAGTGTGAGAAACATTTTCATATTTTTTTTTTTTTATCCCATATTGTGAAAATTATTCATAAAAAAAGATTTTTTCACTCAAAAAACGAGGGACCTACTCTCAGATAAATGAGGCCTATGATTAATCAGATGCAAATAGAAACAAAACCAGTCCTAAATGAAAGAAAACAAGTTGACAAAAAGATTTAGTGATAATATAGCATAATGACAGATTTATAAGCAATTGTTTGGAGTCCGGTCATTTTTGACTGGGAACACCACAAGTGTGAGTAGGTGAAATAAAACTCAAGAAAAATGACAAAAATTCGAAAAAAAAATTCTCAGAAATGCTTATACCCTGTGTAAACAAAGTCAGTAATACAATATATACAATAACACACAATAATAATAGAATTAAAATACTGACTTTATTTTACAGCAATTGTACCATTTTAATTGTACCAAATAATGTTGTATTATTATTTAAATAATAATACATTATTATTATTGTTGTTGTTGTTGCTAAATACTGTTTTTAGGTGCAATATGATTTCTGCAATAGTAATTTTTTTAATTGATTTGTTTATTGGTATATTTAAAATAAAATGAAAATAATATTTTGTTAATAATTATAACAACAAAATATTGTTTTACTTTATTTAAAAATATATATATATTTAAACACAATAAAAACTTATTATCGTAATAATTATATTGTACTGTAAAGAAAAGGTCAGTATATAATAATAACAATAATAATAATAATAATATTATTAACAACAACAACAACAACAACAATACTGACTTTATTTTACAGTGCAAAAGGATTATTGTAACAATAACTGTTATAATTGAAATTATTCAAATGTATAATTAATATTTTGGTTATTATTAAATACTAAATATTAAAGATAACATAAATTATGTTGTAACTGTACATTAATATCAATTGTTATTATTATTATTTATTTTCTTATAATTCTTATCATTATTAAATGCTATAATAAGAAAATATTATATATGATGGTTGTTTTTAATTTATTATTGTTGTTGCCATTGTTATTATTATTAATTTTATTTTATTATTAAAAGAACAAATTGTGTTAGAATTGCATTATTATTATTATTATTATTATTATTATTATTATTATTATTCATTGTACTTGTTATAATATTAAGGAAAAATACAAAAACAAATGTATTATTATTATTATATTTTGTTATTAAAAGATAACAAATTATTTTGTAAATGCAATATGTGCATCAACATCAATTATTATCATTATTATTATTCTTATTCTTATTATTCTTATTCTTATTATTGCAATTTATAGCAATACTATATAAAATATTTTTATTTTATTGTAAATATACCAATTACACAAATAAAACTCCTAAATTACTGTTACATATTGCACTGTAAAATAAAATTTCAGTATTTAATAATAATAATAATAATAATAATAACAAAAATTATAATAAATAAACAAAATATATAATATTTAATATTATTTTGTTTTCTGTTTATATATTTATATATATATATTTTATTTTAATCAATTTAACAAATGAGCAAAAAATTTACAACTGCAATAATTCAACTGTACTGTTAAATAAAAAGGGAGTATATAATAATGTAATAAAAATATCTAAAATAGTAATTGTATTTTTCTTTAATATAACATTTACAACAACAATATGAGCTTTTGCTTTAATACTATTTAAATGATAACAAATCCATAAAATTTGTAGTTGCTGTAAAGTTAAAAAAAAAAAAAAAAAACAGTATTTAAATTCTCATTATTATTATTAATGAATATTGAGTTTTTCTTTATATCACAATATTATTATTGCAATTACAACAACTTTATTATATCATCTTATAATAATTCATAATTTGGCTTTTACTGAATAAAAAAATATATATTTACTTTCCATTGAAGAAAATATTGAAGTAGTATTATTGCATTAAGTTTTGTTTTTGTAATTTGAATAAGCGAATTATAATTAAAATTACTGATTATTTTGTTATTATGATTATTCCAATCACTTTTTTTATTTCTTATAATATTTGTTTTAATTAACATTTTGAACATTGACAAAATAAGCTTATTTTATTATTAAGTTTTTTTTTAAGGGTAATATTATTGCTGTAATAGTCATTGTTTTTTTACTTATATAAAATTAATATTTATTATTGTTATTAATATTAATGAATGCATTTTTACATACATGCATGCATACTGTTTATTTAAGAGCACACGTGTCACAACACGGATGGCGCAACAGGATGATGAAATGCAATGTAAAGTCCTTGATGTAATCCACACAGGTAAATCCACAAAAGGGAGCCAGGAACACACATTTTCACTGACGAGACGGGACACAAAGCATAGAACTCAAACAACTTATAAAGGGTGGTTAATGATACACAAAACAGGTGATGGTGATTAACTAATAATGACTCAATGAGGACAGTGGAAGATTATGTGTAATTTTAGACAGATGCATTTACATTGTGACTGTGCCCCAGATGCAATCAACAGGAACTGTCTCTGTAAAGGTGTGAACCAAATGGTCCATACATTTAGAATAACAAAGGAATAGCATTCCTCAGGAAATTCTTGTAGATTACACGATCCCCAGCAGGGGGTCCTGACAGTATCTATTGTTTCTAGCCATTTGTCTTTAGGTATAAAGTTCTGTCTTAAAGACAGAACTATGGGAGAAGCTAAGGAGAAGCTATGAAGAAACTTGGAAGAAACTAGGAAGAAGCTTCGGACCCTTACATGGGTTAAGATCTAGAAGACGGCTATGCTACATGACTTTCTTCAATAAACTCTTTTCCCCTGAACTTTGGTCAAGCTTACTTATTTTATGTATTAGAGAAATCTAATACATATGGCGAGCCATCCAAACCACTGGTCAGCCAAATACAGCAAAATCTAACAATAGGAACAACCATATATGGACACATGAGGGAAAAAACAATACAAATAGTTCAGGGGTGTGACAACAGGAGTATTATTATAATCATAACATATTTTTATTGATTTGTTATAATTGCAATAATTGAAGTTGAAATAATTTAAATTAATAAAAAGTGTTGATACAAATATGTCAGCTTAAGTAATGTTTGCATTATATTTATAATATAATACTTGTTCATATCAATTCAATATACAAAAAGAAATCAAAAGTAAATACAAAATATGATTTTTTTTCTATAAATATACTGTCATAAAACATAAAACTCAGAAAATATTTTAAAATGTATTTTGACAGGTTCATTCACTTATTAAAAGAGATCTTATAATCATTTAATACAGCTTTACTATAGTTACAATAATATATTTTATTAAATTATGTGATTAATGTCATATTTTATAAATGTCAAACTCATTTCAGTCTTGTGAGGAATTGATTATATTCATGATACAAACATCAATAAAAATCTGAAGTCGATTTTTCATTGTTTTATTATTTCTGTAAAAAACAACAGAGAAAAATTAATTACATGTTCTTCATCAATCATGATTGTGACATTTTTACATTTTGACACTAAAACGAATGACTGATGAGACATGACAATAAAAACACAAATGTAGACACACACTGATGTTACTGTCTATATGAGGATTTCTGACACACATTTATTCTGACTGTTATTTGAGTGACAGAAGTTGAGCTGCAGTATTAATGTCATGAAGACACTCAATAACATCTCACTGTTACTGATTCATCATCAGCTCAAAGCATTATGGGTAGAATCTCTCATCAGTCTATTCTGATTAATCAGCACAGTTTCACTGATGATCCAGACCAATAAATCCTAAACCCAGGATAGAGCGGCTGAGTGAATGTGGTCTGGACTGTGTGGATGAGACTCATTGTGTCAGAGACGCTGTAGAAGGACAGAGTTCCTGCACTCACATCCACATACACTCCTACTCTACTGATGATGGACTTCACAGGGAGATCAGTCTTTATCTTATTGTGTATGAATGTGTAACTGGAGCGAGAGCAGATCAAACTCCAGGACTGATCATTACGTCCAAACAAACACTCATCACCTCCCTTCCTGTTGATACTCTTATATGACACTGATATAGATACACGATCTCCACTCCACTCAATCTCCCAGTAACAGCGTCCACACACACTCTCTCTACACAACACCTGCCACACATCAAATCTGTCTGGATGATCAGGATACGACTGAGACTCTTCCACAAATGTCACCTTTCTGTTCTCCTCAGACAGACTGAGATCATTGTTTGCTGTGTTTGGATCCAGTGTGAGAAAACAGGCATCTGAACACAAGAACAGACACATTTATAACACAACAACAATCACTACAGCTGTGTGTGTGTGTGTGTGTGTGTGTGTGTGTGTGTATAGACGTACATTTCTTCAGTCTTGCTGTAATCCTGGATTCTTCTCCATGATCCACACTAGAAAACACAGACAGACACATTCAATCACTCAATAAACTGTTGCTATCCAGTTGCCAATGTACTCAGGGTGGTTGCTAGGGAGTTGCTATGTAGTTGCCAGTGTACTTTGGTGGTTGCAAAAATGTTAATGATATGTTCTGGGTGGTCGCTATGCAGTTGTTAAAGCACTCAGTGTGGTTGCTAGGGTGTTACTATGTAGTGGCTAGGGTGTTCTGGGTGGTTTTGAGAGTGTTACTATGCAGTTGCTAAGATGCTTGGGGTGGTTGTTAGGCTGTTTGTTGCTATATGGCTGCTAGGGTATTTGCTGTGTGGTTGATAACACATTCTGAGTGATTGCTAGTGTGTTGCTGTGCAGTTGCTAAGGTACATGGTGTGGTTGCTAGTAAGGCTGTGTATCTGGATACGGGACTGCAGTGAATTTCAGCAGAATTGAGGGAAACAGCTGTTTATTACCCACTGAATACTGTAGATCATTGATAACTACAGACAGAACAGACAGTTGAGCTCATATATTCATAAAATCATATTCACATTGCTGGAAGGTGATCATTGCACAAAACAACACACTCTCTACCTTTAAAAAATAAAAATAAGAATGAGAAGTGTTCTTAACTAACTGTCTTCACTGTAGTTCACACACACACACACACAATCAGTTACTTACATATAAACTTCAGTGCTGCCCTGCAATTTTATCAATAAAATATTTTAACTGCTAAAGAACTTCATAATCTTTCTCTGCAAGGAGTTTAACAATATCATTGTTATTTGAATCAATTAAAGCCACAGCTGCACTGATAAATGCAGCAAAATGGAAGTAATTAATACATACACAGTCTCTCTCCCTCGCTCATAAATGCGCTTTTCCACTCAGCTTTAAACTGTGTTTTTGTATGTAAATTAAGTGCGGTTCAGTGCTGTGCACATGCTGAATCATTACAGAAACAGCTGCATCCATACCCTTATCGTCAAGTAGTACATGATAATACATTGACATTTCCATGTATTAACACAACCCTAGTTTCTAAGATCTTAATATTCATTTGTAAAAAAAATAATAAAAGTAGTTAAATAAATTGTTGTGAAATATTATTATAATTAAAAAAAAAAAAAACTAAGAATGATCTCTAAAGTAAATCAGAATGATTTCTGAAGGATCATGTGACTGAAGACAATAAAGAGTGAAGTAATGGCTGATAAAAATTCAACTTTGCGGCACAGGAATAAATTTTATTTTGAACTATATTTAAATAGAAAACCATTATTTTATATTGCAGTTATATTTCATTATATTACTGTTTTATCATTATTTTTGATCAAATAAATGCAGCCTAGATGAGCATAAGGAACTTAAAAAAAAAAAAAAAAAACATTAAAATCTTACTGATCCCAAAGTGTATAAAGGCCTGACTATAGCCATTCAACATTATGTATGGAAAGCACACACTCTATTTCTCTCGCTCTCTCTCCCTTACACACACAGAAATATACACTTCATCAGTAAAGTTTAGTGACTTAAAATGACATTTTTCACAAGCCAGGTGAAAACAGTGCTGAATCTCTCTCTCTCTCTCTAATAACTTAGTTATTAGCTGCATAAGTCTGCTATCAACAGCTCAAGCCTCCGTTACTAGATCTAAAATGAGATTTCTGAATTAGCAATGGAGGCACTGAATGAGATGTGTAAGAAGTTAATCCCACTCACAGTAGTGTTTTAAGTACAAAAAATGGACAAAAGCCTTGAAAAATATTGCCTGATATATCACCTCTTTTCTAATAATTCAATGGCCTGGAGTCAAATATCAATTTTAACATTTTTACAATTTTAACTTTAACGAACAACTTCCAATTTAAGCGAACATAAAATCTTCACCTAAACTCATTATAATAAATGTCATATTTGGCCCTTCAGCAAGTAGGAAATATAAAGAAATTGAATAAAGTTATCAAATACTAAATTTTATAATTAAATATAGATTAATTATTAAAGCTATAAAAGTTATTGATTTCCTGTTTTTTTTTTTTTTTTTTTTTTTTTGGTTAACAGAGATCACAGCAGCTGGGTTAATAGCTTATTTTGGCTGCTATTCTTTTGAGCTGCCGCTGCTGAACATTACTTATAGGAGAAGTCCACTTCCAGAACAAAAATATAATATGTAGATAATGTACTCACTCCTCTTTTCTTCCAAGATGTTCATGTCTTTCTTTCTTCAGTTGTAAAGAAATTGTTTTTTGAGGAAAACATTTCAGCATTTTTCTCCATATAGTGGACTTCTATGATGCCCCGAGTTTGAACTTCCAAAATGCTGCTTCAAATGATCCCAAATGTGATTGTAAATGATCCCAGCCGAGAAAGAAGGGTCTTATTTAGCGAAAAAATCGATTATTTTCATAAAAATAATACAATTTATATACATTTTAATGTCAAACGCTCGTCTAGTCTTGAACTCAGTTCATGACAGTTGGGGCATGTCTCAAAACTCCGATCTCATGTTCTCCCTCAACTACAAAATTGTCCTATATCCCTGTTTTACCTTTTTCTTTAAGGGTGATCTTCTTTGCAAGTTCACTTTGTAAACACTGGGTCGGTACTTCTGCAGTGATGTAGGATGATTTTGAAATGATTTTTGCAGTTGAGGGAGAAAGTACTATTGAAGTTTTTCAACATACCCTAACTGTCTTGAGCCAGAATACAGTTCAGGGAGAGCAAGACAAGACGAGCATTTGAGATAAAAAAAAAAAAAAAAAAAAAAAAAAAAGTATTTAAATTGTTTTTTTTTTAATGAAAATAACCAATCATTTCGTTAGATATTTTTGTTCTGGAAGTGTACTTCTCCTTTAACTGACGATATAACTACCATTGCATGCTCGTAGTTTCTTTCATGCTGTAGCATCTGGACCAATCAGACATACATTAATTGTTACATTTAACAAATAGTCTTTAAACTCAACAAGCCAGCTATATGCTGGAGCCCAGGAGACAACCCCCCAAAGCAACTAACACCCAAAAAGGGCTCAGCTGCCAGGACGACCATCTGATAAGAGGTTTTATTGCTCTATGGAATGCGAGCAGAACACACTACATTTACCTATAGAAATGGACTCTTTCCTATTCAGTCAGAGACAAGCCTTTCTTTGACCTTCCTATCACACATAGCCCAGGTCATTATGTACAGTATTACTGCATTATATTTTAATTTTGTCTGTTGTATTTGTATTTGTCTTTCTACTGTTTCATGCATGCGTTATAATAGATGACTAGTCGTATAACCCACCTATGCCATGTTTGGTCTCTTTGAATTCGTATTTTGATGATCTAAATGATGGTGTAAATTAGATGTTGATACCTATGTAACATATTAGTATTTTAAGAAACCTTAGTAGTTTTGTATCAACACCCAATCAAATTACATATGCAAAATACCATGCTCACAGACAAAGAGTCGTAAACTTTCCCTCCAAAGGTGAAAGTTACCATTGGTTCGTGGACCTCCTGGAGGCACAGCCTCCAGAGAGCTTAAAGGCATCAAACGATTGATCGCCTCTCTCTCTTCACTCTCTTCTTCGTCTACAACATCTTCCGATTGCTGCCTGTGTGGAGGAACCCACAGGGAGCCTGAGCCAGCACAGGGCGTGCCCAGCAGGCCCGACAGCCCCCAACATACAGAGCTATGGCTCTCGACCTCAAAGAGCCAGACTTTTTCCTTCAACCCTGGAATTCATCTTCATGACTTGCCTCAGTCAGCCAGAGGTTCTTTTAGAACCTACAAAGATGAGGAGGATAAGCTAGAACTCTTCAGAACTTCCCAAAGCACATGCCAGGCATTGCGGCCTTGTCTTTCCATTCCCCAAAAATCATAGGACTTCAGCTGGGTCCCTCTCAGCTCTAGGTTCTTCTTCACTTTTCACATGGGTTGAAACTCCCAGTCACCATCGAGTCAGAACATCTTTGGAGTTCATCACTCTTCGGACCCAGAAGAACATGATCGCAATTCCAAAACCACCGCTGCTCCAATCCATCAAGACTTTCACCCGAGACTGCATTCGGACACTTGTTCAATGACCAAGGCAATGCAAGTATCATACATTTAACTAAACAGAACAGAGGTTTAGTATAAGCTGTAGACAGCACTGATGGTTTCACTCAGGTGGTTAACTAACTCTTTTCATAGTTTCATTTCCTTGTCTCTTTCTAACTGCTTCTCACTGACCCTTCCCCCATGTATGAATGATTTCATGTTTGTTTGTTTAGATTAGTTATGTGTTAATCTTTCGTTAATAAAACTCTTGTGTACAAATTACATGAGTGTTGATTCTGATTCTGCCTTGCAAATTATTGTCCCTTTACGATTCCGATTCGAGCTACATGCTCTAATGCAATAGTACTTTAAGAAAGTTATTTTCTGTGGCCAAGAAAATGTCATTTTTTAGAGTTGATATAAAAATTATACTGAATGTTCGCTGAGCGAACAGATTAGTTGATGGAAAATTAATTCTGCTACAGTTACTACTGGCAGCTGATATAAATAATTGTAATGAGTCATAATTGATTGTAATTATTTATATACATTTCCCTTTGAGCTAAATTCACGACAATGCTTTGATATGAAATGACACCACCACCACCATATCTGTGTGTGGAATTGAAGAGCACATGCTACCAGCACAGTATAATGGCTGACAGAACAGGAAAATTCATTTTTACTGACATATGGTCTGATAACGTTTTTTCTGACTGTAGTTCACTGTTGTTGTACTTAAGCTCCATGTCACCTGTACCGTTTCTCCACTCGTTTGACTGAGGCGAAGTTGAGTGTGCATCTGAAAAGTCTCCTGTGATTGTAAAGAAGACGTTCTATGTCTAAATAATCACTTCATGTCAAGAAAAAAGGGACAGCAGCAGTTGTGAGTGGGGTGTCCAACCCTAGCTCCACCCCTGTGTTAATCGCATTAAATATTTTTAATACGTTAAACTGAAAAAAATAATCACTATACAAATACACACACACGCACACACATAAATATATGTGTATATATATATATATATATATATATATATTTATGTGTGTGCGTGTGTGTGTGTTTGTATAGTGATTATTTTTTTCAGTTTAACGTATTAAAAATATTTAATAGTGGACTATATATTAGTGGCCTAAGACTTTTGCACAGTACTGTATATGTGTATATATACTAGGCCACTAGTATTTTCAAAAACTAAAAATGGTTTTCAAAAACTAAAAATGGTTACAACAGCCAGTGCTCCACACAGAGATGCAACAGTTCTTCTGGATTGTCTTTTTTTCTGTTTCTTCATGTCATTCCACATGATGATGGGATCAGATCGCTGTGTGGAGCACTGACTGTTGTAAAACTTCTTGTGCAAACAAAAATCTCACTGGATTATTACAATTAATGGCAAAATTAATGTTTGGAAATGTAAAATGACATTTCCTACTAATACTACAGCAGAAGATAGAAATAACACATTAAACCATTTTTTTAGCTGGTGAACATACCAGTGGCCTAAGAATTCTGCACAATACTATTCAACTATATATATACATATACTATATGTATGTATGTGTGTGTGTGTGTGTGTGTGTATGTATATATGTGTATAAGTGTACAGTATATATAGAAATGTAAAATCTTCCTGCTAGACATACTTAAGTTTGTCCAGTGAGCAGGTTGAGTCCAACAGTTTTTCAGTGAGTAGTTTGACTCCTGAATCTCCTGGGTGATTGTAGCTCAGATCCAGCTCTCTCAGGTGTGAGGGGTTTGAACTCAGAGCTGAAAACACATAACGACAGCCTTTCTCTGTCACCATACAGCCAGACAATCTGAAAACACAGCAATAGTCCATGTGACAATCAGACAAATCTCTTTCACATATTTTAGCCATGAATTATTCCTATAGGGTTGTGTTATAAACAAATGTATATGGAAAAAAAGATCTGTTTTTATTCCACAACTGCAAGTGCAGCGTGCCTGCAGTGTGTTACCCAGTTAGCTTGCCATTCATTTTTACTTTTTCTATCCGCCTCTACAGCCGTTGTTGCTTTCTCCCCCTGCTTTTTTTCTTCACAAGTTCATCAAACAACAGTGGTGAGTTGAAATCATTCTACAACTACGGTGAGTAATGGCTTCCTCTCCTTTCCTGGTAACCTGCGGCACCTGTCATATGCATAGTTTATCAATCTCTGTCGGCAGTGAGGGATTCACATGTGATAAATGCAGGGAAATAGTTAGGCTGACAGAGAAGATTTCAGGACTAGAGACACGCATCCAAACTTTAATCGAGGATAGTAAGAATGTGAGGGCCTCAGATACGGCTTTGGATGCGACTAGCTCAGGAAGTCCCGTACATTGTTCGGTTCCGGTAACTTCGCCTTTGCAGCAGGGCAACTGGGTGACTGTGAGACGGCATAGTCGCGGGTCAAAACACCGCTCTTCCGTTCCGATCAGAACATCAAACAGGTTCTCCCCACTCAGTGACACACCCACTGAGAAACCTGATCAAAGTGCTCTAGTTATTGGCAATTCTATTGTACGGAACGTGAAAATAGAGACACCAGCCACCATAGTCCAATGTTTACCGGGAGCCAGAGCGGCTGACATCTTGGCAAATTTAAAAGTGCTGGCTAATGCTAAACGTAAATTCAGTAAGATCGTTATTCACGTCGGCACAAATGATGTTCGACTTCACTAAAAATAATGTTAAAGAGGTGTGTGAACTTGCAAGTACGATGTCAGACACTGTAATTTGCTCTGGCCCCCTCCCTGTGTATCGTGGTGACGAGATACATAGCAGACTGTCGTCACTAAATGGCTGGATGTCTAAGTGGTGCCCGCAGAATAACATAGGTTTCATAGACAATTGGACAAGTTTTTGGGGCAGACCTGACCTGTTGAAAAGAGATGGTCTTCATCCCTCCAGGGGTGGTGCCGCTCTTCTCTCTAGTAATATGGCATATAGTCTTAGAGTTTGCACTTGACTAACTGGGGCCCAGGTCAGGAAGCAGACAGACTGGCTAATCCGACCATCTGCTAGCCACCTCACGTCACCAAAATCAGTTAATTCTCAGCACATAGAGACCCTTTCACCTAGATATCATGCTATAGAGACTGTGTCTGTTCCCCGAGCTAGACAATACAAAAGACGTCCAAACCAATTCAACAGTAACAATCTAATCAACGTTCAACAAATAAAAAATGTACATAACACAGAGAAACAAATGATAAAACTTGGCCTATTGAATATCAGGTCCCTCTCTACAAAAGCGCTTTTTGTAAATGATATGATCATTGATCATAAACTAGATGTGCTCTGTTTGACAGAAACCTGGCTAAAACCAGATGATTACATTATCTTAAACGAGTCTACCCCTCATGATTACTGTTATAAACATGAGCCACGTCTAAAAGGTAAAGGGGGAGGTGTTTCTACAATTTATAGCAATATTTTCAGTGTTTCTCAGAGAGCGGGCTTCAAGTATAACTCGTTTGAAGTAATGGTGCTTCATGTAACATTATCCAGAGAAACAAGTGTTAATGATAAATCCCCCATGACGTTTGTACTTGCTACTGTATACAGGCCACCAGGGCACCATACAGATTTTCTTAAAGAATTCGCTGATTTTATATCTGAGCTGGTGTTGGCTACAGATAAGGTCTTAATAGTAGGTGACTTTAACATCCATGTCGATAATGAAATCGATGCACTGGAAGCAGCATTTACAGACATTTTAAGTTCTATTGGAGTTAGACAACACATGTCAGGTCCCACTCATTGTCGAAATCATACTCTAGACTTAATACTATCACATGGAATTGACGTGAATGCCGTTGAGATTCTGCAGCAAAGTGATATCTCTGATCATTATCTAGTCTCATGTATACTCCAGGTAAATAAAACTGTAAATTCAACTCCTTATTACAAGTATGGTAGAACCATCACTTCTACTACAAAAGACTGCTTTCTGAGTAATCTTCTTGACTTATCTGAATTCCTCAGCATGTCCAATAGCTCAGAAAAACTTGATGATCTAACAGAAACTATTCACTCTCTCTGTTCCAGTCCTCTAGATACGGTCGCTCCTCTGCGCCTAAGAAAGATTAAGGAAAACAGTCCGACCCCGTGGTATAACAAGCACACTCGCGCCCTAAAGAGAGCAGCCCGGAAAATGGAGCGCAGCTGGAGGAAAACAAAATTAGAGGTTTTTCGTACGGCTTGGCGTGAATGTACCCTATCGTATAGAAAAGCGTTAAAATCGGCAAGATCTGATTATTTTTCGACTCTCTATTAGAAGACAACAAACATAACCCTAGGTATTTATTCAATACAGTGGCTAAGTTAACAAAAAATAAAGAACCAACAGCCACTGACTGTGCCCATCAGCATAGCAGTAATGACTTTATGAACTACTTTACTTCCAAGATCGATACTATTAGAGACAAAATTGTCACCATGCAGCCGTCAATTACAGTATCACCTCAGATAGTGCACTATAGATCTCCTGATGAACAATTCCACTCATTCTCTACTATAGGTCAGGATGAATTGTATAAACTTGTTAAAGCATCTAAACCAACAACTTGTATGCTAGACCCTATTCCATCTAGGCTACTAAAAGACCTGCTTCCAGATCTCATAGATCCTCTGCTAAATATTATTAATTCATCACTGTCATTAGGATATGTCCCCAAAACCTTCAAACTGGCTGCTATTAAGCCTCTCATTAAAAAACCGCAACTTGACCCCAACAAATTAATTAATTACAGACCTATCTCGAATCTCCCATTTCTGTCAAAGATATTAGAAAAGGTTGTATCTGCACAATTATCTTCCTTCCTACAGAAAAATGATATCTGTGAGGATTTCCAGTCAGGTTTTAGACGATACCATAGTACTGAGACTGCTCTTATTAGAGTTACAAATGACCTGCTCTTATCATCCGATCATGGTTGTATCTCTCTGTTAGTGCTACTGGATCTTAGTGCTGCATTCGATACAGTTGACCACAACATTCTCTTGAACAGACTTGAAAATTATGTTGGCATTAGGGGTACTGCATTGGCATGGTTCAAATCGTACTTATCTGACCGCTATCAATTCAATTCGTGGCAGTAAATGAAGAGGTATCATATCGATCACAAGTGCAGTATGGAGTACCGCAAGGCTCAGTGCTAGGGCCATTACTTTTTACGATTTACATGTTACCCCTGGGTGATATCATCAGGAAATATGGTGTTAGCTTTCACTGCTATGCTGATGATACTCAGCTCTATATTTCTTCGCGGCCCGGCGAAACATACAAACTTGATAAGCTAACGGATTGTGTAGTTGAGTTAAAAAATTGGATGACAAGTAATTTCTTACTGCTAAATTCTGAAAAAACAGAGGTGTTAATTATTGGACCTAAAACCTCAGCGTGTAATAACCTAAAACACACTCTAATACTTGATGGCTGCTCTGTCAATTCTTCGTCATCAGTTAGGAACCTAGGTGTGCTATTTGATAGCAATCTTTCCTTCGAAAAACACATCTCTAGTATTTGCAAAACTGCATTTTTCCATCTCAAAAATATATCTAAATTACAACCTATGCCCTCAATGTCAAATGCTGAAACATTAATTCATGCGTTTATGACCTCAAGGTTAGATTACTGTAATGCTTTATTGGGTGGTTGTTCTGCTCGCTTAATAAACAAACTCCAGCTGGTCCAAAATGCAGCAGCTAGAGTTCTTACTAGAACCAAAAAGTATGATCATATTAGCCCGGTTCTGTCAACACTGCGCTGGCTCCCTATTAAACATCGTATAGATTTTAAAATCTTGCTAATTACTTATAAAGCCCTGAATGGTTTAGCTCCTCAGTACCTGAGCGAGCTCTTATCGCATTATAGTCCCTCACGTCCGCTGCGTCCTCAAAACTCTGGCAATTTGATAATACCCAAAATATCCAAATCAACCGCGGGCGGCAGATCTTTTTCTTATTTAGCACCCAAACTTTGGAACAATCTACCCAACACTGTTCAGGACACAGACACACTCTGTCAGTTTAAATCTAGATTAAAGACCCACCTCTTTAACCTTGCTTACACATAACACATCAACACACTTCTATACTTCAAATCCGTTAAAGGATTGTTAGGCTGCACTAATTAGGTCAACCGGAACTGGGAACACTTCCCATAACACCCGATGTACTCAGTGCATCGTCAGAAGAATGGCATCTACGCTAATATTAGTCTGTTTCTTTCTTATTCCGAGGTCACCTTAACCACCAGATCCAGTCCGTATTCAGACCAGAGGGTCACTGCAGTCCTCCGGATCCAGTCCGTACCCAGCCCAGACGGTGGATCAGCACCTAGAGATGACCTCTACAGCACTGAATGTCAGCGGAGACCACATCGACTAGATGAGCCCCAGAGACGGATCCCCAGTGAAGACCTCGTCACCTACACGGCTGTCGGCACAGGACCACGGGACCTGGTGAGTCCTCCGTGTCTGGCCAGAGGAGAACTGGCCCCCCGACTAAGCCTGGTTTCTCCCAAGGTTTTTTTCTCCATTTATCACTGATGGAGTTTTGGTTTCTTGCCGCTGTCGCCGCTGGCTTGCTCAGTTGGGGACACTTTATCTTCACACAATATTGTATTTTATTTTATTGTATTTGATTAACTACCTTTACCTGAAAATTGATTGTTTACTGTTGCCCTTTGCATTGTTGATGTACTATTTCCTATTTAATACTGTACAGCCGCCTTGTCACAATTCTGTATTGTTAAAGGCGGTATATAAATAAAGGTGATTTGATTTGATTTGATTTGATCTGAAGTGTCATGTACACATTATAAATCATATGATGGAAATGCTGTCCAATGGAGTTGTGTCACCAGTGTTACTGGAAAACATCACTTAAAAACACAGTTTAATATAACTTTCTTTTATCATTGTCACGAACGCGGTCTCTGTGACTCCTCCTGTCCCGCGCCAGCGGGAACCCTCACCCGAATACTGACTCCATTTCCCACAATCCCGTGCCTGGGGACTCTCTCTTCCGGTTCCGGGTCGCCCGGGTCACTTCCTCTCTGGCGGCCATTTCAGCGTGCCTCGCCGGCGCGCTCGTTGCGAAGTTTGGTCGGCTATGTCCCCAATCCTGAGCGTTTTTCTTTCGGACTGTCTTACTGTTGCCAACCGGACTGTTTGCATCGTGTGTGAATCTCTGCTGCCTGCCTTATATCGACCCCCGCCTGTCTCACGGATTACTGCCTTTGATCGCCGCCTGCCCCGACCATTTGCATGGACTATTACTACTCGTTTGAATTCGCCTTCACCACGTCAGTCTGCCATTGTTGACCACAGCCTGTTTACACTGTCCGAGTTAATAAAGCTGTTGCGAATGGATCCTACGTCTCATGATTCGTCAGTAGCCTCGTCACAATCATCTATTTAATGTCGTTTTCTACATTTTTTAATTTGTATTAATCACGTTGAAAAACATCGGTGAATCAGAGGTAAAAAAAAAATTATATAAATACTGTTCAGTTTCTCGCAGAAACTGATCGTTTCGTGTCTTAGGACATCAGTGTATCGTCACGAGTCGCAGGGTTTAATTTGGTTTTGTTTGTGTATGTTTTTTTTTACTCTCAAAGATTTGGTAGCCATTGACTGTCATTATATGACTGACAGACTGCAACGGTTTGAGTTAAAAATCTTTGTGTTTTACTGAAGAAACAAAGTCACCTACATCTTGGATGTCCTGGGGGTAAGCAGATAAACATAAAATTTTCATTTTTGGGTGAACAATCCCTTTAAAGGCTGACTTAGTTTAAAATAACTCTATTTCTGACAAGAAAATGCAACAAATGCATATTATTTACATGTATCATGTCAAGTCTATGTGGTATGTAAGACACTCTTGGTCATGTGTAAGAGAAACACAGAGCACTCTCAGCTAAGTGATGGTGAGTTGGGCGCTGATTCTGTATACTGATTTGCAGGGCTATACAGTGGAACCATTTCAGTCACATTTGTGACTAAAAACTACTGCATGTAGTTAGTAGTAAGCAACTACTACGTACCATGTAAAAATATTTAAGAGCACCAGTGCGACTGACTCGATCAGTATATTTGTGTTTGCACTCAGGGGAGCTTCAAAGGTTTCTACAACCCCTGGCAAAAAGTATGGAATCACCCCTCTCAGAAGATGTTCATTCAAATGTTTAATTGTGTAGAAAAAAAAAAACAAGCACATATATGCCACAAAACAATTTTCACTCAACAATCCAAACTTCTGGCTGTATAAAACACTTTTTTAAAAAAACAAAGAAAGATAACTATAGTCAATTACAACTGTTTTTACAGGTCACACAGAGGAAAAAAATATGGAATCACACAAATCTGAGGAAAATTATATGGAATCACCATGCACTTTGCATTTCTAAAACAAACACCTGTATCTGATTACAACTGCTAATTAGTCTGCAGTTAAAAAAGAGTGCTTGCACACATTAGTGATGTGTTGAACCAAGATGATTGACATAACTCATGGCTCCAACACGAGAGATGTCAGTTGAAATGAAGGAGAGGATTATCAAACTTCTCGAAGAAGGTAAATCTTCACGGAATGTTGCAAAAGATGTTGGTTGTTCCCAGTCAGCTGTGTCTAAAATCTGGACCAAGTACAAATCAAATGGAAAGGTTGTAAAAGGGAAGCGTACTGGTAGACCAAGAAAGACATCAAAGCGCCAAGACAGAAAACTTAAAGCAATATGCCTTGAAAACAGAAAATGCACAACAAAACAAATGAGGAACAAATGGGAAATGGGATTTACATACAGAAAAGCCAAAGAAAACCATCATTAACATCTAAACAGAAAAAAACAAGGTTTCAGTGGGCTAAAGAAAGACAATATTGGACTGTGGATGACTGGATGAGAGTTATATTCAGTGATGAATCACGAATCTGCATTGGGCAGGGTGATGATGCTGGAACTTTTGTTTGGTGCCGTTCCAATGAAATTTATAAAGACAACTTCCTGAAGAAAACATGCAAATTTCCACAATCATCAATGATATGGGGTTGTATGTCAGGTAAAGGTATGGGTGTCAGGCATTCACCACTGCCACTCTCATCTGACACGCCTCCGGTAGCACCACCCACTCGTTCTCAGTCACCCGAATTCTAACTCGCATCACCTGTTCCTCGTTGAGCCACGCCCTATAAATAGACACTCAGCCATTTGCTCATTGTCTGGTCTACTGTTCACATGCTGTTTCTGACTCTCCTTCCTTTGACGTTGTGGTGTGGCTCTAACACTGGACTTTTGGACCTCAACAATCTACCTAAGCATTCAGTTAAGAACCTCTTTCACCGTTTGATGCTTTGTCTTTTAAATAAGACGTTGTTTAATAAATTGTTGAAAAGTATTGCCACTCATCTCTCATCTCCTCCATGTGTGTGTGTGCGTGAGTGTGACAATGGGAGAGATGACAGTCATTACATCTTCTATAAATGCACAAGTTTATGTTGAGATTTTGGACACTTTTCTTATTCCATCAATTGAAAGGATGTTTGGTGATGGTAGCATCATTTTTCAGGATGATAATGCATCGTGCCATAGGGCAAAATCTGTGAAAACATTCCTACAGGAAAGACGTATAATGTCAATGGCATGGCCTGCAAATAGTCCGGACCTCAATCCAATTGAAAATCTGTGGTGGAAATTAAAGAAAATGGTCCACGACAAGGCTCCAACCTGCAAAGCTGATCTGGCAACTGCAATAAGACAAAGCTGGAGACAGATTGATGAAGTATACTGTTTGTCATTAGTTAAATCCATGCCTCAGAGAATTCAAGCTGTTATAAAAGCCAGAGGTGGTGCAACAAAGTACTAGTAGTGTTTTTATTTTGTGATTCCATATAATTTTCCTCAGATTTGTGTGATTCCATATTTTTTTCCTCTGTGTGATCTGTAAAAACAGTTGTAATTGACTATAGTTATCTTTCTTTGTTTATTTAAAAAAGTGTTTTATACAGCCAGAAGTTTGGATTGTTGAGTGAAAATTGTTTTGTGGCATATATGTGCTTGTTTTTTTTTTTTTTTTCTAAACAATTAAACATTTGAATGAACATCTTCTGAGAGGGGTGATTCCGTACTTTTTGCCAGGGGTTGTACTTTCAGCACTTTTTTGCAGCATTAGGTAATGTATCACAGACATTTCTCATATATCTCATATCTCATTCCTTGAACACAGTGTTAATCAGAATCCATTCACTGCTCAAAACAAGAGTTTTGTCCAGTGCTGAGTTATGCAAGCTCACAAATCTCATTTCTCTCATTATCACAAACTAAGTGTAGACATGGTGTGCATAAGAGATTCATTGTGCAGTGTAGGGAGCTTCATTAATTAAAATCTAACTTCGTGAGATCATAATGAACTAAGATGAGTGACAACTTTTATTAACTATTAAGGGAGTTTGCAAATCTGATATTGATTTAATACAAAGTTCAATAAACAAGAAGTTAACATTAAGTGACTTTGTCTGCACTGTTAGACATCTCTGCAATTTCTACAATTATTAACTGTACATCACCCAGTATAATACTGCAGACATATTAATACTGCAGATTTGCAGTAAATAACTGTAATAACTATTGCATTATGGGAATTTCCTGTGACGTCAGACCGCACATACAGAGACTTACTGTATTTTTTAAAATTGCTGTATACTGTATTTGCTGTAATGGCCTCACTGGCGGCATTCTATTGAGGTCGTTTAATTTTCCTTATTTATTATATGTGGATTGGCACGATTTGCCTTACACCGTGTCTACAACGCCACAACAACTTGGGACAGACTACACTGGATGTGTTGCATCGCTTGTAATGACTGGAAAATCCGTTTGTCCTTCATGTCAGACACAGTGTGAGCGCTTGAAGTAAGTCAGAAATATACCAGGGCATTACTTTGCTGTAAGCATCCGCTGTAGATAGTATATTTAATGGGTTCTACATTGTCTTTTGTAGAGTCACACTGCGCCGCGCCACTCGCCCGGGGATGAACCCGTGAAAGTGAAAGAGTTCCAGAGAACATCTACGCTGTATCGATGCAATTTAAGAAAGAGTAAGACAAGCAAGTAAGGTAAAAATATATATACGTTTGTCTGAGTGTTTGTCAGATTTTTGCACACCATTTTAACCTAGTAATATTTACCCATCAACATGGTGGTTACAAACTTTATTTTTATTATAGTAAACTGTCGTTTCAAACTGCTTTTGTCAGCTTATTGAATTAAGTTACCGAATTAAAATAATTTTTAACGCTTATCTTATATTAATATTAGGTTAACTATTGTGAAATTTTGTTCTAGTGTTGGTATAATGTTGGCCAGTAGACAACAGGTTGTAGGTTTGGCAGATGGCTGTGTATTCTTTGTCTGCATGTCTTTTTCTCCATTATGTTTCTGTTTTAACTGAATGTCAGCAGTACCTATGTAGAGTAAAAATAAAATAAATGTAAATTAATTAAATATAAAAAAATATAAAATCTACTGAAATCTATATTAAAATGAATGAATTACAGTAGTATACTGATGAATTTGACTTTTTTTATAGTATTTGACTGTTAGTATTTTACTGTTTGCAACTGTAAATTAAATACAGTTTGCTACTGTAAATCCTAATTAGAGTAACTTACTGACAACAGTGTTTCCAGTAAGTTACTGTAAAACCCTTTGAAATGTCTAACAGTGTGGCTTTAACACTATTGCCTGATTTTGCTCTATTTCGTTAACGAAAATAGTTTCAAACAAAGTCACAGCTAAGCCGCCGTACATCTCCAAGCAAACACAGTTGTTTTGTTTATAAATGAACATGCGCTTTAAACAAATCTAGTGAGTCAATGATTCAGTTACCAATTCATTAAGACATACATCCTTTCCTGAATGAATCAGCTTTTTAAAGGAATCAACTGAATGAATGAATCAATGATAAAATCAGTGACTTGACACCACCTGCAGGCAGTATTAATTTCATTTTTAAAGTACCATCATTTAATATTTATAGAAATAATATTTGTCACCTCTGAGCCACATCATGTCACCTCTGAGCCTCATTAAATGTCTGTAAACACACCTACATGCCACTTTTATGTTCTTCTTTGCCACCTCTGTAGTGCAAAATTAATTTTGTTAATACTGATTTCATTGGATTGGTAACTTATTCTAATTAGAAATTAATTTGAAATTTTGATAAAGCTTAAAACACTTTGAATTTGACATAAAAAAACACTTTTAATGAAGTTAGAAAAAATGCCATTATAAAGATATAAAAAAAGCCCCTGTAAATCACTTTGAGTGAAGGAGTCATCTCGCAATACTGATCAGAAGGTTCTCCTGAATAGTACAAGTGCTACTAAAAAGAAAAGTAAGTGAAGAGCCCTGATTTGATGTTAACATGTTAGCGTTCCACTGTACCGCCCGATGTGTAGTTACATTTTATAGGAATGCTAAGAGGTATTAGATAGTCTTCATGCTGCTCTGCTGCACTCCATTACACACATATTAGCTATTTGTTTGGATGACAAAAATATTTAAACAGCTGTCTAACAGTACATGTCAAGTCAACTGATGATTAGGATGCCCAATCAAATAAAAGGGCAGATGTTTATTACATGTTGTATTTTCAAATCCAGAAAGACATTGAAAACAATGGATCATGAGCTTTTTGCATGAACATAAACATAGTGCTGCACTGTATAATTATATCAAACTACATTGCAAGCTTTACAATTTGATGGACACACTTTATTTTATATTTATTTTATTGAAACCATTTACCTCAGTATTTTCAACTGACAGTTTGGACTCTTCAGTCCATCAGAAAGAAGCTTCACTCCAGAATCCTGCAGGTCATTGTTACTCAGGTCCAGCTCTCTCAGGTTTGAGTTGGAGGATTGTAAAGCTGAAGACAGATTTTCACAGGACTGAGCAGTGAGATTACATCCACATAGGCTGTGAAAAAAACAAAACAAAGAACTATATTGAAGACAAGCATAAGGCCTTCCTTTAGATTTTAAATGTATGTTTCAGTAATTCAGTTCTTCATAAAACACCTGTTACAGCAATGTACATACATACAGTCATGTGAAAAAGTTTGGACACCCATCCTGACTCAAATACTGTGGTGAAAGCTGTGCATAAACAAATGCCCACAAACCTCAATAAACTGGAGCAACGTTGAAAAGAAGAGTGGTCCAAATTCCTCCAGAACAATGTGAGAGACTGATAAAGTCACACAGAAAATGAATGCTTCAAGTTTTTGCTGCTAAAAGTGGATCTACAGGTAATTGACTCATAGGGTGTTTTAACTTTGTCACACATGGCCTTTCCATCTTGGCTGTATTTTTCTTAAATAAATAATGACACTGTGTGATATGTCATGTGATGACATTTATCTGAGGATTTATTTTCCAAATTTTAAGACCTGCCAAGGACCAGACAATTTTTTATTATGTCCTGATACAGAAAACCGAATCATTCGTGATCCAGCTTCACTTACAGCAGATGTGAGTATAAGGGGTTTTTATGAATCTTTGCAATCGCCTTTCCTAATAACGTGCTAGTTAGCAAGTTTTGTGGCTAAACATGGCTAAATGCAGCTATAGTAAACCGACTCATTACTCCAAGAGAGGGGCGGGGCCAGCAGAGCTCATTAACATTTAAAGCAACATTGATGCATTTAAACCAGAACAGGATGATTTCTGCAGAGCTGATTTTGGGGTGGTTTTTACGCTACAATTGAGAAATTTTAACCAAAGCATGTTATAGACTTTTCATTAAGACCCTAAAGAATCATATCAACTTGTGGAAAATGGGCATCTGATGACCCCTTTAACAAAGAAAATGTCCAAAAGGGTCCAAAGATGAAGAAAAATATAATCACAACAAAACAGCTAACAAACATGCACCATGACCTGAAGAAACCAAAGAGTATAAATATACAAGATAATGAGACAAACTAATCAGCAATTATTAAAACAAATGAAAACATACCAACAAGATAAAAGACAGAAAATAAACACAGGAAATTAGAACTCAGATACAACAGGATGAAAAGAACATCAAATTAAGAGTCTCAGAAAAGAAACGTAGCGTCATCCTGACAACACCAAACCTGGACAATTTACCCGATATTTTATGTACCAATCAGTTTCCTTAACTTATGATACAATTTAGAATAATAAACTGGGTAAAATGTGGGTACAACAAAACAAAAGCCCTGGTTTTAAATTACCGCTGCTCAGAGCACATATTGTCTCAGCCTACAGATCACGGTTGTATAAAAGGTTTAATGTGGATCAGAATCATTCATTAATTCACAGTGATTCATAATTCAGATTCAGTCAAATATTCACATTACCAAATCCAAATTACCAGTACTCTGAAAGAAACCATATATTGCAATGTAGGCTACATATACATAAAGAACAAACAGTAAAGCAAGTGGGGTGTTTTCCATGATTTAAGTGTTTAATTTGAAGTTACTAAAGGAAGGTTTCA
This sequence comes from Cirrhinus mrigala, assembly GCA_036247105.1. Classification (NCBI taxonomy): domain Eukaryota; kingdom Metazoa; phylum Chordata; class Actinopteri; order Cypriniformes; family Cyprinidae; genus Cirrhinus; species Cirrhinus mrigala. Next base: position 500,086 of record JAMKFB010000241.1, on the reverse strand, counting down.
ACTGTAATCATGGTTCCCTGTGGAGTGAAACGAGACAATACATCTGGGATTGACGCTATGAGGAACATCATTAGTGCTACTGTTGTCTGAAGTACAACAGTATAGTGACACACACACATATATATATATATATATATATATATATATATATATATATATATATATATATATATATATATATATATATATATTGTCATGTAACATAAACCCTGAATGTGCTCATCAAATTGCACTCATGGTAATTTCTTTTCTTTCTTTGTGATGAGATGATGATGATAATAATAATAATAATAATAATAATAATATCATCATCAATATCAATATCATCATCATTTAGTGATCAGGTGATTCAATCAAATAAAATGTTTGAATTAAAACAGATGTTTGATGCATGTTGCATTTTCAAATCCAGAGAGACACTAAAAACACTGGATCATGAGCTGCTTGCATGTAAATTAACATAGGCCTTACAGTTTAAACACTACATATTTTGTTAATTTATTTGATTGAAAACCATGTACCTCAGTATCTCCAGCTGACAGTCTGGACTTTTCAGTCCATCAGTAAGAAGTTTCACCCCGGAATGCTTCAGGTCATTGTCACTCAGGTCCAACTCTCTCAGGACAGACTTTGAGGATTGTAAAACTGATGATAAACTCCCACAAGACTGAGTGTTCAGATTACATCCACATAACCTGTTTAAAGAACAAAACAGAACTATAATGAAAACAAGTAAATGGCCTTTCTTTTGATTTTAAATTAATGTTTCAGTAATTAAATTTTTCACAAACATCTGTTACAATGCAGGGAAGGAAAAGTGGGTCCAATAGCAGCAAGTTTGTATTTATTTAAATGAACATAGAAGATTTTAGTGCTTGATTACTTACGCATGCTGGTGCATTTTTGGCAAGATACTTTCACCTGGCTGTTGTGAAGTATCTAAAGCATTGCTAATCAAGACTAATTATTGTTATAATATTGTTATAATTACGCCGTATTATGGCGTAAAAAGTTTGGTCAGTTAATTAAGGTGGTCCGATTAAATGTTGATTGGGCCATAGGAATTGAGTTTAGTAATGGTGGTAAAAAGTTCATAATTTTAAATATCTATACACCTTATGAGAGTTCTCAGAATGAAGTTGAATAACTCAGTAGGTTGGGTTGTATCATGTCTTTTATTCAAGATAATCCTTCCACATGTTTTTTTATTTTGGGTGACATGAATGCAGATGTTTCTGATGGTAACTCTTTATTTGCTAATCATTTAATGCATTTTTGCTCTGATAATGGTTTGATTCTGTCCAGTAAAGAACTTTTACCTGTTAATAGTTACACTTATATCAGTGAGGCGTAGCACACTACCTCTTGGTTAGATCATTGCATTTGTACAGCCGATGCACATGATTCTTTAGAGACCATGAGGATTAATTATGAATTTGCCACTACTGATCATGTGCCACTTTCTATTTCTATAAATCTGGGCAGTTTACCTACTCTTCTATTTGATAATAACGATATGTGTGTAGAGAAATTAGATTGGTCCTGCTTGTCTGAGGAGGATCTTAGAGAATATTGTATACAATCTGAGACACGGTTGAGTAATATTGATTTACCAAAAGACGCTGCTGTATGCTGTAATATTAACTGTAAGAACCCACAACATGGTATTGAGTTATGTTTTTTGTATAATAATATTGTGGAGTCCCTTCTTGCCTCAAGCAGGTCCTTGTATAAGACCAAGATGCATAAAGCCAGGCCCGGTTGGAATGATTATGTTAAAGAGCTCCATGCTGAGGCTAGAAGGGCCTTCACAACTTGGGTTGAGTCAGGCAGACATAAATAAGGTCCCTTATTTGAATATAAGAAACGGGTAAATGCTAATTTTAAATATGCCCTACGTTTTATTAAGAGGAATGAAAATACAATGAGGGCTGACTCACTGGCAAAGAAATTGCAAGATAATAATTCAAATAACCTATGGAAAGAAATCAAAAGAATAAATAACTGTAGAACATCTTTACCAATAAACATTAATGGTGTAAGTGGCTCAGAGGAAATTACTAACTTGTGGCAAAAACATTACTATGAGCTGTTTAATTGTGTTAAAAGCAATCCTTTTGTGATTGGCAATATTGATGATAATGAAGATGCGACTGTTTCCTCTCAAGAAGTCTATGATGCAGTTATGATGTTAAAAGATAACAAGGCATGTGGTATAGATAAGATAACAGCTGAACATCTAAAGTTTGCAAGTGGGAAACTCTGTCCTCTGCTTGCTATTTGTTTTACAGGGTTTTTGGTACATGGTATTTTACCAGATTCTATCTTGTCTGTTATGTTGGTGCCTATTATTAAAGATAAAGCTGGTAATATAAATAACATGGCCAATTATCGACCAATAGCTTTGGCCAGCATTTTATCTAAAGTTCTTGAGAGAACTTTACTAAATAAGTTGGAAATGTTTGTCCTGACTTGTGATAACCAGTTTGGTTTTAAATCTAAACATGGCACTGATATGTGTATTTTCGCTTTAAAGGAGATTTTAGATTTGTATAACAGGCACAATTCCACAATGTTTGTGTGTTTTATTGATGCTTCTAAAGCCTTTGATCGTGTAAATCATGAAAAATTATTTGGCAAGTTAAGCAATAGAGGAGTACCTAAAATTTTAATAAGAATTTTGGTTATTTGGTATGCTCATCAGTTAATGCATGTGAAATGGGGTAATTCTGTGTCTGCTCCATTCAATGTATGTAATGGAGTTAGACAGGGAAGTATTTTGTCTCCCTCTTTAATGTTTATATGGATGATTTATCGAAGCTGCTAAATGACTGTGGAACAGGGTGTATTGTTGGTAACACTGTCATCAACCACTTGATGTATGCAGATGATTTGGTGTTTTTTTGTCCATATAGTGCGGGCCTTCAACAGTTATTGATGGTCTGCACTCAATATGGCTTAGATTACGATATTAAATACAATGTAAAGAAGAGTAATATTATGATAATTAGGAGTAGGGAAACTTTCATTTCCTGATTTTTCTTTATCTGGTGCTGTCCTTAATGTATGTAAGGAGGTTAAATACTTGGGGCACTGTATAACTGATGATTTATCTGACGATAGAGACATTTACAGACAGTGTCGTATGATGTATGCTCAAGTTAACATGCTGATGCGCAAATTTAATATGTGCTCAGAGTCTGTTAAGATTGCACTTTTTAGGGCATTTTGCACCCCTATGTATACTGCCCATTTGTGGCGGTGCTATAGAAAGAGTAGCATGCAGAAACTTTGTGTAGCATATAATGACGGACTGAGGATGTTACTTAAGGTTCCACGAGGAAGCAGTGCAAGCCACATATTTGTTTGTGTGGGTGTGCCAACTTGCTCCGCTGTGTTGCGTAATTTGATGTACAGGTGTATGTGTAGGTTATTAGACTCTGCAAACAGTATAATTTTAACATTGACGAACCCGGCACTTAGTTCTGTCAGATTTTTTTCCAGTTTGTGGAACCATTGGCGTTTTAGTCTGTATGTAAATGTGTGATGGTGTGGATTCTGTCTGTTTTTTAATTAGTTGTTTTACTGTTGTTCATCTTGTTTATTGTACTGGTATTGGACCATAAGTGTCCTTAATAAAGTTTTGATGATGATGATGATATTATTATAATTATTGACACTGATAACGCTGCCTACATGAAGAAGGCTTTTGTTGCTGCACTTCAGTCATTATTCCCAAACTCAACATAAAACGCATGGCCCACATCATGAACCTCATCGGGACTCTACAAAGGAGTTCATAGAGTTGGAAATGGAGGTAGGCCTGAATCAAATACAAGTCTCTGTACAAGATTAAGTAAAATTATTCCTGTCATAGACTTCCTTCCGATTCAAAATAGATCAAACAATATCAGCCTAGTTGTATACTTTTTTTCTTAATTTTCAGAATTTTAATTACATGTAATGTATTGGTGTGAACACTGTATGCTTGGCCTTATTTTGACTCTCATTTTTCATTCCCAGATATGTGGCAGACGGGGCGGATCTAGAAAATAATTTTTAGGGTGGCATGGGGTCTATGAGGGGTGGCAACACCAAAGCAAGCCCCCGTGCATATTTTTTGGGGATTTATAGTCTGACATACACAGTTGTGTTCACAAATATTGCATTGCCATTAAGTAATAATCTATACTGTTTAAAATGAAAAATAAATAACAAAATTTCAGTGTCCATCATGGCACCATGTCAATAAACAATATAAAAAAAAACTTCAACAGGTTATACAGTAAATGTTTCTAAGCTTGTATCACTAAAGAAGACATGTGAGTCTATTAAATTACTACTTAGATGATATAAAACATGTTTTAGTGCAAGTTTAAGATGTTAATGTTGATGATTTAATGTTTATTTCCTAACATTAGAAAGAAATATAATATCAAAGCACTGAAACGGGATCAGTTTTGGAAACAATGTTTGATTTTATGTTATTAATAGAAGTGGGAATGTCTGTAATCATAACACACTATCAACCATATAATCTAGCAACACCCCAGCAACTGCATAGCAAGAGCCTAGCAACCACCCAGAATATCCTAGCAACCAACTAGTAACACTTTAGCAAGCATCTAGAACATCTAACTGATCAATATATTTATGCTTTTAAACAAGACTTTAAGACAAGCCAGCATACATTTGTCTTTCAAAAGTTTCAATCTAGTTATTGCTGATATTCTTAAATACTTACATTAATTAAAAAAATACATATTTTTTTACTCCTGACACAAGACCATATCTCTAGGTGGTCTTTTCTAAGTTCTGCAAAAATGCAGTAGGCTACACATAAAAAAATGGTTATAAATAACATTTGACAGTCACACTTTTGAAGGTATACAACATGTGCTACAGTTTACTGTACATATAGAATAGTGAAATGTCCATCATCTAATGTACTGGTACTGTACTATGTAATTATACTGTATTTGTAAGCATAATACCGATGTAAAAGATTCGTTAATTTCTCTCCTCTCTCCTTTGTTGGTTGCAGACATTCTGATTGGTATGTCATCAGTTTTGCTACTTAATGTTTAACTTACTTATTGTTAAACTTTTTGAGAAATGTGTCTTTGTTTTTAGCACTGAATGAATGGTTTGGGAAAGTGAGCCAACTAAAATCAGTTACATTTTGTTAACAATTGAGAAAACTGCAATACAAACAGATGCTTACCTAACTCTGCTATTAGTTTCCGTGATCTGCATCTTGTTATTGATTTCATGGTATTATTATTGTCGGATACAGGAAAAAGGCCTATATCCATGATGAATGTGGAGCGAGCAGTCAGAGAATCGGATCACCAAACAATTACGCGATACATCTCAGACATATCCGGATGGGATTAGATTTTTCAGAGGACTTCTGAGTTAGCTGAGGAGCAGTAATTATCTGATTCATGAACAAATGTTAAACAATTAGTTAGTGAACTGGGCTGCGCTTTGTGTTTTTGACTCAAAAAGAACCAGTTCATACGAGTCATTCGTTAATGAAGTCGAATACACTGGGCGCGGTCCGTGCGTGTGCAACCATTGTGCACATTTTATTGAAAGACATGTTTTTTTGCCATAATTTTGCGTTACACTGTAATCGCTGTGGTGGAAAAGTAGCACATGAAACACTGCTTACATTTATATTTTATTCTGTGATAATTCTGGCGTGGCACAGCTTTTTCTTAGGGTGGCAGTTGCCGCCCAGTGCCACCACGGTAGATCCGCCCCTGGTGGCAGATGTTCACTGCCATCGGTGGTGAAAGTTCATGAGACACTTAAAGAGACAAATCTGACTCAATCTCTAAATGCCCAGATGATCATCATGGTTGATAAATGCATGGTCATCTTCCAGCCTCTCAGAATCTTCCAGAGTGGACGTCAAGTGACCATCACCATATTCAGTTATCTGGAAGATCTGCATGTCAGCTTCACTGCCAATAAGGAGCTTCCGTATAAAGCATGTGCACAGCACTTTGCAAACCGTGTACACCAATTTGCTATTAAGACTGAGATTCTTGCCACAGTTAGCCAGACATAAGCAATGCAGGGTATAAACTCAGCAAGTACATGGCAGATGGGCGACCACCCATAAAGTTTCTTCAGGAGGTCAAGGTGTTTGAACCTTGTAACACTGCATTCATGGATGACAATGTGTTACAAAGCCATTCCACAATTCAGTGATGTGTCACAAAATGAACTTCTTACTTAGCAAGTCTGGCACAGCAGCACTCAGAGCTTCATCATCTGGAGTGGTGGATTTGGATGTGTTCTGGAAAGGCCTACTTGAGAGACTACCTGCATTGAGTACCTTGACTAAATGATACAAAGATGCTGTCTCAAACTCAGCGGATGCTGAAGAAAGCAACAGCATCTGCAAGCTGGTTTTGTCAAGCTGAAGGAGATCAATTACTAACCAAAATCTCAGACCCTTTATTTTCATGTACCACAACCAATGGCCAGGGGCCCTCTTCCCAAGGGGAAGGAATGCGATTTCTACTGAGGGGGATCCACTCACCTTGATGCAATTTATAATCCCCAAACATCCCCCTCCCTAACTCTCGGAGAGATTTTTTTTTTTAAATCAAGGGGTTCTCCTTGTATTTTCTGTGATTACTGTGTATTTTCTGTGATTTTTAGGCCCCACACCATCCCCCATTACCACCAAAGGGGAACACCAAACCCCCTAAAAACACCCCACCCCACCCCTCATGCACTCAGCAACCCATACCACCCCAACTTGCACAATAATTGAATAACTAGAACAGGGGGAACAGTTTACCTTGTGACACCATTAATTGTAAATATTGAGGATAATCCTGTTTTTATACCATAATCTGGCAAAAAATCTCAGCGGATATTCACATTTCAAGATATAAAACCACATGAACAACATACAACTTAATTTTCTTTTTCAACATCTTAAGACAATGGTTAAAATTAATACTAACAGTAATATTGGATTTGCTGAAAAAAACGTAAGATTAATATATGCCAACTGTCTACATTTCTAAATGTCCATCCCCATGGATATACATGTTGGCTTTAGGTCAAACTGACAAAACAACCACTGAAAATTTGAACCAAGTCATGTGACTCCAAACAACCTCAACTATGATAATGATAACAATATTGGATGAAAAATTCTTCCTCACGCCTCCTACAAGAGACTAAAGAACATGAAACATTGACTGTTGTTTTAAGTTGTTTTAATTAATTATTTAATTAATTGTTTTATACTTAATGCATTGTTTGGACATTAACAACGTGCAAAAAAGTGTTTATGTGGTCACATATACGTGGTCAAGTTTTTAAAGTGGAGTGATTGTTTTTAGTGTTACTTACCGAACTGATCTGGATTCTTTAACCACAGGTAACAAATACTGCAGAACTTCATCTGCTTTCGTTTGTGCTCCAATAAGGTGTTTTAGATCAAAAACATCCATCTTCTGCTCTGATGACAGCAACACATAAACCAGAGCTGACCACTGTAAAGACGAGAGTTTGGTTCCTCTTATTTCTCCAGATTTCAGATAATGTTGGATCTCCTGCATCAGTGAATCATCACCCAGTTCATTCAGACAATGAAACAGATTGATGGATTTCTCTGGAGAGCGATTCTCCCTGATCTTCTGTTTGATGTACTCAACTGTTTCTGCTTTGATGTAGAAGTAGATTCCTGTTTGTGTCAGTAGTTTTTGTAAGAGAGTCTGATTGGACCCCACTGAGAGACCCAGGAAGAAACGGAGGAAAAGATCTAGATGTCCATTCTTACTCTGTAAAGCCTCATTCACAGCTCTCTCATGCAGCTCACATAGTAAATTACATTTCTTCTGGTTGAAAAACTTAAACAGACTTTGTTTTGTTTGATCAAATACATTGATGTTGTTGATTTTAAAGGAGAGGTGCACATATAGAGCTGCTAGATGTTCCTGAAGGCTCAGATGAACAAAGCAGAAGACTTTCCCCTGATGCAAGCCCAACTCCTCTCTGAAGATCTGAGTGCACAATCCTGAGTACACTGATGCTTCTGTCACATCAATGCCACACTCTCTCAGGTCTTCATCATAGAAGATCAGGTTGCCTTTCGCAAGCTGGTGAAAAGCCAGTTTCCCCAGTTTGAGGATCATGTCTTCATCTGTCACTTTCTTCTCATAGTCCTTCTCATGTTTGATGTTGGTCTGAAGGATCAGGAAGTGTGTGTACATTTGAGTGAGAGTCTTGGGAATCTCTCCACTCTCTGCTTGACTCAACATCTTCTCTAGAACAGCGGCTGAGATCCAGCAGAACACTGGGATGTGACACATGATGTAGAGGCTCCTTGATGACTTCAGGTGTGAGATGATCCTGTTGGCCAAACTCTGATCACTGATTCTCTTCTTGAAGTATTCCTCCTTCTGTGGATCATTGAAGCCTCGTACCTCTGTCACTCGATGGACACACTCAGAGGGAATGAGATCAGCTGCTGCTGGTCTGGAGGTGAACCAGATGAGAGCAGAGGGAAGCAGATTCCCTACAATGAGGTTCATCAGCAGCACGTCCACTGAGGCTGAGTTAGATATATTACACAGTTTCACTTTGCTCTTAAAGTCCAGAGACAGACGACACTCATCCAGACCATCAAAGATGAACAACATATTATATTCATCACAGGATATTTTCATTTCTTGTGTTTCTGGGAAAAATAAATTAAGAAGATCTAAAAGACTGAGTTTTTTGTTCTTCATCAAGTTGATCTCTCTGAAAGGAAGTGGAAATATGAGCTGGACGTCCTGATTTTCTTTCCCTTCAGCCCAGTTCAGGATGAACTTCTGCACAGAGACTGTTTTTCCAATGCCAGCGACTCCCTTTGTCAGCACAGTTCTGATGGGTTTGTCTTGTCCAGGTAAAGGTCTAAAGATGTCACTGCATTTGATCGGTGTGTCCTCTGTTGCTGCTCTTCTGGATTGTGTCTCAATCTGTCTCACCTCATGCTCATTATTGATCTCTCCACTCTCACTCTCTGTGATGTAGAGCTCTGTGTAGATCTCATTCAGCAGTGTTGGGTTTCCCTGTATTGCTGTTCCCTCATACAGACACTCAAACTTCTTCATCAGATTTGTTTTAAATGTGTTGTAGACATCATGACTATAAAATAAATTTTCCACATTACAACATCAGCTAATGAGCACAATGTCTTATATATTCTGTATCGTATTTTTAGATCATATCTCTTACAGAAATTTTATACCTGAGAGCAGGCTGTGTATCTCCACTCTTACAATCTAATGGTTGAATCACAGACGTGTCGCTCTTCATAGACACATAGCTGGACTCTGCTTCTGATCTCTTCTTCTGAACTGGACTAAAACAGAGAGAGATTAAAGTTCATCCTTTAAATGGCTCTATGCAGCAATTCAACTATATGTTTATCATCAAATTCACTTCAAAGTGCACTTTATAATTATTTCATACACTGTGTTTATACAAAAACGGTGAACTGAACTGTGATAATATGACAATATAAAATGTTGTGCTATAATCATTTTTATACAAATGTTATACCTGAGACCAGGCTGTGTATCTGCACTATTAAAATCTAATGGTTGAATCACAGACGTGTCGCTCTTCATAGACACACAGCTGGACTCTGCTTCTGATCTCTTCTTCTGAACTGGACTAAAACAGAGAGAGATTAAAGTTCATCCTTTAAATGGCTGTGTGCAACAAATCAACTATACATTTATCATCAACTTCATTTTAAAGTGCACTTCATAATTATTTAATATACTGTGTTTAAGCAAAAACTGTGAACTGAACTGTGATAATATGATAATATAAAATGTTGTGCTATAATCATTTTTATACAAATGTTATACCTGAAACCAGGCTGTGTATCTCCACTACTAAAGTTTATTGGTTGATTCATAGATGTGTCTTTATATGTAGTGTCTTTAACTACTGTGTATTACATAAAAATAATAAATTGTTAGATACAATGTACCTATTTTTTTCATGCTGAATTACACAACACTTTTGCGGCTGTTGAGTTGGGACACATTTAAGGTTATAGAAAGTTCAGTAGTATGATTTGGTTTACAGGTGGGTAACGGTGTTATAGTAGGGTCAACAGTATAATTATCAATGTAACTACATTAATTAAAGATTTAATTACAGAAAGATATTTTAAATAGAAGTACAGTGTAAAAATATGTATGTACACAATAATTGCATTGTATCAGATGATTCATTTTGAATGTTGGTACATAGTAGTTAAAGAAACTTAAAATAAAGTGGGTCCACTAATCAAGAAATCAACTACATTTATTATCAAATTCACTGTAAAGAGCACTTTATAATCATTTCATACACTGTTCATACAAAAATTGTGAACTGAACTGTTATATGATAATTTAAAAGGCCATGCTATAATCATTTTTATACAAATGTTTTACCTGAGACCAGACTGTGAATCTCCACTGATAAAATTCATTGGCACATTCATAGACATGTCACTCTTCATAGACACACAGCTGGGCTCTGCTTCTGATCTCTTCTGATGAACTGGACTAAAACAAAACAGATTTAATCCTTTATGATGAGAACCACCTTAATGTAACAAAATAATAATCTTAATATACTTAATATACATCTTAATATACTTAATATAAGGTATTTGTATGAAAAACTCCTGTGGAGGCTTTATGGTCTTATTTATTTTTTTAAATACAGAACTTTAAATACTATTGTATCAGCTAGCGATGTTAATGTGCCATTTCCTGAACAATCTTATAGGAGAAATAATGAACCAGAAAAACTTGAAATTTACCTCGACGATTTGTTATAGAGATGCTACAAAAGCAGCAAATCAAGCAGGATAAGAAAGAGGAAAGGAGGAAATGTCAGAGGGAAGGATGAAAGAAACCCAGAGGAGCGTCAGAGGATGATTTTTAAACTAAGGGAATTGATTTGATTGATCAGAAAACAAGGGGACATAAACAAGAGAATAATAAACTTGGTGAGGGAAATGATTGCTTTGAATGATTTTTATTCTGAATTGAATTCTGTTATGGAGGATTTGGAAACATTGAGACTCCAAACCACTGCTCTCACCTCTAAGGGTTATTAAAATGTAAAATGTATGTGTGTGAGGGGTGAGAACCGCTCAAACAAAATGTTGTAAAGGGGATGCATCTGCAACATGGTTGCAGATGAACCTTCTAAAAAGATGATTGCTTGTATTTTACTTTTCTTGGCTGTGCGAGATGTGTTACATTTAAACTGCAGAAGTATGCTATTGCTGTGTAGGAAAAAGATGTTTTGCCTAAGATACTGTCAGGCATTCACCACAGCCACCTCCATCTGACACCTCCTCAAGCACCACCCACACGCTCATCGTCACCAGAATACTGATTGTCTGCACCTGTACCTCGTTGAGCCACGCCCTATAAAAGGAACTCGCTTGCACTCACACTTTGTCTGGTCTACCGTTCACACGCTGTGTTACTCTCCTGGATCCAGTGTTTTCTACACGTGTTCCAAGTGCTTCCTCATCTTGTGGCGTGGGTCACGCATGGACTTTGATTTGACTCACACACTACAGTTAAGGCTTCATGTTTATCATTCCATTGTGTTACTCTGTGACGATCGTTTTAATAAACGACTGGATTGAACTGTTACTCACCTCTTGTCTCATCCTGCATTGTGTGTGTATGTGAGTCTGTGACAGAAGACCAGACCGAAACAGACGACTATGAGCACCAAAACTCCAACCACAGCTAACCCCCTCGCTGAATTGGTGAATGCACTTACGGTGGCGTTTCAAGCTACATCTGTGCCGTCATCCGCCACGTTCGCGGGCGAGGCGGCTGAGTGTAGCGGTTTCCTTCTACAAGTTAACCTGTTCATACGGATGCAACCACAACAATTCCCGTCTGAAAATGCGAAGGTCGCTTTCCTCATCTCCCTCCTAACGGGTAAGGCTCTTCACTGGGCTAAGGCTATCTGGAATTCCGACAATCCTATCATTCATTCCTATGAACAATTTACCAGTCATTTCTCCGAAGTATTTTCTACAACCATAGGTCAACTGTCTACCTCCGATCAACTCTTCCGATTGCAACAAGGGAACTCCACCATCCATCAGTACACCCTCCATTTTCGCACGCTGGCAGCGGCTAGCGGATGGAACGAGACTGCGCTGCTCGGCGCTTACCGACAAGGCCTCAACCCACATATTCACGCTGCGATGGCGTTATACGACGACAGCATTGGGTTAGAGGTATTTCTCCAACGGACTACCCGTGTGTCTCAACGTCTAGCCCCCTGCCAGCCCGCTATAACTGCTCCTCAGCTGACCTCGGTGGTTGCTTGCACCCCAGTACCAGAACCTATGCAAGTGGATTCATCTCGCCTCACTCGTTCCGAAAGGAATCGCCGTATGATGAACGGACTATGCTTATACTGTGGAAATTCTGGACACTTACTGCACACCTGTCCCATTCGACCCCCACGCCCCGTGGTGAGTACCCTTTCAACTGAAGTTGAGACTGCTTCATTGACTCTAATACCTGTAACTTTGCATACTTCTAAAACGTCACTGTGTTTCTGCCTTGGTAGGCTCGGGATCATCTGGAAACTTCATCTCACAAGCCTGTCTAGAGAAACTTCAGTTACAGCGACGTCTACACAAACATACCCTCGCAGTCAAGACGATACAGGGAAAACCACTGGGGCGTGGGAGGATTAAATTTTTTCTTCACCAGTCATCACACTGCAAGTTGGATTGTTTCATACAGAAGAGTTAAGGTTTCTGGTACTGGAGGGCTCCACTGTCAGCGTCATCCTGGGATGCCCTTGGCTCCAGCTACATCACCCGGAACTCAGCGGGGATCTGTGTGACATCATCCGATGGGGTAAACACTGTCACACCAACTGCCTGGTCAACCTACCTACCTCCACCATCGCACCTGTATTCCTCTCATCCACTCGAATTGAGAGCCCCGATCCTGTTTCCACCCCCGGAGATCCCAGCTGAGTACATGGCGTTCCAGGATGTATTCAGCAAGCAAGCAGCCACCCTTCCACCACCACATCGGCCATGGGATTGCACCATCGATCTGCTGCCGGGGGCCCAGCTCCCCAAGGGGCGAGTTTATCCTCTGTCCATCCCAGAGCGCCAGGCGATGGAGGAGTACATCAAGGAGGCTTTACAACAAGGATTCATCCAACCCTCCACCTCACCGGCTGCTTCCAGCTTCTTCGTGGGCGCCCCTGTATTAACTACCGGCAACTCAACTCACAGATCATCCAACAACCATACCCGCTCCCTCTGGTTCCTGCTGCCCTCGAAGAGCTTCGTGGAGCCCAAGTCTTCACGAAGCTGGACCTGCGGAGTGCCTGCAACCTCGTTCGTGTTCATGAGGGAGACGAGTGGAAGACAGCTTTCATGACGCCCACCGGCCATTGTGAATACTAGGGATGGGACGATACACCTACCTCCCGATTCGATACGATTCCGATACTTGGGTGCCGATACGATATGTATTGCGACTTTTTTTTTTTTTTCTCTCTCTCTAGACCATATGGAAAAATGTGAATAGTACACAATATATACACAATAAAAAAAACATTTTAGCATTTTTCCTGTTTTATTTCAGTTTATAACAAACTAAATATTTCAGCATAAACAAACAGCCACTAAATGTCCAACAGAACAATACTTCTTGAAATAAAATTCCTTTTAATAAAGTGCTCAAACTAGAAACATTAATAAAATAAAATGAAGAGTCCATAATAGCTTTCTTAGACATAAACTTTAACTTGTAAGCCATTCTTTTAAACTCTGGACTTCAATAAATAAAATATATAATAGAAATAATAACAAAAATGCTTCTTTCTGTAAGCTCGGCTGGTAACTTCTACATTGCTGTTCTTGTTAAATCAAACCTATTGCTTGGAAATGTGAAGATTCTTTTACAAAAACAAAAGCTGGTCAACATGTTTTGAGGTGAGATTGCTCCTCTGAGCTGTCACAATGTCCCCAGCTGTAGAGAACACCCGTTCAGCAGATACACTCGTCCCTGGTATACACAAGTACCGCTTGACTAGGTTGGTCAGTAGAGGGAACTCAAAATTATGTTCTTTCCACCAGTTTAACGGGCTTTCAGACAGTGGCAAAGGATCAGCTTTTCTGTACCTTTGCACCTCCTCTTTTGCACTTTCAAAGGGTGACTTCTCAGGTGGTGCCTGCTTAGCTTCTGCAAAAGTGTTCCCAAGTAATGCAGCCAGTGCACAAGAGGACACTCTTCTTTTGGCAGATGGAGGGGGGCTGGCAATCTTTGTCTACTTCAGTCTGCATCTTTTCCTCATCTGGTGCACAATCATCCCTGAATTTCTCCTGGTCCTGTCTCACCACTTTTTCCTACAGGGTAAAACAACATAAACTACAGATGTTACATCATGAAATAATTGTTGAACAATTATGACAGAGGCTATTTCCACTATGTACAGTTACACTAAGTGAAAACAACTGTATCACTGATTTAAGTGTAAACAAACAGTAGTTAGTTAAATGCTATTTGCACTGTGAATAAAAGAATACAAGACATTTAGAAGAAAACCTTTAGAAATATGCAGGTGAGCAAATTATTTTAATCTGGATTGATCACTAAAATGATAAATTAAACAATTATATAAACATTTCATTTCAACTACGTTGTATTATTATATAAAATAAGTAGGGCTGTGCCTATATTCAGACGCGAATTATCATACGTATCTCGTCAGTAATGCCGGTTCTGTGATTAGACGTAAATCTCATTCAGGTGTTCATTCACGCAGCCGCGTTTATTACACAGAGTTTTGCGTGCATTGTCGATATGTATCGCCTGCGATAATGAAGGCGATATTGCGTAACTTGTCAGTGAACTACGGCTCTGTGTAGTGAACGCGGCTGCATGAATGAACACGTGAATGAGTTTTAGGATTAATTAGAGAACCGGCATTACTGACGAGATGCGCATGATATCGCGTCTGAATATCGGCACAGCCCTATAAAGGGTAAAGTGAATTATTTACCTCGAGTTCCTTTATGGCTCCAGCCTCAGAGACCATTCTTGCAAATGTTTCTTCTTTCTCATTATCGGACAGGAACGGCAGTGCTTTAAATCTTGGATCAAGCGCTGCAGCTTGGTTGAGTGTGGCCTTCTCCGTATCAGACGCATACCTTTTCTTGAGGTCTTGGTGAACGGCTTCTTTGATTTCTTTAACGAACGGAGGATCTCCAGACTTTTCCTGGGTGTCTTGCAAGAGCTGTGCAAGTAGCGGAGCTATGACCGAGAGTGTTGGTTTACTTTCATCCGACAAAACACATGTCGCTACCTTCATTGCCTTTAGAGCCTGAATAAATTCCTCCGCGTTGGATATGTCAGACTCGGTAAAGGTGCAGATAGCTTTTTCTCGCTTTCTCAATTCGGCAGAAAGAAGTGCAGCGGTGATTGCTGGCTGTTGCTCGAGGAAACGTTCGACCATGTCATGCACACTGTTCCATCTCGTTGAAACGTCTGTTATCAGTCTATGCACGGGGAGATCCAGCAACTTTTGTTTTTCCTGTAAAGTATGAAGTCCTACGGCACTTCGGTGGAAAAACCCAGTTGCGCGTCGTATGCGTCCAAGTAACCTAGCAACAGCTGGTAGTTTTAGCGCACGCTGTGAAGCCAGGTTGAGGGTGTGCGCAAAGCACCTGACATGGAGATAGCCAGTTAATTGGGCAGCGCAAGCCATATTCGTTGCATTGTCTGTCACTAAAACAGGGTCTTTTTCAGCGATGTTCCATTCTGTCACCACATTATGAAGTAGTTCTGCAACATTTGCCCCCGTGTGACTCTCGTACATGGCTCTCGTCTGGAGGACGTGAGACAACAAAGACCAGTCATCTGTAATGTGATGGGCCGTTACAGTGACATAAGACTCCGTAGCTCGCGAAGTCCAGGCGTCACAGGTTAAAGCCACTCGTCGAGATCTTCCTAGTGAATTTATTACTTCCGATTTGATGTTGTTGTATAGGGTAGGCACGACAGTTTCTGAGAAAAACTTTCTTGACGGTATGATGTAATGCGGCTCCAAAGTGTGAATCATGTTTCTGAATCCATCATTCTCTACAACGGCATACGGTCGAATGTCTTTGCATATAAACATAGCAATTGACTCAGTGATCCGCCTTGCCTTTTCTGAAACGCTGGGTAACTTATACAATGTCTCATTTAGAGTTCGTTGGCTTGCAGACGCTTCTGCTTTCTCAGGTTGCTTGGCGTTTAACTCTGGATGATGTCGAGCAAGATGCGCGCTCATGTTAGTTGTATTACCACAGTAGGTTACCAGTATTCGACAGAGTTTGCACACTGCTTTAGACATGTCTAGCTGTTCATTCCCTGGTAATTTGTGAAATCCAAAGTGTTTCCACACTTTGGATTTAAAGTGTGATGGTGCAGGCTGTATATCTCTTGCTGTCTTTCCTTCCGCCATTTTCAATTTTTCGTGTTTGCTAGTAAGAGATGTGACATCATGTAACCGATACAACACATCGCCCTCTGCTGAAATAAAAGACGTAACTTTCATCCGCCTCGTTTATAAGTAAGTGCTAAAATAAAGCAATGTATTTAATATGAATTAATATCGATTCTGATGTAAAAAAATCGATTTTAAAATCGTAAATAAAAAAATCGCGATAGTTAGGTGAATCGATTTTTTGTCCCATCCCTAATGAATACCGGGTCATGCCCTACGGGCATGAACGAGGTGTTCCGGGAGTTCCTCCATCGATTTGTGATCATCTACGTCAACGACATTTTGATCTACTCCCGGAACATGGCCGAACATTGCCAGCACGTCCAGCAGGTCCTCCACAAGCTTCGTCAACAGCGCCTCTATCTCAAGTTGGAGAAATGTGAGTTTCACCTTCCATCAGTTCAATTCCTGGGTTATGTCATCTCGGCCGAGGGCGTGCAAATGGACCAGGGGAAGGTGACAGCTATCCAAAACTGGCCACAACCCACAACGATCAAGGAACTGCAACGATTCCTAGGATTCTCAAACTTCTACCGTCGCTTCATCCAGAACTACAGTTCCATCACTGCACCACTGACCTCCCTCCTCAGGGGTAAACCTAAGACCATCACCTGGAACCCCGCTGCCCACGAAGCCTTCCACCAGCTCAAGAAGATTTTCAGCACCGCACCCTTGCTACATCACCCAGATCCCCAACGACCATTCACGGTAGAAGTAGATGCTTCCACGACTGGAGTGGGGGCGGTGCTGTCACAAGCAATCGGTGAGTCTCCTCTCCTCCATCCCTGTGCCTATTACTCCCGTAAGCCATCTCCGGCGGAGCAGAACTATGACGTCGGTAATCGAGAACTCCTGGCCATCAAGTTAACACTGGAGGAGTGGCGTCATTGGTTAGAGGGGTCTACTCATCCATTCACAATTATCACCGATCATAAGAATCTGCAGTACCTTCGTGAAGCCAGGGGACTCAATCCTCGGCAAGCCAGATGGGTTTTGTTCTTTACTCGATTCAACTTTTTCCATCACCTATCGACCAGGATCCAAGAACACAGTCGCCGACACACTATCCAGGCAGTATGCTCCAGATCAACCCACGGAACCTGAAACCATTCTCCTCTCTGACCTGATTGTCAGTCCCATTCAATGGGAACCCGACCTCAACATCCGGAACGCCACCCTCCAGGAGCCCGCTCCGCCGGACTGCCCAGAAGGCAAGATCTACGTTCCTCAACACCTACGGTTAAGCCTTCTGCGTACAGCTCACCAATCTCTGGGCTCTGGACACCCCGGCAGTCAACGGACCCTCTCGCTCCTTCAATCCCGTTACTGGTGGCCCAGTATGCGCCGGGATACCATCAGGTACGTCCAGAGCTGCTCTGTCTGTGCTATGTCTACCTCACCCCGACAATTACCTACAGGCAAACTGGTACCCCTACCAATCCCTCAGAGGCCCTGGTCCCATCTAGGAGTGGATTTCGTGACCGATCTCCCAGCGGCCGAAGGTAACACCTGCATTCTTGTAGCAGTGGATCATTTCTCTAAGATGTGCAAGTTTGTTCCTCTAAAGGGTTTGCCTACGGCGATGGAGACAGCCGAACTTCTATTCCAGCACCTGTTCCGGCACTTCGGCCTGCCTGAGGAGATCGTGTCGGACCGGGGACCTCAATTCATCTCACATGTATGGAAAGCCTTCAAGCTTCTTGGTGTGTCCGTTAATCTTTCTTCCGGTTATCACCCACAGACCAATGGGCAGACAGAGAGGAAGATCCAGGAGCTCGGACGTTACCTCCGGTCATACTGCCACGGAGACCAGCACAGCTGGAACCGGTTCCTCCTGTGGGCCGAGTACGCACAAAACTCTCCGCCAAGACACCACCGGCATGACACCTTTCCAGTGCGTACTTGGTTACCAGCCACCGCTGTTCCCCTGGACGGAGTAGCCCTCCAATGTTCCAGCTGTGGACTACTGGTTTCGGGAGAGCGAGAGAGTGTGGGACTCAGCTCACCACCATCTACAGCGGGCCGTGCGACAACACAAGCACTTCACGGACATCCGAAGAAGACCTGCGCCCAATTACCAACCCGGGGAGCAGGTCTGGTTGTCGACACGGGATCTCCGACTTCGTCTCCCATGCCGCAAGCTGAGTCCTCACTACATTGGTCCGTTCACGATCCTGAGGCAGATCAACGATGTCACCATCCAGCTTCAGCTCCCTCCCAGGTACCTAATTCACCCCACTTTCCATGTCTCCTTATTAAAACCCTTCCATCCTTCTGCCACAGAACACCCGGGAGCTGAAGTGGAACTCCCTCCTCCTGAAGTCCTGGACACCCCATCCATCTACACAGTCCACGAGATCTTGGACTCACGGTGTCAAGGGGGGCACCTCGAATATCTGGTCGACTGGGAGGGGTATGGACCCGAGGAATGGTCTTGGGTTGCTCGGGATGACATCTTGGATCCATCGCTGTTACTGGATTTCCATCGGGAACACCCGGATCGTCCTGCCCCTCGCGGTCGAGGTCGCCCTCGGTGTCATGTTCGGGCGTCGGGAGCCGCCCGTGGAGAGGGGGTGATGTCAGGCATTCACCACAGCCACCTCCATTTGACACGCCTCCTCAAGCACCACCCACACGCTCATCATCACCAGAATACTGATTGTCTGCACCTGCACCTCATTTAGCCACACCCTATAAAAGGAACTCGCTTGCACTCACACTTTGTCTGGTCTACCGTTCACACGCTGTGTTACTCTCCTGGATCCAGTGTTTTCTACACATGTTCCGAGTGCTTCCTCATCTTGTGGCGTGGCTCACGCATGGTCTTTGATTCAACTCACACACTACAGTTAAAGCTTCATGTTTATCATTCCATTGTGTTACTGTGACGATCGTTTTAATAAACAACTGGATTGAACTGTTACTCACCTCTCGTCTCATCCTGCATTGTGTGTGTGTGTGTGTGTGAGTCTGTGACAGATACTAGAGGCGTTATGAAAGATGACTAAAATAAAAATGGGTCTGTCTGATTGCAAATGAAGATAATGTGTATGTACAGTTTGAACTTGTGATACTCAGGTTGAACTTGTGACTTTCGCAACATCTGAGCAAGTGTAAAACTGCATGTATCATATATTTAGAAGTTGCCATGGCAATAGGCAGGGGGCCCCCACACAAAAAGAGTGTGTATGTGTAGGTACCAAATGTGTGGCTTATATGGACATGCAAGGAGGAAACTTTGATGCTTATGGCAGACTATAAAATGCCAGTGCTTGATCTTCTTCCTTGCCACACCTTGGGTGAAGACTTTCTCGCTGTTATTTTGAATTTATTGCTTATGAGTTATTGTTATATTAAACCGAAACCATTTCAAATGGTAATTCGTTTAAACCTCTCTTAAAACATGACTCAGAGTGATTTATTTATTATAAGCTATTATCTGAACCTGAAAGAATTCCTTCGAAGCCCCAAGTGATCGGACCAGGCTGATCCAGTCAGGACAACTTCAGAGAATATTGAACGGTTGACTACGCACACATCCATCAGGTGAGAGCTGTTTCATCAGCAATGGATCTGGCTTGCTGTGATGGCGAAAATGTGGTTTAGGTAGTATAGTACCGAGGTGGAATATTCACTGGAAACACATCAATACTCAAAAATACACTTTTTTACACAAAAGGTAATTTGACGTCTTTCAAATTACGACCTGTTTTTCACATTGACTTAAAGAGGATAATCTTGCACCATATTGATATAAAAATGCAAAGAAAAAGAATGTATGTTCCATTTGTTGTTATTTACAGCATGAAACATTACATACATTCAGAAAAAAGGAACTGCAGTTTTTTTTTTTTTTTTAGTTTAATGAAATAAAAATGTAAAATTAAAAAAAAAAAAAAGAAAAAAAAAAAAAAAAAAAAAATATATATATATATATATATATATATATATGTATATACCAGCATATCATGTCATATTAACCAATGTCAGAGAATATGCAAATGTAATATTAATTTTACCCCTTAAAATCTCAGGGGTACTTAAAGTAAATATATTAGGTGAAAGAAAAAAAAAATGTATCCCTGCATTACATGCAAATCAGAAATAATGTCATTTTGTGTATTTTAATGTTTGAAAAAGAATTTGCGAGGATAAATACATTTTGAATTATTTACTGCTATTGTGTGAATAAGGTGTCAATAAAAAGTAACTGTAATCTCATTCAGAGCATTTTAAAATGCATTATTAAATTATATAGATATTTGTGATAGGAATGTGATAGAACAATATTTTAAGAGGACAACCACAGATTTGGTTTTAATTAGTGTCTTTTCATACAAAAATTGTTAACTGAACTGTTATATGATAATTTAAAATGCCATGATATAACCATTTTTATAAAAACGTTATACCTGAGACCAGACTGTGAATCTCCACTGTTAAACTTCATTGGCTGATTCATAGACCCATCACTCTTCATAGACACACAGCTGGGCTCTGCTTCTGATCTCTTCTGATGAACTGGACTAAAACAAAACAGATTTAATCCTTTATGATGCGAACCATCTTAATATAACAAAATAAAAATCTTAATATGCTTAATATAAGGTAGTTTTATGAAAAACTCTTGTGGAGGCTTTATGGTCTTATTTATTTTTTAAATACACAACTTTAAATACACAAAAATAAACTTTTTTTATAACACAAAAGGTAATTTGATGTATTACTCAAAATGCCTGTATCCTGGGAAAACATCTTCATCTCCAGATGTTTGAGATTCATCCATGATGGATTTCAACACTCTGATCTCCACCACTGACTCTAGATGGAAGAGACAAACAAAACCAAAAAACTACAGTAATTAAACAGCTTTATTCTGGATTGTGTATAAAATGGAAAACATAAAGTCTATACATTTACATTCACTTTTGTACAATTCTTATCATTCAACTGAATCTTAAGCCAAATGCACAGTGGAGATTAAATTGCTGCAGTTCATTCAGTTGATGGATTAGCAACAGTCAGAACAATAACAGGTGGACTCAATCTGTGGTTGAACAGTTTGAACAGGTCTGATGACTGTATTGTACCGCTGCTGTCACACACAGGTGTTGTGATGCTGATAGTGTCATATGCAGACAAGTAGTCTGATTAAAAACTCCTGTGGTCTGCTCACACTTATTTCAGACATTAGTATTTACACTGCAAAAATTAGTAGCTATCTGTTTCCAGTAAAAATATCTAAACATCCTAAAATATAAGTTTACTTTATAGGCAAACCTTCCTATACATTCTATACATTTAAATATATTCCTTTCTCTTTTTTTATATGTATTTATATCTAAAATGAAAAATATAGTTTCTACTGTGCTGTTTCGAAGACCAACAGACAAAAATACATTACTTTCTTCTGATAGACATCACACCAGAGGTTGCGCTAGACTTCAACATTGTCCGTCATTTTGACGAACAGAGTCGTAAAAATTCTGTATTAATTTATTATTAACCGTCATTTTAATTTTCATATTTGAATTAGAATAACACTTTTAATTGCTTTTATTTTTGTTTACAAGATTTAAATAGATAAAATAAATTGTAGTTTTAATGAACCAATATCAGTTCTTTAATCACAATCAATCTTTTGGTCTATGCTGTTTTCAACTGATGAATGAACAGTGCGTAGTACGTCTTCCTTCCAATAAATAGCAATAGTTTATAATAGTGTGTTACTTTTGATATGAAGCAAAGTCTCAGATTTCAAAGTTCTCAGATTTTTCAGAAAACATTCGTGACAGTCTTGTTTTTGTTCTGGATCCCCTGCTCTGCTGCCAGACTGGAGCGCACTCACCACCAACTGGACAGGGGTGGGAATTACAGCTACAGTCTACAATAGAGCACCCTCAGTGTAATCCGTCAAAATGACGGATGGCCTTCAGATTTTTCCGTCACTGATAAAAAAAAAAAAAAAATTCCGTCAATGATGGAGAATTTTCGGTTAATGCGACCTCTGCATCACACGGTACCTTGTAAATTCTAAAAGAATTATAATAATTGTAAAAATTGTAGTTAATCCAGTACATTACACATTTTAGATAATAAAACCTGACTGCTTTGGATTACTTTTGGATTACTTTTTATCTACTTTTGACCTGTTTATCACGTTGACTTAAATAGGATAATCTTGCACCATATTCATCTAAAAATGAAAGAAAAAGAATATATGAAGAGTTCAAATGCAAAATCCTCTAAAAGCCACCTTAATCAAAAATGAGATAATGATGCTGAGTGAATGCTCTCGACACATATTATACGTCCATCAAATACTTTTACATCAAAACTCGCTAAATCCCAGCCTCAGCCCAATCAGAAGTACCAGTACTTAGGTAGAAACCTAAACACAGGAGCCTGATAAAAATGCTTGTTTTAAAGAAAAATGTCAAATGGATTTAGAAGCTTTTGCATCTGAATTTTTCATGTTCCATTTGTTGTTATTTACAGCATGAAACATTACATGTTCCACTAAATGGGGTTCATAAAGGAACTGCAGAGTGGTTTTTTTTCCCCAATTTTTTTTATATATGTACCGGCATATCATGTGACCATTATTTTAACTTTAAAATACTTAAAGTAAATACATTAGGTGTAAAAATGTGTATCCCTGCATTACATGCAAATCAGAAATAATGTAATTTTGTGTATTTTAATGTGTGAAAAAGAATAATTTGTGAGGATCAATACATTTTGAATTATTTATTGCTATTGTGTGAATAATATGTAATCATCAAAAAGTAACTGTAATCTCATTCAGAGTATTTTAAAATGTATTATTAAATTATACACTCTAAAAACTGCTGGGTTAAAAACAACCTAGCACTGGGTAAAATATGGACATACCCAGTGATTGGGTTGTTTTGACCCAGCAGTTTGGTTAAATGTTTAACCCAACCTTCTGGATAGTAACCCAACCGCTGGGTCAAAGCAACCCAATTGCTGGGTATGTCCATATTTTACCCAGCACTGGGTTGTATTTAACTCAGCAGTTTTTAGAATGTATAGATATTTGTGATAGGAATTTGATTGAACGATATTTTAAGAGGATAACCACAGATTTGGTTTTAATCAATGTTGGACAAAGTGAAGAAATCAAAGAGAATTCAATTCATAAATAATGATCAAAGAAAACAAAAAGAACCATTTTAATTTATGCTCGCTTATACAAAGAATAGTTATCAGATCAAATTCATTGTGAATAAATGTAGGTTAATCAAATACCCTCCGATGTTCACTTATAAAAGATATCAAAATTTGGCAACCACATTAGTAAGATCAGATGCTGCACGTTGACAAAAAGCAGACATATAATGTCCATGTCCACTGATGAATGTTGGAAAGACTCAAGATAATTGAGAATTTGAGTGAGTGAAAATAAATCAGCCATTGTTTCCTTTCTGATTGCTGACAGTTTATTGATTGTAATTGTGATATTAAACAACTTTTATGTAAATACATAAAAAGTGATGACTTCCTTTTCTCAATCATAAAGGTGAAATATTCTGCTTATATTAAGAAAGGCCATGCATATATATATATATATATATATATATATATATATATATATATATATACATACATACATACACTACTGTGCAAAAGTCTTAGGCCACTAGTATTTTCATCAGCTAAAAAATGGTTTAAAGTCAGTTAAAGTCAGTCTGTTGCTGTAGAGTGTCAGTAAGAAATATCAGTTTACATTTCTAAACATTCATTTTGCCATTAATTATAATAGTCCAGTGAGATTTTTGTATGGAGCACAGGCTGTTGTCAGACTCCTTGTGCAAACAGAGATCTGATCTCTCCATCATTCAATCCAGTCTGTCTTAAGAAACAGAAAAAACGGAAGAAATCCAGAAGAACTGTGGCAACATCTCCAAGATGCTTTAAGAGACCTATACCTACAAAGCTACAGTACTGTTAATATTTTTAGGCAGTTAGGCACATAAAATGAGGATGCTGTCAAAAACAATGTCATAAATAGATTTTCTTTATCAATGAACTTCTATTAACTAAAATAAATCAGCATTTGATGTGACCATACTTTGCGTTTAAAGCAGCTTTTGCCCTATGTGCACTTGTGCATAGTTTTTCAGGTAGCTTTGGAGGTAGGTTATTTAAAACATCTTGGAGATGTTGAAACCGTTCTTCTGGATTTAGTCTGTTTCAGTTATTCTGTTTCTTCATGTCATTCCAGAGACAGACTGGATGATGGTGAGATCAGATCTCAGTGTGGAGCACTGGCTGTTGTCAGACTCCTTGTGCAAACAAAAATCTCACTAGATTATTACAATTAATGGCAGAATGTTTGGATATGTAAACCGATATTTTTTACTGACACACTACAGGAAAAGATAGAAATAACTTACTTTAAACCATTTTTTAGCTGGTGAAAATACTAGTGGCCTTTTGCACAGTACTGTATATATATATATATATATGAAATACATTTATTATATTTCATTTTACCTACAGTGTAAAAAACAAACTCATTTCAAACTTTAACAACTATGGAATACGTTGTAGTAAAAGTAGACTACTTTCATTTACACTGATCATTATATCAATTATATAAAAGTAAAAAAAAAAAAGAACATGAGCATAAAATGTTAAAATGTTGTAATCCCTGTTTGTCCATATTTAATCAGATTTTTTTTGAGTGTTTCATGATTGAGTTAGTATTTTATGCTTGCTTACATTAATAAGGAAGTGCCCTTGTGCTCCACAGCTGAAAACTTTGATCAAAATGTTCGGCTACTAGACAAGATCTTAAAATGTCTTTGGTTTCACATTACGTACATGTAAATTTACACATGAGCAAATAAAAAAAACAGTTTGATGATCAGTTTTTCAAAATGAAAAAAGAAAAAAGAAAGAAAGAAAATGATCCGTTCAGGAGTAAACACTGCATGTAAAACCATCTGCTTTCAATTTCAGCAAGGTTGCCAAATATGTTTGAAAAAAAAAAAAGGAAGTAAGCAGGAAGTAAGAAAAAAAACATTGTGTCATATTTTTCACAGTTTGGTCTTGAGAGTGAATTTTAGTGACACTTTATAATAACGATGTTATGTCATTTGAAAGCGTTTTGTTAATGATTAACTAGTCTTTTACTGAATACATACTTACTTTATATACATTTATAGATGATTATTAAGTCATGTTAACATGCCACAAATGTTTTACAAAAATGTTAGTAATTCATTTCACAGACGTGATGCCCAAACAGACATAACATTAAATTGCTCCAACATTTTATTGTGGCACTGACATGAAGTTTATTGATGTTGAAATTGATTTGTGAACATCAAAACTGCAGAACAGACTTTCTTAACTGTTTTAATCAAAAATAACATATTCAAGCTGCACTACAGATCTTACAGAGTTTGTGGCTTAAAAATGTAAGGAACACATTGTTCTGTCATTTTAGATGAAGGAATGTATAATAGATGAAAGAAGAGCATGCAATTTAGTGTGCAATTTAAATGTAATTTAAATTCATGTCTTGCACACTTTAATGCTCGTTGAGTGGCTTTTCTTAAAGAATATTAAAGACTTTACAGTCTTTGAACTGTAATCAGGGCGGAATATTTGTTAAAAAAAATATTGTAAAATTTAACTGGCATCTAATTAACTATATTGTTTCAGGGGGGAACATTTCAAGTTCGCAGAGCATTTACTTTTGAAAAGAACAGACATCTTGAGATACACATAAAATGCGCAAAGCGGTGGTTCACTTACATGATCAACTGGCTGAGATCAAGCTATAGTGCGTTTATTTTCTCTGGCAGATATATCAGTGCCATCTAGTTATTAAAAACTGCAAAAGAGAAATGAATTCGGTCTTGTGTGTGGTACTATATGGAAGGTGGCCGTATGATTTCTGTGAGTGTGTATGTGTCGTGTTCGGGCCACACGACTGAGTGCTCGAATGAACACAGTGGATTCAAATATTAGTGCATTTATTCTAAGCAAGTGGAAGCAGCACTTAAAAATATTAACCCAAATACAGTCGTTTTTCCTCTAGTGATTTGTTTTTATTGTCATTTTACGCTATTTTGCGTGTCCCAAAACATGGCGCCGACTACCAAGAATACAATGTGCAGTGAGGTAGATTCCATTCTGTTGTCGAATTATGTCGCTTATGACGCCACAATGAAAGCCCAAAAATAAGCGCAGGCACAGGCGGTGGTTACATACTCTTCAGTTCTGATCTTGCAGACGATAAAATGTGTCTTCAAAAATATCTTAGGCAGCTTTTTAAAATAAGTGGAAAAGACTGTAAAGTCTTTAATATTCTTTAAGAAAGAAAGAAAGAAAGAAAGAAAGGTGTTAAACACTAAGTTAAACAACTTATATGTAAATACATTGAGAAAGTGATGACTTCCTTTTCTCAGTCATAAAGGTGAATGTTCTGCTTATATTAAGAACTTTAACAACTTTAACAACTATGGAATATGTTGTAGCAACAGTAGGCTACTTTCATTATTTCATTACACTGATCATTATATCAATCATATAAAAGTAAAAAAAAAGAACATGCGCATAAAATGTTAAAATGTTGTAATCCCTGTTTGTCCATATTTAATCGTATTTTTAGAGTGTTTCATGATTGAGTTAGTATTTTATGCTTACTTACATTAATAAGGAAGTGCCTTTGTGCTCCACAGCTGAAGACTTTGATCAAAATGTTCGGCTACTAGACAAGATCTTAAAATGTCCTTGGTTTCACATTACATACATGTAAATTTACACATGAGCAAATAAAAAGACATTTGATGGTCAGTTTTTCAGAATGAAATAGAAAGAATGAAAGAAAATGTTCTGTTCAGAAGTAAACACTGCATGTAAAACCATTTGCTTTCAATTTCATTTTGTCAGCAAGGTTGCCAAATATGTTTGGGTAAAAAAAAAAAGAAAAAAAAAAGGGAGTAAGCAGGAAGTAAGAAAAAAACGTTGTATCATATCTTTCACACAGTCTGGTCTTTAGAGTGACTTTTAGTGACACTTTATAATAATGATCAGTTATGTCATTTGAAAATGTTTTGTTAATGATTAACTAGTCTTTTACTGAATACATACTTACTTTATATACATGTATAGATGATTATTGTCACGGAGTGAGAGATGAAGTGTAAAGCGGGCGGATCCATTTGCAAACTTTTATTTAGGGACATCGACAAAGACATGGTCAAGGCAGGCAGGGTCAGACAGTGGCAAACAGGTGTGTAGACAGCAAGACAAAGAGTATTCCGTAAGACAAGCGAGGGTCGATCCATGGCGAACGTTAGACTAGGAAATACGAATGACCTAACTGGCTCCGTACAGTTACAGACTAGTGTTAAACGCAATTCAATACTCGGCGACAAGTGTCAGGAAGACCGGGGTTTAAATAGTGTCTCTGATTGGGTACAGGTGGTAGCCACAATGGCTGATGGGGAACGTAGTCCGGGGTGTGGTATAACAGTCAGTATGATATAAATGTCAAAGCGACCTCTGGTGTTAAGCAGACTGACGTGTAGGAACAGGTTCGTGACAATTATAGTCGTTTTTCCTCTAGTGATTTCTCTATATTGTCATTGTATGCTATTTTGCGTGTCCCAAAACATGGCGGTGACTACCCAGAATGCAATGCGCAGTGAGGTAAATTCCATTCTATTTCTGAATTATGTCGCTTATGACGTCACAATGAAAGCCCAGATATAAGCGCAGGCACAAGCGGTGGTTACATACTCTTCAGTTCTGATCTTGCAGACAATAAAACGTGTCTTCAAAAATATCTTAGGCAGCTTAAGTGGAAAAGACTGTAAAGTCTTTAATATTCTTTAAGAAAGAAAGAAAGGTGTTAAACACTAAGTTGTTTAAACAACTTAATTTGTACAAAAGCTCTGATGAGATGGATCCTGCTCCTTTTGCAAGTAATATGCTCAATGAACATTCTTTGTAGCAAATACTGTATAAATGTTTATATTAGGGATGCACCATATAATTTACAAAAAAATAGCTTTACAGATGATCTTAAATGTAATTTAAATTAATCATTTCTTGCAAATACCCTAACTGACTGAAAACAAGGGTTAACTATCTCAACTGTGCACCCTTTCACAGGTGTGATGCCAAAGTCTGTACCAGATCCATCAGGGATTGAAACATCACCTTCAGTGTCAGGTTTATACAGAATTGGACCATCGCCTGCTCCAGGTACATTCAAAACTGATTTTTTGTTTCATGTTTATACATATATTCATTACCTGTCTAAGCTATATATGTAATGTGCTGAATGTAAAGTAAGAAACAATAGCCCAGCTTAAAAGTAGTAGCTGATTTTCATTAATGTTCACATTAAGAATAACTAACTTTTTTTAAAACCCATCCACATACTTTTTTGCATGGATTTTTGATCTGTTCTTTCAGGCACAACAACGGTCTTGCTTATGTTAACATATATTGTTATATGTTTTACAGTACATTTGAAATATGATCTGGATGGTGAGCTGGGACATGGATACAATGGCCATGCCAAAATGGCTGTTCGAAAACCTGATGGCCTGAATGGTTATCCCTACAAGCTCCCATTAGAAGTGGTCCTGATGAGTCTGGTGAAAACACTCCCAGCCCTCATATCATAGAGCTGTTTGAAGACCCAGAAACAATTGTTCTGGTTATG
Organism: Cirrhinus mrigala; assembly: GCA_036247105.1. Lineage (NCBI taxonomy): Eukaryota > Metazoa > Chordata > Actinopteri > Cypriniformes > Cyprinidae > Cirrhinus > Cirrhinus mrigala. The sequence goes on along the minus strand of JAMKFB010000241.1, from coordinate 470,787 downwards.
GAGTACCTTGAGACCTTTGTAACACTGCAGAGGTTCATTGAGCTCAGTAGTGGATGCCTACAAGAGAGTGTTGTGTGGACGCTAATGGTTCAGATCGTCCAGTCCGCAAATGAGTGTATAGACCATGGGGTTTGCCATAGAGACATACATTTGAATAACGTTATGGTTGATACAGCATCCTTGAAGATCAAGCTGATTGACTTTGGATGTGGACAACGAATTGGTGGTAAGTTTCCCTTTGGTCTTCGATTATTTTATCAGTGTTTTTGCACATATTATTGACTGACTCCTAAGTAGAGAAAGACTAGAAGACAAGTGCAGAGAGAAGACATAACAAACCTCTTCTCCACTGAATGTGATTGACTGCTGAACTGTTGGCTCAACACTAAACATTTCTTGCTTATAGAACCAGAAGATTATCCAGATCCTGAAACCAAGATACCTTTACGAGATACCTTTGACTCTCTCGGCTCTCTTTTGAGCTGGATGATATATTCAACTGACAACTGTGTACCCGAAGGTAAGATAATGGCACTAACAACACTATGACAGTAACATTGTTGATAATCTTCGATGATTGCAGTCAACTAAACATTATCTGAGGATTATTTGAAATAATAATTTACGGTCATTAGTTTACACTACCTTCGATTAACTATATTGTTCAAAGCTGTATTTCAGCTCAACTGTGTGGTCATGACTAACCAGCTTTGTAACCAGCTCTGTAAAACTTATACAGAATGCCAGGAACTTATGAACTGGTGCAAAGACATTAATCATGTAATCCAGCCTTGTCTTGAGGATATGTTAACCCTTGGTTACGAGAGCAGTCAGCCTCAGGAACAGCAGAAGGACCAGATTCAAACAATGTTTCAGAGACAGGAGCTAGTGAGCCAGACAAGACAGTCAGCTCAGGATGAATCCAGCTTAGAATCTAGCTGAGAAGTAGACATCTGGAGCAGGAATGTGCACAAATTGACCCTTGGAAAACAACTTTTGCAAAACATTTTAGTTTTTAATCAAATTTGGCCCACGGCATCTATTCTCTTAAATACAGTTGTCAGGCACATGCTTAAGTCCCGATTCTGTGAATCTGCACAAGCCCCTGGCAGTCAGTCTCTTTGGTGTCACCACAGTTAATGCACACATATTAAGCACCCTGTGGTTCACTAAACAATAAGTTCATCTTTATAAATGCGGGGCTCAATGCTTTTGAAAGATTTTTTATTACTGGGCCAGGTGGGCCAGTTCTGATTTTTATTTAATAACATTTTCACTGGCCCTGCAACAACAACAAATTAGCTTAAATGACAAAATTTGAGATGCCAGTTAAATTTTGCTTTTTTTTTTTTTTTTTTTAACAAAAATTACTTGCCTAAGAAATAGAAAAATGTAAACATTATTAAAGATTATTAAACAGTCCGTAATAAAATAAGGATAAGCAAATTATGAAAAAAAATTAAATAAAGAAAATTTTATAATTAAATAAATACAAATAAATTAAATAAATAGAAGTGAATGATTCACATTAAGAACACAGACTCCAAAATTTTAGATGCCAGTTAAATTTTACAATTCCTGATTCAAATTTCGATACCACAGCAGAAATTACTAGCCCAACAAATGTAAAGATTAAACATTACTAAAGAATAGTAATCCCTCAATAATAAAATAACAATAAACAAACAAATTACAAGCAATAGCATAAATAAACAGAACAAAAATGAAAATTAAACAATGCTTTAACTTGTTCATGTTTGTAGTTGTGTGATTGATTTATTTCTTTTTATTGTTTTTGATTAACATTAAAAATATAGACAGCAGCTGGTAAATTAAGCTGCAGCCACTTTAATGACATGGTGATACACATCTGATTTCTTTCTCAGCTGTTTATGTTCACTGAAGACGAAATCAGCTTTTTCAAGCATGCTTGCCAGGACAGGTTTTTGAGGCAATTTCGTATGTAATTGAAAATGTGAAATAGAACTCAGTTCAATGTGCTGAACAGTCTTAATTTTGATAGCAAATTTAGCCTTAGTCATAGTCTTTTGACTAAAATCCATTTAGTCTTAGTCATATTTTAGTCATCTGTTTAGTTTTAGTCGACTAAGTATCATAAGATTTTAGTCGACTAAATCTACAGTAGTTACAATCCATTTGTAGTGTAATCCATTTATTAAACATTTCTCTAAAATTATCAAACCCATTATATAGGTTGATATTAAGGTTTTTTCAGACACAAATTTAACTGCGGTGACACACAACATGTTTTTATGTTAAAATTAAATTAAACCACTTATAAAGAACATGGTCTTCTTTTCAATGAAATACCAATGGTTATAAAGGCTAATTATGTATTCTTTATAACAACTTGTTTACCACATTCTTCATTCTTTCAAGCAGACATATTTATTTATATAAATACATTTAAATTCATCTTTATTAGGACTACTGAAGTGAGTGAGTGATTTTCTGTCTTTCTTTTGTTGCTTGATTAACATGAATGCCACAGACAACAGCAACTAAATTAGGCTGCTGTCCCTTTAATATCAAATGCATGGACGCAAGATATTTGAGTTCTCTTTTACGTTGTCAAATTTATCCATATGTTTGCTCTTTTATTACTCCCAGATATTGACTTTTTTTAACATGAGATGTACAGCAAGTCTGTGTTAGCTTATGTCCCGCCGGATAAATCATTAAGCTATGTTACAGTTCAAATGACCACATCTAACCTCCTAACCATGCAACAGATTCGTTCTGAATGAATCACTTCCCAAATTGTCCCTCCTCAATTGATTTTTTTGTCATTTAAAACAAATTTTTGTTTCATTTTTGTTGTTTTGTTTTTGTGTGAAAAAATGTTGACGAAAATTATGATGCTTTTAAATTACTTGAATGGTCAAACTGGCTTGAAGTTTCAGTATGTAATATGAACTTTACAATGTAAACTGACAAGTTGATTTATCTGCATTAATATGGCTCTGGTCATAGAGCTTTTTAGATGGATGCTGAGGGTTTTTGGGTTGGGTAGAATCTACAATCTCTGACCCAATGTAACGGGACTCTTGAGAAGCGTGATAGATCCAGATGCGAGCTTTATTGAACACAACGTAGTCAAGACAGGCAGGGTCGATCTCCAAACAAACAGTAGTACGTAGGCAAGGCAAAAGCATAATCCAGTAAAACAGACAATAGGTCAAAATACCGGTGAGCAGTCCAAAGTAACAAGTGAACAAGGCTATGAAACTAGACAAAAACTATGGCAATGAAGCAAGACAAAACTATGACAATGAAACAAAACCATGGAAAAGGCAAAAACAAGGCAATGAAACGGCATAAAGGCTTGGTAGAGTCTGCACAGGCAAAACAATACTTTGCGAAGCCTGTTTGATATAGGCCTCCTTAAATGGCCACCAAACAGGAAGTAACTGGCTGTAGCATTGTTTTTCAGAGTCAACCTAGCATGTTTCCTGAACATCTGTGAATGTATTATTGTCACAGATGGCAAAAGTACACACATCCTTCACTTAAGTAGAAGTACAGATACTCATGTTTAAAAATACTCTAGTTAAAGTAGAAGTACTGACAACACTTTTTTACTCAGTTAAAGTAAAGAAGTATGAGCTTTGACATGTACTTAAGTAAAAAGTACTCATTACTACTGCCTGTTTTAGTGTCACGCTAGTAATTGGACCTTGTGTCATATTGACACATCAATACAAAATAACTTATATTTTGTTAGCTATTGAATGTATCAAGGCTGAACAAACACTATGTAGAACAGCAGGACTGGGACAAAATTTCAGGCCAGGAAATCTCACACTCATCCAGGCCATCCCATTCACTGACAGCAAATTCTGAAACCACGGATATTCTTTTTTTGTAAGGCCATCACATTTAAAAAAAAAAAGGTTTAAAACCTTATACTGGGTCCATGCAAAATAATTAAAATTTCTCTCTTGAACTGCACCTTCATTTACATTTTCGTTTTCAGTCTCTTCATTTTCCATAATATCTCTCTTTGTCTGTTTACTTTTCTTCACTAATTTTCTTGTACCTGTCCCTTTTCCCATCAGCCATCTACTGTTATGAACAGAACTGTCACCACCTTCTTGCAAAACAACCACCTCATTGTATTCGGTTTGCAATAACATAAGTTTATTTTAGGTCAATTTAAAGGATCACATTTTGACCATATGTTGTTGTTTTATCTTGACATTACTTAAATTCTATAGATTTAATAAAACTGTATTCTCTAAATTGCCTAATGCCAAAATTAGTACAATAATAATTACATCATGACAATATCTTTACAGAATTTTTTTTAATACTGAACATGTTATTGCATTTTCATGAGTCACATTTTTCTCTTACCAAAATTAACCAGTTTTTTTTTTTTTTTTGGCAGATTAATTTACAACCATAATTTTACTACAAACAGGGAGATGCAGGTATAGCTGTTGGCATTCAATCTTCCCTGGTAACCCATCACTCCACTGCACTAACCTGCAACACGCTTGTCCATTTAGATGCAAAAATGCCACTCTTCTGTAGAGACGTTACTCAATACAGTGACAACTTGAACATAATTCCTAATATCAAATTTTAAACTGGATACTTTGGCAGGATCAAAGATTGGGAGGGTTTTGAATAGTTCAGTGTAAGGATGTCTTGCCATCACTGCTTGTAGCTTGGTGGAACATTCTGCCATTGTTTCTTAAAACAGCTTTGAATGAGTGTACCTCTCAGAAATAATTGTGGAAGGTAATCAGGTGTAGGTGAGACAGGACTGGAACTGACTCTCCCTGTTTGCAGTACTTCTGTAAAATGGGGAAAATTAGGCTAACTCTAGAGATTGAGCTCTTGTTTATGAAACTTCAGGCTTTCAATCAAATCTTCATGTGTATACGAGAGGTTTTGATAGATCTGAAAAGGGTTTGATTTGTCTATGGGTTATTGGAAGTAACTTAGGTGAATTTAACCTAAATGGCTGTAAACAATTTCAAATGCATTTTTATCTTATAAATGTAACGGGTTTTATTTTTAGAATCTTGTGGTGATACACTAAGGGTAGGACACACCTACTGGCGTCGGCACGTAGTTTTATTGCGTACACCTGTGCAGCTCATTACTGGGAGCGCGTGGATATTCAGCATCTTAAAAGGTGTCTGTGTGAGCATTGCGTGCGACTTTTTGAGTGCATGTTAAGCCTCCGTGGTCGGAGACCGTTCCTTTTAATTTCTTGTTTGCCTTCTCCGGGTGAGTTGTTTGCCTTTAGTCTTTTTCGTTAGTTTTAAGCGATAGTCTAAAGAATGCCTTTATCATTAGGAAAGTGTGTGCGTGAAGTGACGAGTGCCGTTCGCAAAGTCTGCTCTAGCTTATGAAATTCACCTAGGAGGTAAGAAGTCTGTCTGTGGGTTTTAAAGAAGGGTTCGTTTTTTTTTTTAATTTTTCATCTGTCCCATATTTGCATTTTAGGTGCGGCCTGAAGGTGCTAGCTGTTGTTTCATATCCTGTATTTGTGGCTGCTCTTTAAATTTGTCTCATCTATCGCTGTCCTTGGCTGTGTTTATTCATCGTGGGCATTTCATTGAATGTTACGGTGTCACTATTGTGCACAGCTGACGGCGTTGCTGTTACCATTTTGATCCTGATCTAACATTTATAGATATTCAATTCAATTGATCATTACGCTGTATTGTGAATTTATCTCTTATGTGATGTTGTTTAGTTTGTTTTCCGTGAAAGTATCTTGGTCTGTGTGTGTATATCCACAGGTGAACGGATGAGCTGTAATATTGACGCTGAATTGAAGGGGAGTTTGTATTGATTTGTATTGGTTTGATTTGTCACTTGCTTTAATCGTCTTTATACACTGATTTGCCGTGTGGAGTGTCCCCTATATTCTGGTGTTCGTTATTGCGGTCTCTTTGTGACTGTGGGTATTTAATTGGTAATTGTGATGAGACCATTTTAAGGTTGTTTTTTTAATATTGAGTATACCATGGTGTGAATTAATAAATGTGTATCTTTTTGTAAGTCACATCTCTGTCTTGAATCAAAAACGAACCAGCAGGGTCCTTCATATCGTTGTAACTTTTGTGTTAATTAACAAGTGTTTCTTTATATGTTCCTGGGTAATGACCTAGGTGGCGTAGTCGGGTTTTATTTCAATATCCTATAGCCAAGGGTTACATAAAGGTAGACAAATATTGATTAAAAATTGTTGTGTGATTTCAGGAGTACAGAAATACAAGTGAACTGAAGAAGCCCATGAAATAACTTAACATGAAATAGCCTTCCTGATAATGTTCAGGGCTCAGGCACAATCTTTTTAGTTTAAATTAGATTAAAATACACAGTAATCACATAACACATCTCATAACATTGCATTCCAGTTATAGGTAATGAAATAATCTTTTGTCTGAAATAATATAAACAGCTGCTGTGCTAAAGTTTGCTGTCCTGTTTCTATCTCAGGATGGAGTTCACGCCAGTTCCAGTTTGAATCCAGCCTCACTTGTGAAGATTTTAGATGACGGCAACACTCAACAAGACTTCAGATGATGGCAGCTGTACGTGCTTTGTATTATTGCAATGTTTCTAACATCTGTAAATGAACAATATTTACTCTTTCTCTGAGTTCTGTGTACCTATATTTCCCCTTTAATTTATAAGCAACACTCCGCATGATGACGCAAAATGAAATGATGAGTTTTGACAAAATGACAAAAACATACTTTATGCATCATCAAAATGACAAAATGCTGTATTTTGCATCTTGCAGCATAGTTTTGCTGAAAAATAAACACAATACCTCTGATAAAGAATAAACAATGTTCTTTTACATATATTACCAACATTGTAACAATACAAAGTGGATTGAAAACTGTTGAACTTGCCCTTTAATAATGTTAAAGGACAGTGTTTAACTAAACACATGAATAGACACTTTAATAAGATTGTACACTCTAAAAAATCCTGGGTTATTTTTTCTACCCAAATGTTGGGTTAAGCCATTTGGCTAATTTTTTGGGGTTATTTTCTCAGTCTTGGGTAGTTTTTGAGTAGTTCTACGTAACCCAACCGCTGGGTTATTTTCTGGGTCATTTTCACTGAGAGTTGAATCAATGCACCCCCTCCCCGACCCAGACGCATCAACCCAGCTCCTTGGGTCAAATCAACTCGGGCTCAGGTAGCGCAGCGTGGGCTGACTGAATTCGAGGTGGAGGTGGAGGCCACACACACTCTGTAATATTTGGATAAATAAGGTTCGTATCAGTATATTCATACGAATAACATGTGTTTTTTAATCTGTTTATACACATAATATTGAGGGCTAAAAGACAAATGTGCGATAACAGTCAAGTTTACGTGCTCTGAGAGCTTCGTTCGTTTTGGTTTACTGGTTTCTAATGCCAGCTGGTCTGGACAGTAAATAGGTTTTCTTCGGTTTTCTACGTTTTTAGTAAAATGTTTTAAACGTCCCTTTTGGTCCATTATAGCTCTTAACCATATCTTTGGTAATACATTTTTGTACGTACAGTCAAAGCTGGCCATCCCCCACCGTCCTGCAGTGCTGCTGAGTCAAAACAACCCAGTCGTTGGGTCATCTGTCGCTGGGATTTTTGAATCGTCAGCGGGAGGAATTCTAGACGGCACTTTTCAAGCAGACTGTCTTCAGCGTTTTTTCTGGTGAAATAAAGGTTTGTATTTGTCTTCATATCATTTAATCGTTACTGACTGGAAAATGTGCCTTTCTAAATCTAAAATATCACTTATATGATGGATCATAACAGCTGAGGTAGTGCGGCCTAACAGGCAGCCTGTCTGCATTTCTTGTGGCCCGCGTCATGATGAAGCTTAACTTCAATTTGTGAGCTGATGTGCGGTTTTTATCACAGAAAGAGACAGATAATATATTTTATACGGTAATAATGGCTAGTCAATTAATTATAATTATACTTTATTACTATGAAATGCAGATGGCGACGAACACAGATAAACCATTGCCGCGTCGTAAGTTTACTGTCCTATAGCCTACTGTCTTTGAGTTTGATTCAATCACACACGCAATCTTATTCATAAATGACAAGATTAAACGTCTATTAAAGCCCAAATTATGACACTCTGATTTACATTCAAAACTGCATTCGCGCTGATATAGAGAGAGCAGTTTACGTAATGTTATATGGAACATCTTTACAAAGTCGTTTGTATCGTTATTTCTGGATTACAAACTTTCACAGAAGTACTGGAATACAAGATAATATTTCGGATAAACACTGCTGTCTACAGAAGCGATCAAATCACATTAATAAAGATTGTATCAATTACAACATATGCCAGCAGGTGGAGACAAGAGACTTAAAATGGGATTTATTCAAAAACGTTGATTCCTTCAGGAATGACAAAAGTGAAATTTTTATGAGCAAGTCATTGAACCATTTGTTTAACTTATTTTTTCATCAATTCGTTAAATATTGTTTTTTATAAATAGACTGCAGTCGTTTTTACTAGAAACTCTAGTAAATTACATGTTATTTTGTTGTCTGTTGTTTTTCAGAATCATTGTGGAAGAATAATGATATGTATTACAAATATATTAAAACAGTATAGGTAATATAAATATGTAAAAATAATTCTTCTTTCTAAAGAAATTTGTAAACTATATTTGCTCAGGTTTTAGCATTTTGAATTTGTTCAATACTATGAGTATGAATGCAATTTTTTGCATTAATATAGGAAAGCAAATTTGTAATCCAAGCTCTGGAGATGCTGTTCATGTATTTATGTCGTCATAGCGACAATCTTGGACTAAAAAATATATTGCTTTTGTTCCCTCAGGTCTGCACTCGACTGTCCGTGGTGGCAAACCCACAGCCTATCGCTTGAGGTGACACTTTTATGTAATATAATTTGAGTTATTGCCACATAGATATTAAAACTGCAAATAAATCATTAAAAAAGCTAGCCTATTTTATAATATGAATAATAATATGAATAAATAGTGCTCATTAATGGAGGTTGAGACTTTAAACAAGTGTAGTGATGACAACATTTGTCATCAGCAGTTGCCACTACAGGTGGATCTCACAAAAATTAGAATATTGTGAAAACGTATTGTGTAACTTAACTGATTGACTTGAAATTACAGGAAATGTGCAGTAACAAACACACAGATTGGCTAAGACATCAAGTAACCTAATAAATTATTTTTTCTTTTTATAATCTGATCTCAAAAATGGAAGTGTGCTTAATGGATATGCAAGCTTGATAGGTACGTTTACACAATGTCTAAATTCTTTGCTACTATGCCAAATATGATTATGAGGTTTAAAATAAAGTCATTCTGTGTTTTGGAAGATCAAATACCTGTAATTATTTAATTAAATATTTATTTGACTATGAGGGATAGTTTACCCCAAAGTAATGCCATCTCAAAATTGCTTTACTTTCTTTTGTGCGACACTAAAAAGATGGTTGAATAATGCATCAAAAATAAAACTGTTTGCTGTAAGTGAAAGTCTGTTTTTTGTGTTTAGGTGGTCTCATTATGCATGGATGGACTGCTTTGTAAAGAAGAAGTTAACAGAATGGCAGCTTCCAGAACTTGTAAATAGTTTTGAAGGTAAGTTTCAGTGTTTTTCCTGTTATTTTCTATTTGTCCTGTGTTTTCACCATCCAACAAAGTCATAGAGGCCATACACTTTTCTTAATACTATACTCTACTGTCTAAATACTTACACTGTAAACCCTAATGCTGTATTTACTTATACAATCAAGTAATGTTGACTAAACATTACTTAAAATTTTGCATTTTGGACCTATCACTTAAAAATATGAGTTCATTTAACTTATTTACCATCAAAATGCATAAACTTAAGATTTCAAGTGTTGTGAGCTCAAAATCATGATTAATCCTTTGAAAAAAATCATTTTCAAAAGGTCATTTTCACAAATGTAGTCTTCTTGATTGTAAAATTCTAATACCATGTGCAAGGTGTTTTCTCTCTTTTTTAAATCAGAAAACAAATGGCTTCAGTTACAAGTATTCACCATAATGGGAATAAATTTAGGTTACTTGTTTTTTATTTGGGAATTTTTGTTGAAAAACTAACTTTAACCCATATACAAGGGTTTATATATATATATATATATATACAGGGGTTGGACAATGAAACTGAAACACTCGCCAATATAGTATTGGAGGTCTCATGGCTATATTTGCGCTGTCTGGTGCCCAATCTTCACTTACTGTACATTACACCAGTTAGAGCAGAGTGTAAAGTTTCATTATGTGCACCCAATGGTTCAAACATTGTACCTTGAAGGTAGTGCTCTGTATCAGGATAATAATGCACCAATACACACAGCAAGACTGGTGACAGACTGGTTTAATGAACATGAAAATTAAGTTGAACATCTCCCATGGTCTGCATAGTCACCAGATCTGAATATTATTGAGCCACTTTGGGGTGTTTTGGAGGAGCGAGTCAGGAAACGTTTTCCCACATCAGCATCACATAGTGACCTGGCCACTGTTCTGCAAGAGGAAAATGGCTCAAAATCCCTCTGGCTGCTTTGCAGGACTTGTATTTGTCACTCCCACGATGAAATGATGTTGTATTGGCTGCAAAAGGAGGCCCAATATCATACTAATTGTGATCTAAAACCAGGTGTTTCAGTTTCATTGTCCAACCCCTGTATATTGGGGGGATTTCCCCCCTCTGGTCTATACATCCCTGCCTCTGTAGAATTATTTGTAATTTTTTTTTTAATTTTCATTTTTAGTTTATCCCGGTGAGGATAAAATGATTCGCGAAACGCGCTATGAAGTCCCGTTTTCAATCAAATTATTCGCGAAATGTGTTTTTTTTTGCGCTTAAACCAAATATTATGACACCCCTAACTGCACAAAGTACGCCACACTTTCTGCAGTCCATATAGTAAACTAGCCTGTAAAATCTACAGTGAACGCAAAATCACATTACAACTAATAATAGCGAAAGTGCTTTACCGGAAATCTGAAAATTATAGTTTGAAAATGGCCCGCACTTACATGCTCACATTTCGCAGTTCTTTATTTAATGTGATTGACCATGCAAGGAGTTCCGCCTAGCAACAAGAGAACTAATACGCTGATTAGTCCTTTTGCCCTCGTCTGTTCTGTTGCTGACACCAAGTTTGAAGACGGACGTTTTTCTTCTATGTTCGGTAAGTAAATTATGTAGATATAAAGTAATGATTTTGAGTGAAATATGCTTATTTAAATCCTTGTGGTACTTTTCTATAATAAAAGACAACTCAGTCATGGTCAAACTTTGACAGCGTAGCCATCAAGTAACGTTAACTGTATGGATTTGTGATGGTATAACTGAGATATCAAATTAATCTTTATTTGATTTGTAATACTGAAACATATTCGTTAATTCACTTAATCATAGTGTAATCGTGTATTTCTGTGGGAAAGAACATGGCAGCCACATCTGAGATCAATTAACGTTTCCCCCACCCCTTACCTTGCCATTAAGTAACGATATTTTCTTAATGATTTTGTGATGGTATGGTTATTGAAACGACAACTTATTTCTCATTTTACCAGTTTGGTGTAAATATTTGATGAAGTCTCCTAATCGTTTTTCTGTGAGAGAAAGAACATGGCAGATAACAGTTAACGTTACTGCTTAAAGTTAGACCACGCGGGTTATTTTTTCAGGCCAATTTAGTCAGTGTCGCCATTAATTAACAATATATTGAGCATAATGTTATCAAGTTATGATCGAAAAGTCAAAAATTTTGACTTGTACAGAGCATTTGTGAAGTATGCAAATTCTAGGTTAATTGTGTGTTATAAGAACATTGCTAGTTTTGCTACTATAGCTGAGACGAATTAGGCTAGTGATTTTTTTTTTATAGATGGTGAAATTACAGACCATCTTCACACTGGTCACCAGTAATTAGTTACACAGTTAACAGCCATATCTTTCAGTTGTACCTTCCATCATGATTGTCACTTTCAGAGCCAGAGACCTTTATTTGCACAGTTAGGTTTATTTTGAATAACATTGTAAGACTACAATCTGAATTATAGTGTAATTTTCTTTTTTTTTTTCTTTTTTTTTTTGCTGACTTTGTTAAACTTACTATTTTCAACTTTTCTGTTACAGGTGACATTAAACAAGGACATGTGGAAATGTAAGTACTGCATTTTTGGCTCTGCAAAAAGAGGGGAACTTCTCAAACATTATCGTTTGAAACATGGTGGTCATACAAAAACTGTACCTTTTCCTTGCCTACACAATTTGTTTGTACGTTCAACACCATTAGTAGTTTAAAAGTTCATCTGGCAAAAATACATACACGACTGGGACAAGATCAGACAATAGCACCACTTACATTTACTTGTCAGCATTGTGAATTTTCTGAGCCCGGCCCAGAAGCAGATTTTCTGAAGCACTTGCGTAGTAGACATTTGAGTAAAAATGAAAAGATACAGTGTCCCTACAAACATTGTAAGTTTCAAAGCAGTGTTTATGCAACTTTTAATGCACATATAAGTAAGAAACACAGTGGACATGACTGGAGAATGCTAAAGCCAGAAATAGTTTCTGGCCAAAATGATGAGAATGAGAGTGAAGGACAAGAACAGATTTCTTTTGATGAGATTGAAACAGAGGATAATGAAGGTGAATCGGCTGATTCTTCTGATGTAACTCATTCTGATTTAGCAAATCAGTTGGAACACAATTTGGCTGGCCTTTTTTTAAAGATGCAAAGCATTCTTCATATTCCGGCAAGTTCTACTCAAGAAATCATTCAGCAGTTGAATCAGATAAATGCATTGTCTCTGCCACTGTTGAACAAAACTATTTCAAGTGTCCTGAAGAGGTGTCTTCCATGCTGATGAGTCCCTCATTGCAGAGGTGGTAAATGCTGTTTCAGAAAGCAATGTTTTTTCCAAATGCTGTGACTCTGGTGGATGCTTGTCAACAATTAAAAGAAGAAACTCCTATGTTTTAGCTGAGTTTCCTTTGGTTATGCCAGTGGAATACATGATTGATAGGGAAACGAAACCTGTTGTATATGTACCGATCCTACCTATGCTACAGAAAATGTTGAACAAGCCAGACATTTTGGAGAAAGCACTTTCAGTGCCAGAAGCTGAACTCACTTTCAGTGCCAGAAAATGTTGAACAAGCCAGACATTTTGGAGAAAGCACTTTCAGTGCCAGAAGCTGAACCCAGTTCTTACAATGATGGTCACTACTTCAAAGACAATAGCCTTCTCAACAGTGAAGAATTTCGAATAACTCTAGGATTGTATGTTGATGACTTTGAGGTAGCCAATCCGTTAGGGACATCCAGAGGTAAACACAAAATTTGTGCAGTTTACTGGGTGTTGGCAAACATACCTGTGAAACATAGGTCAATGTTACGATCTATCCAACTTGGTCTTCTCTGTAATGCTGGCACAGTAAAGGAGTGTGGCTATGAAAAAGTCATGCAACCACTTGTTAAAGACCTTGTTCATTTGGAGCAGACTGGTTTATTCATTGATCAGTTGGGAGCAACTGTGAAAGGGACTGTCCTATATGTTTCAGCTGATAACCTTGGTGCTCATTCTATGGCAGGATTCCTTGAGGGTTTTACTGCGGAGAGATTCTGCTGTTTTTGCATGGGAACAAGAACTGAGGTTCAGCACACAGAGGTAGGTTCCAGCAACACTGAAACTCGCACTAAAGACACTCATGACAGGCATGTTAAGGAGGTAAAACAGGATCCTTCTTTGAGTAAACTGTATGGAGTGAAAGGAAGCTGTCCACTTACTGATGCTTTGCAGCATTTTCATGCTGTCACTGGCTACCCACCAGACATTTTACATGATCTGCTAGAGGGCATTGTGCCAGCTGAACTCTGTCTCTGCCTTTCAGAGATGATTGAAAAGAGTCAGTGAACCATGCAATTAAGAACTTTGCTTACACTTTCTCTGACAAAACTAACAGACCTCAGCAAATTCCAAAGGCTTTTGCCACCAAAGGAACAATTGGTGGCAATGGCCACGAAAATTGGACCTTGCTTAGACTTCTTCCTCTTTTAATTGGAGATGATGTCCCAGAAGGAGAGCCTTCATGGGAAATTTTGATGCTTCTTAAAGACATCGTTGAATCGGCTGTGGCATCAAAACATACAGAGGACTCTATTGATTTCTTGAAGAGCAAAATAACAGAGCACAGAGAATTGCTGCAATCAACATTCCCTGGTTTTAGATTGAAACCAAAGCATCATTATGTTGAACATTATCCTCAGCTGATTAAAGCCTTTGGCCCACTCTCTGATGTTTAATAAAACTGAGGTTAAACCACTAGTCTTTATCTAGTACAGGATTACTTTAATGATATCTTTAATACCTTTCTGGGCCTTTAAAGTGCTAGTTGCAAAGGTTGTCAATCGAGGGACAGAAATCTCAGGTAATTTTTTTTTTTCCTTTAATTTCTTAATTTGTATTCAATACACATACAAAGTCTTGCTGGTTGGGAAAATACATGAGGGACAGTAAATAATAACAGACTTTAAATTGAATGGTAAACTAACACTTTAATGCACATTTAACTGTTTTGCAGTTTTCCTTTGTGTGTTCAAATTTCAGTCAATAGTAATTATTATGTTTTAATTGTTAGATGTCTTCTCAAGAGAAAACTCTCCTAAGAGTTATACTGACAGAAGGGGACATAAGGAAGGTCACCCTGGCCAAGAAGCCTGATTCAGTGGACAACTTGGTGGTTGCTTTAAAAGAGAGTTTGGAGCTTAGTTATAACTTTTCGCTTCAGTATGAAGATCAGGACTTTGGGAATGCACTTTGCAACCTAACCGATATATCAGAGCTTCAAGATAGAGCTACACTGAAGATCATTCCTATAATTGAACTAGTACCATTGCATCGAGAGGAAGTATCGGATGAGTCTGCAAGCACAGCCGACACCGAGATACTTTCTACCTGCTCACAGGAAAGGAAAACGCAATGGCCAAAAGAATTTGAGATCCCTTCTTTCACAGTTGATGTTGAATACCGCCTACGACAGGGTAACCTGGCCTACCTCAAGGACAGCACATACCTCAAAATTACCAAAGAAATGAAGCATGACATCCTGGAAAAACTGGCTGAAACCATGTTCAGCTTCAAAGCCTATCCAACGAATGATGACTATGCACAGGTTGCTGCTGCTCTGGTAAATAAGCATCCATGTCTTCTGGAAAGTGGTTCATCTACCGGCTGGGGGGGTTGGAAGAACAGTATAAAATTCAAAATGGGGAATTTTAGATCCAAGATGAGAAACTTGGGATACCCTGATGTAACCATTAATGGAGGAAGAAGAGGCATGAACAACCCTGAAGCAATGCCATCAAGAAAACACATAAAGAAGCCAAAGAAATGTGAAATCAACTTTCTGCCGACCTTTCCAGATGGACATAATGATGACAGCCTTGAATTGGTTCGTAAAGAAATTCAAGATGAAATGAAGATGAGAACACCCAGTTCATCCCTTCTGGCACAAAAGATGAACCTAACTTTTGCACTTAGACGTAAAGAGATTGTTGAGTCCACACCTGCAATCAGTGATGTACTTGAACGTTGGCCTGCCCTCTTCCGTGAGCCTCAGGTAAGTCACCTTGCTGTTTTCAATGCATTAAAAGGACTGTTAACCTAAATAATTTTCTCATTTAGTCACCCTTATGCAATGTCAGGTTGGCATGATGGAATACTTTTGCAGAACACATTTAAAGAAAAACAAAAAAACAAAACTGAAATATAGAAATTCATATGAGATAAATTAATTATTGTTTTGGGTTTTCTTAGGGGGTAGTCCACAAAAAAAAAAAAAAAAAAATTGCTGGTACTCACTGACTAATGCTACTGAAAATACTAGAGAAGTAAATGGGAACAAGCAACTATTTGGTTACCATCATAATTGAAAATATTATCTTTGTGTTCGGCAAAAGAAATAAAATCATGTGATTTTACAACAATTTGAGCATGAGTAAATGACAATTTTAATTTTTTTTAGTGGTCTATTCCTTTAACATTATAAAGCAATACTATTTCTTAGCCTCTTCATTATTTCCTTATTATTTATTAGCCTGTAAAGCATTTCTGGGTGGAAGCTAATGTGATTAGTGACCTGGCCTTGTTTCCCCCCAGGTTTGCATGGAGTTCAACAGAATTACGGGCAAAAATCTAAAGCAGGAATTCTACGAAAACCTTGACAGACACAGTTCACGGTTCATGGACCTTTTTAAAACCAAAAGGGGGGGCTCCTGGTCAGCGCTTGTTGAACTTTTTACAGCAAATAAAGGTCAGTAATTATTTGTCTTATTTAACATAACTTAAAGGATGGAAACCAAAAATGGAAATTCTGTCTTCATTTACTCACCCGCAATTGTTCCAAACCTGTATAAATTTCTTTGTTCTGCTGAAACCAAAGGAAGATATGTTAATCAAAGAATTTTGGTGCAGCATTGACTTCCTTAGTATTTCTTTTTAGTATGTACATGTAAGTGGTGCCCCAAAACTGCTTGGTTTGGAACAAATTTAGGATGAGTAAACAATGACAGAATTTTCATTTTTGGGTGAACTATCCCTTTAGAAGTATTTAATTTTGTCAATGTAATTTATTTCTTATTTTCTCATATCAACAATCTGTTATGTATGTTTTCCTCTAAAGTCAGCCCAGCCAACAGAGGTCCAAACCCTTGTTCTTCGTGGACTGCCTATCATGCTCGGAGATGATGACTCGTCTTTCTTCAAGTCATGTTTAGTAAGTAAATCTGTTCTTAAAAGGGATAGTTCACCCAAAAATTATCCTAAGGTTTCCTGACCCTTAAGCCATCCAATCAGAGTTATAATAAAATTTATCCTGGTTCTTCCAAGCTTTTTAATGAGAGTGAATGGGGGATGAGATTTTGAACCAAAAAATTCCATCCATCCATCATAAAACTGCTCCAGAAGGCTCCAGGGGTTTGTGAAGGGAATCAATTTGTTTGTGTAAGAAAATATCCATTCTGTAAGTAAATATCCATGTTGCATTAGGGTTATTGTTTTTTTTTTTTTTAAATAAACTTAGCGGGCATTCTGATAAACATGCATTGATGATAAACCTTTGATTCCTGATCACAATACTATATTTATACCTGTTTATTCACTAGGTGTCTGATCATCGCAACACTATCCTTGATGTGCCAGTGGGGATTTTATTGGAGGACACCGATCTTCAGCCCTCCATCTCTTTGCATTTGACTTCTTCAATCGGAATAATTCTTGAAGGCCAAGTCGTGATGGACAAAGTGCAGGACCTTCCACAGGCAATTTGTCTTCTCTTCGGTCTGATTTACGCACTAGACCTGAATTACCCAAAATCACTCGCCAACACGTTTGATTTCATCCAGCGTGTACTAATGTCAATGGGACAGAATACTCTCAAGCCTAGAGTGCAGTCTCTGGCAAACCAACTTTTTGCTTAAGAAACGTCACTGTGATACTTTAACACCATTCTTTGTTTTGGGTTTTTTTTTCCCACCTTGATTTCTTGATCTCCATTATTCATTTTATGAAGAATAAAAAGCATGTTTAAATTGTAAAATGCGGAGTTCTACAACTGATGTTCAGTAGTTCATTTGGGATATTGTTACACCTCTGTAGTGTGGTTGTGACACAGTAATATTTCCACTACAGTATAGTTTGTACTGTAATACTGTGAAATTTTGGTGAAAGACACTACATGTTGACTGTTTTATTTTAGTTTGCTATGTTTGCACATAGCTTAAATGGTCAAATGTAATAGTTATGTTTACATTAACATAATACTTGATACTTGAGTGAAGTATATATGTGCACAGAGTTGTACAATTGATGTACTGCACTAGTTTTTTTTTTTTTTACCACCTTTAAAGTGAGGCTATAACCTTATTTACATTACAATATAGTGTTTACTGTTTTCAATAATATTGTGACATTTTGTCAATAAAAAAATCTAAGATTAAATATGCTGTTCATTGTTTTATTTCAGTTCAGTGTGCACAAAGCTTGCAGTCAAATATAAGAACGTTGTTTAACAGTTTTAAGTTACATTTTCATGTTGAGTTAACTTAAATATGTAAGTACACATTACAATTAATACCAAGTGAACACAATCGTTTAAGTACATTAAATAAGTGCTAAGTTTGTTGAACTGAATGATTTAAGTACAGTCTACAAAACCGCCAAGTTAAATAAACTTAAATATGCAAGTTTTGGAAGATTCCATTACTCAATTAAATTGAGGCAACGAGTTTACTCAATCAATTTAGTCCAATTAACTTATTAGGGTTTTCAGTGCATCTAAAAAGAACCGATTTGGGGTTAAATTTTTTGTTCTGTGTGATGTGCTCACTGGCTACGTGCAGGACATGTTCATCTACTCTGGATCTACTACTGACATCCAACACTACCAAGGACTTGCAATTTCTGGGTCTGTCGTAATGACACTGCTAGCACCATACCTCAGAAAGGGCCATGTACTTTATGTGGACAACTGGTACAGCAGTCCCACACTTTTCCAGCATCTCCTGTCTCTTGGCACTGGAGCCTGTGGGATTGTGCATCCAAACAGGAAAGGGATGCCAACGTTCACCAAAAAAATGACAAAGGGAGAAGTAGATTTCAGAGAAAATGGATCACAGTTGGCAGTCAAATGGCATGATAAGAGGGATGTTCATGTCCTTACCACAGTCCACCCAACTGGAATGGCAGCCACAGGGAAGATTGATCACATCACTGGGCAACCAAGGATGAAGCCAGTGTGTGTGCTGGAGTACAACAAAAAAATGGGGGCTGTTGACAAAGCTGATATGATGACTGGTTTTCTTGAGTGCACCAGAAAGTCCACCAAGTGGTACAAGAAGGTTTTCTTTCACCTGCTTGACACAGTTGTACTCAACAGCCAAATCGTCTACCGGCAACTTACTGGTGAGAAATGTACACAAATTAAAGAATAACTATAAAACAAGATATATCTGCCGTCAGCAGATGTCACTGTTTTAATGACATCAAGGTGTTTTTATTGTTGTTACCACTACTGTTGCAAAAAACATATTTTATATTAAAAAAAAAAAAAAAAAGGCTATAAAATATATATAAAAATGTTTTCAAATATAAAATGCATTTTTACACATTTACACCCTACTGTCAACTGATCACAATAATAAATAGAATGTGTGACCCGGGACCACAAAACTAGTCATAAGTGTACATTTTTCAAAATTGAGATTTATTTAAGTTGAATATACAAGTTTTCCATTGATGTATGGTTTGTTAGGTAAGGGCACTATTTGGCCGAGATACAACTGTTTGAAAATCTGGAATCTGAGGGTGCAAAAAAAAAAAAGTCAAAATATTGAGAAAATCGCCTTTAAACTTGTCCAAATGAAGTTCATATTACTAATCAAAAATTACGTTTTGATACGTTTACGGTAGGAAATTTACAAAATATCTTCAAGGAACATGATCTTTACTTAATATCCTAATGATTTTTGGCATAAAAAAAATCCAAATTTGACCCATCGAATGTATTTTTGCCTATAGCTACAAATATACCCACGCAACATAAGACTTGTTTTGTGGTCCAGGGCCACATATACTGTCACATACTATTATACCTTCCTCACGCAACATTGATGTGCTTTACTATTAATAGGGAAATAAATCACCTCCATGCAATTCAGGATTAACCTAATGAGAGGGCTGCTGGAGGAGTACAGCACATCCCGATGTCCATCCAAACTGGGGCCGTCCTGCTTTGGACACTCCTCTGTGCCTTACAGCCAGGCATTTTCCATCTGAAGTACCTCAGACCACTTCCCAGGGCAGCCGGACCAGGCGACACTGCAAGGTCTGCCTGTCCAGTACACGCAAGAGCAAGCAGAGGCGCCTCACCAAATACATGTGTGTGCCATGCAACACTCCCTTGTGTGCTGTCCCATGTTTTGAGGAGTACCACACACTGAAGCATTATTAAGCCTGTAAATAAAGAAAAGATTGTGAAGAGTTAGTAATTAAATTTGTACTTTTTTTTTTTTTTTGTAAATTTTATCAATTTAAAAAAACAAAAAACATTAACTATACTTTACAAACGAGAATAATTCTAGATTGAAAGAAATATAATAAAATATCTATAGAATGTGTACATTTTGTGATTTATAAACTACAGAAACTCTAGATTGAAAGAAATGTAATAAAACCTATGAAATTTGTACATTTTGTGATTTATAAACTACAGGAACTCTGGATTGAAAGAAATGTAATAAAACATCTATGAAGTGTGTACATTTTGTGATTTATAAACAACAGGAATTCTAGACTGAAAGAAATGTAATAAAACATTTCATTTTCTCTTTAACAAATGGCATGTTTTATGGAATGAATAATGCTAAACTTACACACATATTTCTTAGTAACAACGCAGAAAACAGCTACATTTACATTTCCCTTATTATCAACAACATTTGAGCAAACTAATGGTAAGTTAGGTAACGTTATATAATTTACATGCAAAAGGGGCAATGTGCTAAACAGCGCTGACAAACAACAGCAGACATGTGAACATCCACATTATTGTACATATTCACTGCATGCTTGTAATTAATTAGGCGCTTCAAAATCAAGAAAAAACTAGATAAAAAGTTTGTTAGCAAACTTTAAGTTGGCTTGAGAAAGCCTAGCCAGTAAGTTTTAAGTAGTTTTAAAAGCTTTTAGTTTAAAGAAAGTTTAAAGGTTTTCAGTTTGAAATAGTTTTAGTTTGATTGATAAAGTTTGAAGATAGATAGGCTAGATAGATATAAATAAAGAAAAAAAGAAAAATTAGTTAGAAAGAAAAAGAAAGAAAGAAAGATTAGTTAGAAAGAAAGAAACATTAGTTAGAAAGAAAGAAGAAAGATAAAAAAGAAAGATTAGTTAGAAAGAAAGAAAAAAGAAAGATTAGTAAGAAAGAAAAGTAAGAAAGAAAGAAAAGTAAAAAAGAAAAAAGAAAGATTAGTAAGAAAGAAAGAAAAGTAAGAAAGAAAGAAAAGTAAAAAAAGAAAAAAAGAAAGATTAGTTAGAAAGAAAAGTAAGCAAGAAAGAAAAGAAAGATTAGTTAGAAAGAAAGAAAAAGAAAAAAGAAAGATTAGCTAGAAATAAAGAAGAAAGACTGGTTAGAAAGAAAGAAAGAAAGAAAAAAGGAAGAAAGATTAGTTAGAACGAAAGAAAAAAGAAAGATTTGTTAGAAAGGAAAGAAAGATTAGTTAGAAAGATTAGATTAGTTAGAAAGAAAGCATGTCGCTAGCATGGTTTTAGCATGATTAGCAAGTCGCCAACATGATTCTAGCATGACTAGCAAGTCGCTAGCATGATTTTAGCAAGTCGTTAGTATGATTTTAGCATGACTAGCAAGTCACTAGCATGATTTTAACATGACTAGCAAGTCACTAGCATGATTTTAGCATGACTAGCAAGTCGCTAGCATGATTTTAGGATGACTAGCAAATCATTAGCATGATTTTAACATGACTAGCAAGTCACTAGCATGATTTTAGCATGACTAGCAAGTCGCTAGCATGATTTTAGGATGACTAGCAAATCATTAGCACGACTTTAGCATGACTAGCAAGTCACTAGCATGATTTTAGCATGACTAGCAAAGTCGCTAGCAGGATTTAAGCATGACTAGCAAGTCGCTAGCATGATTTTAGCATGATTAGCAAGTCGCCAACATGATTTTAGCATGACTAGCAAATCGCTAGCATGATTTTAGCAAGTCACTAGCATGATTTTAGCATGAATAGCAAGTCGCTAGCATGATTTTAGCATTACTAGCAAGTCCCTAGCATGATTTTAGCATGATTAGCAAGTCGCTAACATGATTTTAGCATGACTAGCAAGTCGCTAGCATGATTTTAGCAAGTCGTTAGCATGATTTTAGCATGACTAGCAAGTCGTTAGCATGATTTTAGGATGACTAGCAAATCATTAGCACGACTTTAGCATGACTAGCAAGTCACTAGCATGATTTTAGCATGACTAGCAAAGTCGCTAGCAGGATTTAAGCATGACTAGCAAGTCGCTAGCATGATTTTAGCATGATTAGCAAGTCGCCAACATGATTTTAGCATGACTAGCAAATCGCTAGCATGATTTTAGCAAGTCACTAGCATGATTTTAGCATGAATAGCAAGTCGCTAGCATGATTTTAGCATTACTAGCAAGTCCCTAGCATGATTTTAGCATGATTAGCAAGTCGCTAACATGATTTTAGCATGACTAGCAAGTCGCTAGCATGATTTTAGCAAGTCGTTAGCATGATTTTAGCATGACTAGCAAGTTGCTAGCATGATTTTAACATGATTAGCAAGTCGCTAGCATGATTTTAGCATGACTAGCAAGTCGCTAGCATGATTTTAGCATTATTTTAGCATGATTAACAAGTCGCTAGCATGATTTTAGCATGACTAGCAAGTCGCTAGCATGATTTTAACATGACTAGCAAGTCGCTAGCATGATTTTAGGATGACTAGCAAATCATTAGCATGATTTTAACATGATTAGCAAAGTCGCTAGCATGTTTCTAGCATGATTAGGAAGTCGCTAGCATGTTTCTAGCATGATTAGCAAGTCGCTAGCATGTTTCTAGCATGATTAGCAAGTCGCTAGCATGTTTCTAGCATGATTAGCAAAGTCGTTAGCATGTTTCTAGCATGATTAGCATGTTTTCTAGCGTGATTAGCAAAGTTGCTAGCATGTTTCTAACATGATTAGCAAGTTGCTAGCATGATTTTAGCATGATTAGCAAAGTTGCTAGCATGATTAGCATGTTTCTAGCATGATTAGCAAAGTCGCTAGCATGTTTCTAGCATGATTAGCAAAGTCGCTAGCATGTTTCTAGCATGATTAGCAAGTCGCTAGCATGTTTCTAGCGTGATTAGCATGTTTCTAGCATGATTAGCAAAGTCGCTAGCATGTTTCTAGCATGATTAACAAAGTCGCTAGCATGTTTCTAGCATGATTAGCAAGTCGCTAGCATGTTTCTAGCATGATTAGCAAAGTCGCTAGCATGTTTCTAGCATGATTAGCAAGTCGCTAGCATGTTTCTAGCATGATTAGCAAAGTCGCTAGCATGTTTCTAGCATGATTAGCATGTTTTCTAGCATGATTAGCAAAGTCGCTAGCATGTTTCTAACATGATTAGCAAGTCGCTAGCATGTTTCTAGCATGATTAGCAAAGTCGTTAGCATGTTTCTAGCATGATTAGCATGTTTTCTAACGTGATTAGCAAAGTTGCTAGCATGTTTCTAACATGATTAACATGTTTTCTAGCATGATTAGGAAGTCGCTAGCATGTTTCTAGCATGATTAGCAGGTCGCTAGCATGTTTCTAGCATGGTTAGCAAGTTGCTAGCATGTTTCTAACATGATTAACATGTTTTCTAGCATGATTAGGAAGTCGCTAGCATGTTTCTAGCATGATTAGCAAAGTCGCTAGCATGTTTCTAGCATGATTAGCATGTTTTCTAGCATGATTAAGAAGTCGCTAGCATGTTTCTAGCATGATTAACAAAGTCGCTAGCATGTTTCTAGCATGATTAGCAAAGTTGCTAGCATGTTTGTAGCATGATTAGCAAAGTTGATAGCACGATTCTGGTTGCTAGCCATAGATAGATAAATAGATAGATAGTAATGGTTAAATGATAGATAGATAGATAAGGTTTGAAGATAGATAGATAGATAGATAGATAGATAGATACATAGATAAGGTTTGAAGATAGATAGATAGATAGATAGATAGATAGACAGATAGATAGATAGATAGATAGATAGATAGATAGATAGATAGATAGACAGATAGATAGATAGATAGATAGATAGATAGATAGATAGATAGATAAGGTTTGAAGATAGATAGATAGATAGATAAGGTTTGAAGATAGATAGATAGATAGATAGATACATAGATAAGGTTTGAAGATAGATAGATAGATAGATAGATAGATAGACAGATAGATAGATAAGGTTTGAAGATAGATAGATAGATAGATAGATAGATAGATAAGGTTTAAAGATAGATAGATAGATAGACAGATAGATAGATAGATAGATAGATAGATAGATAGATAGATAAGGTTTGAAGATAGATAGATAGATAGATAGATAGATAAGGTTTAAAGATAGATAGATAGATAGACAGATAGATAGATAGATAGATAGATAGATAGATAGATAGATAGATAGATAAGGTTTGAAGATAGATAGATAGATAGATAGATAAGGTTTGAAGATAGATAGATAGACAGATAAGGTTTGAAGATAGATAGATAGATAGATAGATAGATAAGGTTTGAAGATAGATAGATAGATAGATAGATAGATAGATAGATAGATAAGGTTTGAAGATAGATAGATAGATAGATAGATAGATAGATAAGGTTTGAAGATAGATAGATAGATAGATAGATAGATAGATAGATAAGGTTTGAAGATAGATAGATAGATAGATAGATAGATTAGTTATTAGTTAGAAAGAACATAGATATCTTAAAGCTTAATTGAGTATCTATGGCTTCTAGCAGTTTACATTAAACATAGTTCAAACAGACATGGACTTTTGGTCAATGAAAGTCTATGGGACTTTTTATGATTTTTAATATTAATTTTTAAGAAAACCGTAACTCAAACCAGTCTGAAAAGATATAGCACACTAAGTCAGAACAGTATGAAGATCTGACCCGAGTTTGGAGTATGTAGCTTGAACGGTCTAGGAGGAGTAGGTGTCCAAAAAATTTGCGGCCAGAAAAATAAGAAGAATAATAATAAGTTTAAATAGGATTTCAGTAAGTTGGCTTTCCCAAGCCAACTTAATAAAACTCAAACGTACTCACCAATTGTGGTGCCGTGTTGTGCAGGGTCTACAAAGTTGCACGTGCGAGAAAAACTCAAAGCCGTGGAAAAAAATAACAAAATAAACATGTCAACCTAAAGTTTACTATAGTTGAACAAGTAATTTTAGAGCTTTTTAACGAAAAAATCAAGCGAAACGTGTCCTTGACTACTAACCTGCAAGCAATGATCCATCCAGGCGCCATTGTAATAGCGGTATCACGTGGCAGAGCTGATGCGTTGCCATGGAAATTAGAACGCGATTCAGGAATAATAAGGGTCGTATTAAAAAACTCACGCCAGGGGGGGCAGTCGGAGTATTCAGAATTTACGTGCGAAAGGGTTAAACAGAGCGGCATAGCCTATCTAACGGCGCATTGCTGAGCATAAGCGAATATGACAGTTACAAACAAGTCAAATACCGACCAAAAAAATATTCGAATTCAGCAATATTATATGGCAATTAAGCAATTAATATAATATAAACATAATGCAATACACTACGAAACATACAAGCATAAAAAGTATATCTGTATAAATATAACTCTTGTGTATCCAGCTGTTGACAGCACTGTAAAGAACTAACAAGAAAGAACATAGGCGTGCGCGCATATGCGTGCGCGGGGCACAAACTAACGCGGGGTTAGTTGTAACAGGCCTGGTTTAAATATTTCCACATAGGCTAGCGTAGCCAAATTTCGGCGTTTGCTAGTTGCCATAGCAACACTATACAGAGAAAAAAGTGCGCCAAAATTCAAAAGCCTTTTGAAGATATCGCTGAATATTTATTTTACCATAGTAAAAGTACATTTCTGGCTGAAGAAAAGTTTTTATCTCTGTTTTTAGTATTCATTTAAAATGAGACAAATCTGCTAATATTTTAATTAATTAATGTAATTAAATGTATTTAATTAATTAGTGCTTGGCAAACCAGCAGAAAACACTAACCAGTTTTAAATTTAAGTCGCTCTGATGGGGAACGTTGTAACACTGCGTTACAATCTGCCCCGCTATTATTAAACTGTTATTCTATGACATTAGCGATGTAATTTTCACTATTTACTTTGATGGATTTTAAAGAGAAACCACAAGAAACAGGTGAATAAAGACTGACAATCGATGTTTAATATTAAGAAATTATTATTTCAAGAAATGTAAAGCATTTTGGCCCGTTTATGTGTCTCGTGTTCTATGAGAGGTGTGTTTGGAGGGAGGGTAGTGTTTTTCTGAATGTCTAAATGTGTATTTTCAACTATACTGGGGTGCGTTTCCCGTACAACGACTTAACTCGCTGATTAACCTCCATAGTACGATGCATTGTTGTGGAAACGAACTAGCTAGTCACGACTGTTTCCCGAACACGGTCGCATCTCCGTCGTTTGAACCACATTAGTTCAACGATGTGGGGCCGTTGTTAATGACGTCCCCGAGTAATAATATATGCTATTTAACTGATTAGAGATCTCTAAAATGCGGCTACATTGAACATTGCACCTGATGACTAATTTACTATCTTTTGTTCCCTGTCATTTCACTTTATTTGATGTTTGATTCATCGCGGGTTCCCTCTTACGTCATACTCCGGGGTTCCCTTGGGCATTTATGCGCATGAGCACTATTTAAAAACGCCGCTTACAGAGGAAGCTTAAAAATACATGGATTAAAAAGCATTTATATTTAGACAGAATGGAAGATATAGATTGTACTGCATGTTATTTTGCTTATTGTGCCCAACAACACAATTTATTGAGCCCATATGTCTTACTAACAAGGAACTTTGCTTCTAACCACGGGTCGAGAGCTGTAGTTCCAACCTAGTAAGTTTGTGACGGTGTTTGCGAATGTTCGTTTGAACTATGGTTTCGGGAAACACCGAATCGTTGAACTATGTTGGTAACGACGGAACTTGCGACCATAGTTGGCTAATGATGCTTTTGGGAAACGCAGCCCTGTATAGCTGTGTTTTGCGATCAGGGCCGTCCCACGCATGGTTGCTTTGTGTTCATTGTGAAATTTAAAAAATCAGATGATTTTAAATTCTTAAAAAAAGCAATTATTTTATTTGAAAAAGTTAATTATATTTTATTGACAATTTTCATTCGATCAGATAACATTTTAAGCTGTCATATGGTCATGTTACATCGCGCTCCTCACATGTTACAATGTACCCCACCTACGGGGCATGTTGTCACTTTTCACTTCCTTTCTTTTGAGGTAAATAACGAAAAATGTACACACTGTAATTATGAAACAAAGTTACATATTTGTACTAGACAAGTGTGAAATTAAAATAAAAAAATATACTCTGAACCCCACGTGGATTTACACAAACTGAGAGATTCAAAAACTGTTAGGTTGTGCCCCGCGCTCTCCTATTAACAAAGCCAAAAAAAAAAGTTCCGTTCCATTTGTGTGACCATGCCACAAGTTTGAGGAAATCGCACCGTATTTGTTGTCTTTATTTTAAAAAACTCTTTATAGTTCCAAATAACGTCTTACTTTTATCTGTGTGAAAAACATCCAAGTGCTCGCGCCGGAGCATTTGGGAAACATTTGTGTTCGTGTCGAATGAGAGATGGAGCCTGTGCGTTTCAGTTTCTTAAATTATTTTTGGTTAGACTTTAATATGTTGTTTATAGTGAATGCCATTTGAATTTGTATACAACAATAAATGTAAACAAATTATAGCGGCATTTATGGATCTTTTTCTATAGCTATGGCTTTTATGGCGTTTTTTTTTTTTTTTTTTTACAAATTAATTGTTATAGGCTCGATCTCATAAAAGTACATATAGCACGATTTTCTGTTTATTTGGCAAAGTAGCCGAGATAAACCTGAATTTTCCTTTTTATGGAGGTGATGTGGAAATTGACATGTTCGTGCGTTTCAAGCTTAGTTTCGCTTTTTAAAGCGTGCAATATGCGTGGGCGTGATCACATTATAGGTGAGCTCAGACTCCTGTTAAAAAAATACATACCAGTAATATAAAAAAATACATACCAGCTTGCACCAGCTATTCACCTTATAATTAAAGAATATATATTAGTACATGCATTTGAGAGAAGTTCTATAAAGTGATGCATATACACGCATGAACAGTTTGCAGCTTTGATCGCCTTTTTGATTATTTCATGACTTAACTGACGACAGAACTATGCTCATAGTTTCTTGTGCGCTTTATTTATGATGAAGCCATTTTCGTGCCGTGAGGTAAGCACAGTAAAACAGCTGACAGGACAGGACAGGAATGTCTGTTTTACAGACATATTAAAAACATCTCATCAGTTTATCTGGCACCTTTTCCGCGCTCGGCTGACTTGCGCCTGCGCTGATGCGAAGTTTAAAGTTTCTCTCTCTCTCTCTCTCTCTCTCTCTCACTCACTCTCACACACACACACACACACACACACACACCAGTAATCAACAACCAAAATTCTGCTGCATAATTTGCTGGCACCCATCATGCACCGAACCACCCACAACCTTACACACCAACACACACAACCCCCACCCACCTACCCATCACCCCCACAAACACACAGGCACCAGCAATCAACAATCAAAATTCTGCTGTATAATTTGCTGGCACCCATCATGCACCGAACCACCCACAACCTTACACACCAACACCCACAACCCCCACCCACCAACCCACCACCCCCACAAACAAACACACACCCACACACACACACACGCACCTGCAATCAACAATCAAAATTTAGCTGCATAATTTGCAGGCACCCATCATGCACCCGACCACCCACAACCTAACACACCCACACCCATCTACACACACACACACACACCAGCAATCAACAATCAAAATTCCGCTGCATAATTTGCTGGCACCCATCATGCACCCAACCACCCACATACACCCACACCAGCAATCAACAATCAAAATTCAATTTAAATAACTGAAATTTGTCAAGCTTAAAATGCTTGTTGTAAGTACTGTACATACAACTTAACTGAGTCAATATAAAAAGATAACTCAAAAAGTTGAGTGAACAACAACAACAAAAAAATGCAGTATAATATTACATACAATTACATGTTTTACAGATGGCTTACTTGAAAATGTGGCGAAAGAAAAAAAGGGAACTGGATCAGTTACTGCAAGATTCAGACAATGATGATAGTCTGCCTGACATTCAAAATGTTTCTGAGAGTGACAATGAGCTTGAGTCTACAAATAGTTTGGACAGTTTTGAACTGAACAGCAATGACAGTCACGGGTCTACAGACTCAGAAAAAGAACAAAATCATGAGGAAGTGAATGTAAATTTGGAAGAGGACTTGCGACAGTGGGCCACAAAAAACAGAGAGACTCACAGATCTGTGAATCAGTTACTGTCTATTTTAAGAAAGCAAGGACACCTGTTGCCTATGGATGCCAGAACACTTCTTTCTACGCCACAGGATAAAGAATCTGTGGTTAAATGTGGTGGGCAGTACAAATACTATGGCCTAGAAAAAGGGATCTGCCAATTTTTAAGCCAGACAGAGTGTAATGCAATACACCTCAGTATAAACATCGATGGTATACCGCTTTTCAAAAGCAGCGGCATCCAATTTTGGCCAATACTGGTGAAGTTTAGCCATTTTGATCCATTCATTGTCGCTATATTTTGTGGACAAAAGAAACCTAGTCCCACTGAGGAGTTTCTTTCTGACTTCTTGAATGAATACAAGCTTCTCAAAGACAACGGAATCAATTATAAAGGCCAGACTTACACCATCCACATTGAATCTCTGATCTGTGATGCACCAGCAAGAGCGTACCTAAAATGCATTAAGAATCACAATTCGTATGATAGCTGTGAAAGGTGTATCATCAGAGGCAAACATGTCGAAGGAAGAATTGTGTTCGATGAACAAGAATGCCCTGCAAGAACAGATGAAGCTTTCAGTAGAGCAGAATACAGAATCCACCAAACCAGTGTCAGCCCCTTAATTGCTGCAGGGATACCGTGTGTAAGTGCAGTTGTGCTGGATTACATGCACATGGTCATTTTAGGAGTAGTCAGACGCCTCTTGACATTCCTCACTCGTGGC
The DNA here is from genome assembly GCA_036247105.1 of Cirrhinus mrigala. Lineage (NCBI taxonomy): Eukaryota > Metazoa > Chordata > Actinopteri > Cypriniformes > Cyprinidae > Cirrhinus > Cirrhinus mrigala. The sequence goes on along the minus strand of JAMKFB010000241.1, from coordinate 440,786 downwards.
CCAAAACACTGCCGTTTGTCATTGAGGCAAAGGGATGAAATATCCCATAAACTACATGAGCTAAGAGGAAAAATGCCAAGTGAGTTTGCACGGCAACCCCGGGGTTTGAATGAACTGGACCGGTGGAAGGCTACTGAGCTACGTCAGTTTCTGTTATACACAGGACCTGTGGTGCTAAAAAATGTGTTACCTCCTGAGCGGTACAAACATTTCCTGTCACTGACAGTGGCGTTGTCCATAATGCTGGAGCCTGATGACAGAACTCGTAATGCCTACCTGCAGTTCGCTCAGGAACTCATGAAGCACTTCGTTACATCCAGTGCTGCCCTGTATGGCAGGTGTTTTCCGGTGTACAATGTACACGGACTAGTGCACCTTCATGAAGATGTGAGGCACTTCAATCGGTCACTGAATGAAATCAGTTGTTTTCCTTTTGAAAACTACCTGCAAAAAATCAAGAAGTGTGTGAGAAGTGGAAAAAGTCCCCTGGAACAGGTCACCCGGCGTCTGTCAGAAATTGAACATGCAGGAGTAAACAAGAGCGAAACACAGCCTGACAAACAGCCTGTGTTTGTTTCTGTGAAAGAAAAAGACTGTTGCTTTCTCCTGAAAGATGACAGATATGCTTTCATTCGAGAAAAAAATGCAGATGGGACTTTTGTGTGTGAAATTCTAAACCAGCGCCACACTTCAGCATTATTCCATCAACCATGCAGCTCAAAACTTATAAACATAGTGTGCACAGAAAATGGGCAGGGCAGGATGAAAAGAGACCTCCTACTTCAAACCGATCTCATCCGCAAAGTGGCCTGCCTTCCACAAGAAAATGGGGGTTATGTCCTCATACCCTTACGCCATGGCATGGAGCACAAATCTTAAAGGTTAAATTTAGTCTTATCTTCGTTTTAATTAACTGTAGAAGAGTACACCATTAATGATTATAATAATGTCAGATGTTACTGTTGTTTAATTAGTAGAATAGGGTGCTAGCAATGCCACTAATCATGGGGTTGATTCTTATGGACCACACATACAGATGTATACTTTCTCATATGCTACAAGTTGATATGGAAATGGGCTTATGCTAAATGAAAATGTAATATACATCTTAAAGTAACAAGCATATACTGTCTTTTTCAGGCCATGTATTTCAGGGCTGTTTGGGTGGAAAATGGAAGGGAAATGGAGGGTACAGTTCCTGATAATTGGATAGACATGAATAAAAAAAACAGTTAGATTGCCAAATACTAAAGTAAAAGAATCATTCAAGATGAAAAAGGACCCCCAAGATGACTGGCTGATGTTCCCATTAATCAAAAGAAAAATGACTTCAGGTAAGTTTTGATGAAAGAAATATATTTATTTATTACATTATTAGTATATTTAGTACAGTTATTACAATGTTTATTACACTATATAATTGTATATAACTTCTAGATAACATTCGTGACTGTGAAAACTATAACCTGACCAGCCATGCTGAGGAGGAGGAGGAGGAGGTGGTAGTGGTTAGGGGTAAGAGGAAAAGTTCATCATCATTTTTTTTTTTTTTCACTGTTATCAGATTCCGATGATTTGGAAGAGGAGAGGATGATAGATAACTATTTCATATGACGGCATTATATTCATTATACAATCAGTATTTTGGAGATTAATTAAATTGCATCTTCATAGGTAACAAGCTGCCCCCTTTTCCTGTTGCACCAGAAAAATTAAAGCCAATTCTGAATGAGGCAGCTGAAAATTCAGCTTGTGAGTACTGATCACATACAGTAGTCTATTTAATACAAACATAATTTCTAATATATACATAACATGAATGCAGTTTCATGTTTAATTCTATGTTTTGGAAATTTCAGCCTTGTTCAGTTCAGTTGAGTTTGCTGGTGGGTCTCAGGAAAGAGAAGTGTCCACATCCAGTAAGTATTTATTCATCATATTAAATCAGCCACTTTTTAAGAAACAATCATGCTAAATTTAAGAACATTCTTTGTGTTTTCCAGACTCTCAACATGCAAAACACAGTAAAGCTAGAAGTCCTAAATCCAGTGAGAGCTTCAGGCACAGTGTCACATCAGAGCACAGCAACAGCTCCAGGCACAGCGTCACATCAGGGCACAGTAATGGTTCCAAGCACAGCAAGAGGTCAGGACACACAGTAAGATCTAGGTACAGTGTTAGCTCAAGATGAGATAAGATAGACAACTATTAATACCCCTGGGTGGTGTTATGAAAAGTACCAGTACTTTGGGATTCATTTCACTGACCAGTGCTCTCTTCCACCCTCATTCAGTGCCCTTGAGTCCCCAGTTGCTCCCCTCTGGGTGTGTGTTCACTACTCACTGCTGTGTGTGCACACTTGGATGGGTGATATGCAGAGCACAAATTCCAAGTATGGCACACCATACTTGGCCAAAAGTCACGCCCCTCGCTTCACTTTTTTGTTGAGTTTGAGCGTGTGAACTCAATGGCCAATTAGAAGCATTTAAGTTACCCTGAATAAGAGATGGTTCAGCAGTGGTTCGTTACCACCAATAAAGTGCAAATAAGATGTAAATAAGAAATTCATTGTGCAATACAGAGAGATTTTTATTGTTTTTTTTTTTTATGAGAGCCTTCACTCAGTGAGCTTATACTGCGTTTGAACTACAGTGACGTGAGGGAGCACTCTTTTCTAGATTTTTGTGTATAACTTTCCTCGCTTTCTGCAAAAACATTGGTACTGTCTGAATTTTTAGTAACAACACTATGTCACAAATCCTGTCCATGGTCTTCAGTCTGGTCACCACCAGAGGTTGCCTGTACATCGCATTGACACTCACACCACACAGACTGTTACGCTTCACCCTGGACTACAGTTCTAAATACAAGGCTGTCACCACCATTCTGGGCCGAGTATTGTCTAGCGTTTAGCACTCTCCTAGCGTTAGCTACATTATCGATTTTCGAGTTTTCTGAGTGTAGTCAAGTCTTGTTTCTAGTCTGGTTTTCTCCATAACACACTACTCCCGGGGGTGAAATTCAGGTATTACAGCATAAGGAAGTAAGACAAAATATAGATGGTAGGATACAAAATGGTACCAAAATAAATATAAAACAGGGGTTCTCAACTCTGGCCTCATGATCCATTTTCCTTCAGAATTCAGCTTCAACCCTAATAAAACACACCTAAACAAGTTAATTAGGTGAACAAGTTAATTAAGTTAATTAGTGATCTTTAAGATCACTAGAAAGGTACAAGCAGGTGAGTTTGATCAAGGTTGGAGCTGAACTCTGCAGGAAAATGGATCTCGCAGGCCAGAGTTGAGATCCCCTGATATGCATAATGCAAACAGACAAATAGTAAACAAATATAAAAACATAGAAACAAACAAACAACATGTTTAAATGACAAAAATGAATATTAATAAAATAACAGATCCAATGACGGCTCCAGGAACGATAGTGTCAGGCCCAGGGATGACAGCGTCAGGTCCAGGCACAGCGCTGGCTTCAGGAACGACTGTGTCAGGCCCAGGGATGACAGCGTCAGGTACAGGCACAGCACTGGCTCCAGTAATGGCAGTGTTGGGTCCAGGCACAACACTGGCTCCAGGAATGAAAGCATCAGATACAGGAATGACAGTGTCAGGTCCAGTCACAGCATTGGTTCCAGGGATGACAGAAACAGATACAGGGATGACTGCGTCAGTTCCAGGCACAGCATCAGCACAAGGCATAGTGAGTTGTCCAAAGGCCATATATACAAAATGCTTTGCTATTCATAACATATCAAGTTGTATTAGTGTACCACTATTTTTAACAATAATACAGATTTTTAACAAATATAATAATGATCTGTATATTTTAGGGCTCAGAGCCATTGGAGTTAATATAAATAGACTTGTTTTCTAATACAGGTACTGGAGATGCAGGGTCTCAGCGGTCAACGGATATATTCCCAATGCCCATAGCAAGTAAGTGTTAAAGTATTTCAATCAATATCAAAAGCACCCAAACTGAACTGAACTGAAGTCACATTTTGCAAGATGTTCTTATTAATCAAGACTTACAGTCATAGCCCACTGGTTAGTCGTACTTGTAACTCAAAGGTCTCGTTGCCAGCAGGGATTGTAGTTTGGGGGAGTGAAAGTACAGTACTCTCCTCCACCTTCAGTACCAGGACTGAGGTGAGACCCTTGAGCAAGACACTGACAGTGCATTCACATGGGGCGTCAGCATTAATGCTTGATGGAGGGCGTGTCTGAAGCTTGGTGCCGATGTGACCATCATAGTGACAACTGCCAAACACACTATGTTTCTGGTGTTGCATGAACTCGATTGGCTAGCGTCTCCGCTAGGGTATTTGCATAAGGCACCTGACTGGCTGACGCCTGCCTTGGCACTTCAAAAGTTGAAAGTTTTTCAACTTCTGCTACGAGCAACGCCAGTGGTACAATGCAATGGTAAATGTAGATGAGAAGCGTTAAAGCAGACACCCCCTGTGAATGCACCGTAAACCCCCAGCTGCTCCCTGGGCACCGCAGCAAAAATGGCTGACAAGGGCTCTGGGTGTGTGTTCACTACTTCCTGCTGTGTGCACTTGGATGGGTTAAATCAGGGGGGCCCAAACTCTGTCCTGGAAGGCTGGTGTTCTGCAGAGTTTAGCTTCAACCCCAATTAGAAACACCTGAACCAGCTAATCAAGCTCTTACTAGGCATACTAGAAACTTCCTGGTAGGTGTGTTGAGGTGTGCAGGACACCGGCCCTCCAGGACTGAGTTGGGGCACCCCTGCATTAAATGCAGAGCACGTTACTTCAGTTTGACTTTCAATTGTAATGTGGAATTACATTTATCTTTCTTCCCAATAGCCATCTACTTTTTTTGTTTTTTGGGGAGATTGCAAATAATCCATCTTTCAAATACACCCTTGAGAAACTTATTATAGGGTCATTTAAAATACTTGAGTCTGAGTGCTATAAATATTCTTCTCCCAAAGTTTGCATGCCTGTAACTCAAGAAGTATTAAACATGTGTCAATATGATTTTAGATTCTGGTTCTAAATAACCTTTTCATTTTTTAAGAACCTTTGTGATTTAGTCCCAGACATATTGGGATCTCAATGCGGCTCCATGTCCAGACACTGTAATCACCTGCACAACAGGGCATCGCTCTACTCATCAGCATAGCTTCAGAAGCATACTCACTCTGCTCACTCTTTTTCTAGTCACCAAAGTGGATACTTACCTGGTGGATTACTTACCTTGTCTCCTTAATTCTTAATCTCTCTGTTCTCCAGTGTTTATCCACTTGTCATACTTACAATAACTGTAAGTTCTAATAATTGGGCTTTGTTTTTCATGCTCCACACCATATTACATGCATAATCATCTGCTTCAAAGTCATCCATCCATCAGCTCATGTTCATACTCACCAGTTATACTCACCTTTTGTGTTCTCCATCCTGTCTTCATTCCAAACCTGCTCTAAAAGGGATAGTTCACCCAAATATTAAAATTTGCTCTTCATTTACTCACACCATTCAAGGTGTAATGGGAGCAGACCATACCAAAAGGTAATGTCTCTGTTGCTAATGTACCTCGGGTTCCCTGAGATAATAGAAACAAGCATTGCGTAGCTAGCCAATACTTTGGTAACACTTTATAATAACATTCAGTTGTAAGTCATTTATAAGTGATTAGTTAATGATGAAATATTCATCTACAAAACATTCACAAATAATTAATAAGTGATTTGCTAATTTGTGTATGTTTAGTTAATTCATTTACAATTACAAGTTAATGTACAAGTAATTATTTAATGATGAACTAATTATTTACAAAACATGACTATGTGTTTATAAATGATTAATAAGTGATATGTTGAAAAGCACAAAAATGCAATAATTCTAAACTATTTTCTTTTTTTTAATTTAGTAAATTATTTGCTGTCAAGTGAATAAGTGTGTAAACCCTTTCTCTTATTAGCACAGACTTGTGTTCCGTGTGGAGTGTGTGTGGGATCTAGGGATAATGTGAACTAGTTTTACCCTCCACTGAAGATCACATTAGGTGCACAGCGCTAAAATACTCCATGTGTTCATTTACAAATCTTTCTGCATCCCCTAGTCTAAAGTGTAAACTACTCATTAGTTGTAAATGTTTTACAAACCTGCCAGCTACAGGTTGTGTGGGTATACACACTGGTGGGGAAAATCTAAGAATGATGAGTTAAACATTTACAACTGATGAATTGTTTACACTTTAGATTAGGGGATGCAGAAAGATTTGTAAATGATTTATTCATGTTGTGATCTTCAGTGGAGGGTAAACATTTCAATGATTAACATTTCAATTATTTATAATTGATTAATATAGTAACTTATTAACCATTAACTAAGGATCTGTTTGATTATTTCAAGATATGCTATTTTTTAAAGTTAACTTATGACAGATTTGTAAATTGTTAGCATATTACTTAATAATTTATGAACATACAGTGATGTTTTGTAAATTATTAGTTCATCATCATCTAATCACTTGTAAAAGATTTATAACTTAACCTACGAAGCATAGCTAAAAATACTAACATATCACTTATTAATCGTTTATAAATGCATAGTCATGTTTTGTAAATGGTTAGTTAATTATTTAGTTGGTTAGTTAATTTACAAGTAACTAATTACTTGTAAATGAATTAACAAAACATACACAAATTGTTAGCATATCACTTAGTAATCTTTCATAAATGTTTTGTAAATGATTATTTCATCATTAAGTAATTGCTTATAAATGACTTACAACGGAACGTTATTGTAAAGTGTTACCAATACTTTAGTATATCAATGAAACTGAGTTTTCCCAAAGTACCACAAGTATCAGCAACTGACACAATGCACATTCCTATTATCACAGGGAACCGAGGTTACATTAGTAACCAAGATGCTTTTCCCCCCAAATCATGCAGCTCTAATAAATATGTTTCTTTTTATTTCAGAATTTCAGAAAAAAGTCTTGACCAAATTAATTGACATTCACATGGAGGTCAGACGCCTTGGCAGAAGTGAGCCTGCCTTTTCAGTCACTCATATTAGGAGGTTGGAGTCCATGGAGGATTTCCAGAGAGAGGAGCAACGCCTCAATGACAGCAAAGCTTTTGATACCCTGGTAAGATTTACAAGAGAGAGTCTGAAAGTAATGACTAGAATTACAAAGTATACAGTCTGCTTGTTCCTGGCAATTTTGGTTAATTGTTTTACTATGTTCTGTCTGAATATTCAATTGTGATTAGCTGGAAGGCATGCATTAAGTAAGGGATAATGTACATCCAGTGTGGAGTGCTGTTGTAAGACTGAAGGGCTTTATTTTGCGATAACAACTGATTGGATGTAGATTATCCCTTTTATTACACAGCTACTTGCCATATAAGTAAATAATTAGGTATGAACTATTGATTTGAGTTGAAATGTTTGAATGCAAAGCTTTCTCGAAGAGAACAGTTGCTAACAAGTGGCAGGTTAAAACTAGATGGACATTTAAGGGATAAGGTATAGTTATACCACTTATTACACAACATTTCACGACCTGGTCTCATGATTAAAAAGTATCTGTGGGAACTTTTTTGTGAGGCGCAAAATACGTACCAATAAGTACATATCACTGCAGTTTCCAACAGAATTGAACATTTGAGGTTGTAACAGCAATTGTGATTGTTTTTGTGCACAGTTATGATTACAGTTTTGCTTATCTGTGTTCTGACAAATCATGCCATCTATCAGATTGTAAGAAAAAATGATAAGGGTGTGTTGGAAATTTTTCTTAGAGACCAGGAGACGTTTTTGGATATCTTGAAGCAGAAGTTTCTCTTTATTCAGATACTCGCTGCTCTGCACTGCAGTCTTCAAAAAGTCGTCTGACAAAGGCAGTGATACATTGTAGTTTATATACATTTAGGGGGCAGTGCTTAGATCTGGAGACAAAGCACCTGGGTGACAACCCCAAACAAAGCATGTAAATGAAGTATTCAGGTATAGCACCCTGCACCATTTACACCAGTCCTAATCCAATCATCATAACTACTCAAAGACTGGGCAGAGGTACCAAGAGCCATTACAAACAAAAGGTGAACATCTCAGTAATCTGGCTCATTTGACTTACAATAAGAGAACAGGAACTGGCAGGAACCTCTTGCTACAAACTTTGCTTGAGAGAATCATTTGTCCTATTTACCTTACATGCTAAATACAATATAATTCACCTTAGTTTTTATGTGATGCTATGTCAGAACATAAGATCAGTATATTTTAAACAGATTCTTAAATTTGTAATCCTTCAGTCCCCCCTTTGAGAGTTCTAATAACTCTCACATAATACAAATTTAAACCTCCATAAATCCATTCTATAGCCTATGTTTGTTAACATTAAGCCCCATCTTCCATTCATGTAACTTGAGATAGTTACAGGCACATTTATCTTATTCTGTGTCTTGTCCTAGATTTAATTAGGTGTAATAGTTCTTTTCAGAACCATAACTGTTGACACATGCGACATGGATGGTAATATGTCGTACAAGCTACATGTTGACACAGAAAACCGTGTAGCATAAGAGTGGAAGTCCTGAAGTTCCATGGCGCCTGAATAGCTGTGAAATCTGTAGTTTTCTGTAGTCCATTTCCCACGTAGATTCACTCAGATGATTCTTTGTCCTCATGAAGCTTGTTCATGGATGTCTGAGGTGATGCTTTACTCCAGGATGCGGCTTTTGAAAGCATCATGGGATGTACACATACCTGCAACACAAGAAAACAAAGAAACAGCAGACCAGCAGTATTCATGCATAGACATCTTTAGACTTCTATTGATCGTATAGTGGTTTTTAAGTCTAGTGATCATATAGTGTTTTTTTGACCTAGTCTTAAGTCATTTGACACCTATGGACCAGTGAGGTGGGGACAAACTGATGAGGGGAAAAACCTATGAGGAAATCTTCACCACAGGGTTGGCCCCCGAGGCCTGTTGCACGTCGGTTCTTCCCTGGGCTCCTCACTGGCCTGTGTGTCCTAGTCTGTCCCTGTAGTTGGTGTGCAAACTTAACTGTGCAATCACTCCATCCTCTAATGAAACATCAGTCATAGCAAACATCATAACCCATAGAGGATAGGTGAGTGACTGGAGTGTGCTGTATTATTGTTTTTGGCTGTGAGTGTGCTTAACCAGAGCCCCCCAGTGGGAGGAAGTCAACTTCCTTTTGTTCTATTTACAAAGAATCTTTTAATCTTTGTTGTAGATTAGTGGGGTAATTAAGAACTCACAGCCTTAACAGTTAGCACCTCAGCAAGCTGCCCCACGAGTTTGGTGTAGTGGGGAGGGTCTGCTTCAGAGTTGCAAGCAGACTGAGTAGGAGCTGATTTACACTGTTCATTTCTCTTACATACTTTTTGTTTTTCCTACACTCTTTCATCCAGTGTCCAAGTTTACCACAGTAATGACAACTGCCCTCCCTCTTAGGACAATTACGTTTCTGTTGGTTCTTTGTGTTGACCTGCAAGGATGCTGCTGCAATCTTTACTCTTGCTTTAACATCAGAGTCTCTTTCCCAAGTAGCTAAGCAGTCTAGGTTACTTCTGAGAGTTTTGTTAGACCAAGTTAGATCTAGGAATGACAGTGCTTTTCTGTACTCGGCTACAAGGCCATCTGACCAGATGCGGACTAGGGGTCCCTTGTCATCTAGCACACTTTCAGGATCATCAACTATTCCACTGTAAGTTACAGCTGTCTGGCAGAACCTTACAGTGTATTCATTCACAGTTTCTTCTTTCCTTTGCACACAGTTAGTGATTCTGGACCAGTCTATTTTGGGTCCCATGATATTCTTTAGAATTTTCAAAACACCTTCTCTCAAATCCGCTTTACTGGCATGTTGTAGTTCAGAAGTAACAGCAGACTCAAATCTGTTGAATTCAGATTCAGTTAGAATTTGTGACATCAGCTGTGTGACTTCTGCTAACGACATGTCGTAGAGACGCATTTTGCTAGTCAATGCTCTTCTAAATTCAGAAAAATTTGTGCGTGCTGAGGGTAAGCTCTGAGATAGTCTCTCTATATCTTTAGGTCCTAGTGCTGTATGGACTGCTTGTAACTGGATTCTGGGATTTGCAGATGGAACAGTTTCAACCCCTTCTACCCTACTCTGAGCCCTTTGTCCCACTCCACATACTTCAATTGAAATTGCTGCATCTTTCTCTATCCTTCTAGTATTGCATTTGTCCTCTTGTCTACACAAAGACTGTAAGTCAGGGTAGCTTTCATCTGACTGTTGGTCGTTTGAGTCACTTTTGGTTGAGGCCTTGTTATGGCCCACCTTTTTAGTGAGACAGGACACTCGAGTGTGCAGCTGTTTGTTTTGTTCTTTTAACTTAGCAATACACTGAGCTTGTTCTTGTGCTATAGCTAAACTAAACTCTCTGTGGCAGCAGATAATGCCTTTAATGTTTTTCTTTCTGATACACGCTCCAAGTACCTTTTTGCATTCTTCAATTGACCATACTTTTTCTGGATCAATACCAAATTTCTTTGTTAAATCCAATCTGACTGACTCTGTCACTATTGAGTCCATGTGCTCTCCTAACAATGATTTGAACTCATTGTCTGTCCATAAAGGGGTAGCTAGTCCACCTTTCTCAGTTGCTGGAATCAACCTAGCATTCCTTCTCAACATTTTATAATGTCTTTCTGACAAAACAATGCACTTCTAACACCTCCCTGGCAAGCAGAGGATAAATTTGTTAACACAGAACAACTGTTGTTAACCTTCTCTGGCAAAGCAGAGGAAAACCTAGTTAATACACATTATCATGTATTCAACCTTCTCTGGCAACGCAGAGGACAACATAAACTACTAGCACTTTAGGCTAATCTTCTCTGCCTAAACAGAGGGTCACTGATATTAGCACGTAATGCTAATCTTCTCTACCTGAATAGAGGATAACTGGTCTGTTAACCAAACCCTGCAGCTGTTTGTTAACACTTCTCTGGTGGCGCAGAGGCTAACCACATGTACTGGTCTGTAGTGGTTCTTTGAATAGAGTAACACTCACCAAATCGTTGTTGAGCTGAAGAAGTTTCTGGAATTCAGTCTGGAACGATGTCTGGCGAGAAGCTCTATCCGGGTCACTGCACCAAAACTGTTGGAAATTTTTCTTAGAGACCAGGAGACGTTTTTGGATATCTTGAAGCAGAAGTTTCTCTTTATTCAGATACTCGCTGCTCTGCACTGCAGTCTTCAAAAAGTCGTCTGACAAAGGCAGTGATACATTGTAGTTTATATACATTTAGGGGGCAGTGCTTAGATCTGGAGACAAAGCACCTGGGTGACAACCCCAAACAAAGCATGTAAATTAAGTATTCAGGTATAGCACCCTGCACCATTTACACCAGTCCTAATCCAATCATCATAACTACTCAAAGACTGGGCAGAGGTACCAAGAGCCATTACAAACAAAAGGTGAACATCTCAGTAATCTGGCTCATTTGACTTACAATAAGAGAACAGGAACTGGCAGGAACCTCTTGCTACAAACTTGTACAACTAGAAGTGGCAGTCTGCTGAATTATCTGCATTATAACAAGGAAAAAACAAAACAAACAAACAAAAATCTTTAAAGATTGTTCACGATTACATGATGTTGCCAAAATATCTCTTTACAGTGCGTTACTATATGGCGCTGTTTGGCCGATCGCTATCTATCTAATTAATTTGTCTAATGCTTCAGTGACAGATCAGATGTATGAAAGTATGCAAGTTACTCCATTATTAAAACACAGCAGACTTTAATGGACAGTAAAACAAAAGGAAAAACACTGTATAACTCCAAGCTGGCACCGTAACTTCATATTGGTGCACTGCGAAACAAAGGAATAATGCCGTAACTCAATTTGAGTGTTCCAAACAAAGTGAAAGAGTGGTAACTGGTGTTTACGGTGATTTCTTCAGGGGGTTTTGAAGTTACGGTTAAGACAATCAATTATTTTCTCAGAAAAACAACTAAATTGACTCAAGATACTTATATACATGATAAAAGATGTCTTGAATGTGCCAAAAATATCAATAACTCATTTTTGACCAAAATCGACGTTACGGTCTTTTGCCTTTGCCACGGCAGTATTGTGTTTTGACATTCATTTATATTTAATTTAGTGGTACTCACAGCACACTTGTACTACAATATAAGTATCTTAACTTACTGTATCTACTTTTGTCACCTCTGATTGTTAGATACCTCCTTGAATTAGAAGTTATATTTATTGTCATCACCAGCTTGTATCAACTGAATATTTTTCTGGACATTTTGTGTTGCCTTTTAGGTCAGATCCTGTCACCGTTGCCAGTTAAATGACCCCATCAAGACAGTTGTGCCAGTCCTGCATTCCATCAATGTACAGCTTACAATGTTTTAGCAAACTGATAAGACTCCACAAGCTAGTATCAATCTTGTGTACAGTTTTACCGGCATTTGGTTGATGCTAATTTTGTGCCATGCAGGTAAAAGAACCTTGGGAGGTGCTTGGCTTGGATTTGATTGGACCGCTGCCAGAAACAGCGCGCAACAAGAAGTTTATCCTTACTATGACTGACCTGTACACCAAGTGGGTGATTGCAGAACCTATGCAATCTAAGACAGCAGCTGAGGTGTCTGCAGTTATAACCACAAAGTTATACATGTTCAGAATGGTTAGGAAAATCATTACAGACCAAGGGAAGGAGTTTGTCTGCAAGGTGAATTTTTGTAAATGTGAAATTATGTTTTTCCCTCTACTCTTGGCTCAACATATGTGACCCTGGACCACAAAACCAGCTGTAGGTACCACAAGTATATTTGTAGCAATAGCCAACAATACATTGTATGGGTCAAAGTTATTGATTTTTCTTTTATGACAAATATCATTAGGATATTAAGTAGAGATCATGTTCCATTAGGGTATTTAGTAAATTTCGTACCATAAGTATATCAAAACATTTTTGATTAGTAATATGCATTAAGAACTTAATTTGGACAATTTTAAAGTTAAGTCAATATTTAGATTTTTTTTGTTTTGTTTTGTTTTGTTTTGTTTTTGCACCCTTAGATTCCAGATCTCATACATTATTAATTCTGCTTTCAGATAATGCATACGTAGATGATGTAAATTTTTCAATTTAAAAAATGTACCCCTATGACTGATTTTGTGGTCCAAGGTCCCATCTAAATAGTTGTCTATAGTTACTCCAGTCTTGCAAATAACTTATGATCCTTCTGCAGCTCAACGACAGCATTTTTAGTATGCTTAAAATCAAACATGCTGTCTCCAGTGCTTACCATCCCCAAACCAATGGGCAGGTAACTCTTTGGATACCAGTTCAGTAAGTAAAGATTGTGGCCTTATGGTTATTCATCAACTTTATTAATGTATTGATATGTACAGGACGAACGAACAAATCAGAATATCAAGCGTACTCTCAGGAAGTATGTAAACGACAACCACAATGACTGGGACCTCCACCTTCCTGCTGTGGTATATGGAATCAACACTGCAAAGCAGGTTTTGTCTTAACATGCTTACTTATTATATTTATAATATCTGTAGTCAGTTGTCAATGGTAAAACTGAATTGGTGAATTTGTTTAATGTAAAGAGTGGAGTTTTTCCCTTTAATACAAATATATCAGTTAATGGGACGCTTCCTATGTGATCAGTACTCGACTAGACACAGTCCCTACTTCCTCCTCTTCCATCGACACCCACGTCTGCCAGAGGTCATGAATGCCTGTCCCATGGGAGATGATTTTGTAGTTGCTGACCCTGAAGATGACATTGACGCCAGAGTCAATAAGATGAAACTTCTCAATGAAACGGTTTGTATTGCAATAATAAAGGTAAATGAAGTAGTGAATCAAAATTATACCTAGGCATAGGCTGATCTATGTATTTTTTTTTCTATGATTTTACTTTATCGCTCTCTAATTATAGAAGCAATTGAACCTTCATGTGAAGTCACTTTCCCTCACTCATTGTTACATTGTAATGATTAAACCTTGTTCCATCTTATTGTTCTATCTTGGCTGGACTGAAACTCCATTGATTTGTTGGTTTTAAAAAATCCCATCAAGAGAACAGAGAGTTCTGTATGGGTTTTCAATGAGTTTTAATTATGGGTACTGTTCTTTATTTGTAGGTTCTTCACAACATAAAGAAGGCACAGAGCATGCAACAAAAGACATTCCAAAATCGCAAACGCAAGTTTGTGCGAGTATGTTCAGTTCAGGCCGGAGATGATGTTCTGCTCTCAAGGGATCCCAAGAGACAACGAACAGGAGACACATTTACAAGTCAGCACCAAGGACCATATACTGTTGCCAGTATCTCTTCCAAGGGGGTCGCCACTATTGTGAAAGGGTCAACTTGTCAGAAGGTCAGTGTGTCAAGACTGAGGACATACTACAGATTGAAAAGTAAGTGTTTGATAAAATCTGTATAGAACAGTTTGAAATTAAATGCTAGATTCAGAAATATTGCATTTTTTTTTAATTTTGTAATTCCTGTTGTTACTAATGGTCTACATGTACTTTGTCCATTAACAATCTGAAGAAAATTTTTGTTTGTATGTGAGGACCAAATGTCCACATACTTTTCTCAGGAATGACAAACGTGAGTGTAAATTGTAATGTTCTGTGAATCTTTATGATTGGCAGTGATGACTAGCAATGGTTGAAACAAAACGTCTGAGAAGCTAATGTCAAAACAGCATTAAGTGATTCAGAGTAAATTCAGAGTAACAAAACTACAGCAGCAAAAAGTATGTGTTGGCCAAATATATTGAGTAGCTTCTACAGTTAAAGATAAAACTTTTAAAATGTAGTTTTGTAGTATTTAATTGTATACCGTTAATAAAGAACTTAATTTGATGTTAACTAGTTAAGGATTTCAATAAAAAAAAGGATATCATTTATTTTATAAAAAAACATGAGACTTTGTGATTTCCTGCATTTGTGCATTTGCTTTAGGCTTACTTAACTACAGTAAAATACTGAAAATTCTTATAATAGTGTGTATATATATATATATATATATATATATATATACATATATACACACACACACATGTGTGTGTGTATATATATATAATTTTTTATTTTGTATTTTTTTTAAATGAATCCTAAAACAAGAATTAAACAAAAAAACCTAGGCAGTTGAAATTACAACTGAGCTAATGAGTGATCATCTTCTGTCATTTTCATCTTTAAAAGTCTTAAGTTTTTTGGGAGACACATTTTTGGCATTTTTTTAATGTCATCTTCATGAATGAAAAGTGAATCTTTCAAGTAAATTTAATTTCACAGCTGAAGATTTAAGAAATAAAGGCTTTAAAATATCATAAATGTTTAATATGTGTTCGTGACTATGAAGGCAGGTTATCGATTATCGAGAATACCATTACAATGTTTACGAGATAACATTGCTAGCTAGCTAACATTAGCCTAAACAGTTACGATAATCTGTATTTGTCAGCATTTAAATATAGTTATGTGTCTAGGTACTCTTTTGGGATTACCAGGTTCAGCATATAAAATTATGTGTTAAATGTTGTTAAATAACATGAAGATGTAAATTAATGCCGCAGTCATTAGTTGCTGTGATTGCAATTATTTTGTTTCTCCGTTTCTGACAAGAACGAGGAAGGAGAGGTTTCTGTGAGGGTCTGCCTAAGAGTTTCTACCTGTATACCATGACATCAAATTACGTAGGATTTGGGCCCTATTCAAGATGGACTGGTAAGTATTGTGTGTGTGTGTGTGTGTGTTTTGTTTTGTTTTTGTGACACTTCACTTATTTAAATGATAATCATTAATTAATCTGTTAAACATTCTTTATTTTTAGTTAAAGTATGTGTTGGACAAAAATCGGCCATCAGAAGAACTGATTATTAAGCAAGGCCAAATTTGCCTCACACGAGAAGACTTCTGGAGCCTGGGTTTAAGCCAGTGCATGGAATCTAATGTGTGTATGTTTAGTGTCTTAACCTTTTAACTGTCACCCATCCCCTCAGTGGGACGGCTAAGTTTACTTCACCATATTAGAAATAAACCCTAATTTAATCATGACAAACTATATAGCGTTGGAATGGTCTAAGACAGGCCTGGGCAAACTTGGTCCTGGAGGGCCGGTGTCCCTGCAGAGTTTAGCTCCAACCCTGATAAAACTCACCTGTTTGTATCTTTCTAGTAAACCTGAAGACCCTGATTAGCTTGTTCAGGTGTTTAATCAGGGTTGGAGCTAAACTGTGCAGGGACACCGGCCCTCCAGGGCAGAGTTAGCCAAGTTCTGGTCTAAGACTCCTAAATAGATATTTTGCCAATGTTTTGTGTTACAAATGATGTACGAAAAGTAATGGATTAATTTATGACGAGTGCACCTCAAAAATCTACATCCTAACAGAAGTTCTGACCTTTGTCACAAAACGATTTTCTTCATTGCCTTTTTTTCCCTATGACGCTTTAGAAATCATAAGAAAGTGTATATCAATTGTAAACCTAAATTCTCAAAATTCATCCTTTGAAAGCCATTATAAAATCAGACATTGCATTACCATGGAAAATGCATATCAAAATCATTAAAAATGTTTGTTCATGAATGGAAAGTGCATTGGAAAGTGGAAAATGCATTTTCAAGTCTATGTTCAAAAATGGGAGTGACAGTTAAAGGGTTAATTTACTGCACAAAAAAACAAATTTCTAGATAATGCATAATATTACATATGGCAGCTTTCACAGGAATGTAATCGTTCTGCAATTAATTTCAGATCGGAAATGCCTGTCTCAGGATTGTGGAAGAAGCTGCACAAAGACATGTATTTTATACTATTATATCTTCTTTAAAAGTATTTATTTAGAAGTATGCATGTTTAATAACTTATGTTCTTTTCATAAGGGAAAAAATGTTCACATTGTGGACCTCTATGCTGTTCCCACCCGGAAAGACAAAGGTGTGGACCCAATACATTGTTTGCCTGTAAGTTTTTTTTTTTTTTTTTTTTTTTTAATATTTTATATTTATTTATTTTTTGCTGTCATGTACTCATCAACAGAGAAAGAGCTCTAGTGGGAACAGGCACAAATGTATTTGTTTTTGTTTTTTTTGTGCATGCGTATTATTTTGTCACAATACTATTAGGAAAACGTGAGGTCCAAGGATGTCATACTATTTCCAGCTTGGAGCAGGCAGGCGGATGAAGCTGATCACTATCTGCTCTGTGTTGAGTTTCTTTTTATAATCTTTCTAGCTGTGTTATATTTAAATTCAACAGGTAGGGTTAGGGAGTTCGATTTTTGTGGATATTAACAAAATATCCATTGATTGCAGGCTTTGTTTGTAGCTAAGAGGGAGATACTTTTTCTTGATTCTCTTCGCCCTGATGGTTTTGGAGATGAGACTTACAGAACCATATTTAGGTTGAGATAATTCATTTACTGGCCTTGTTCCAGGCATGTTATTTGGTTACAACTTCCAAAAGGAGCCTTGTTCAGGCTTCAAGTTCGTATAAGAGCCTTGTTCTCAGGCTTTAAAAGTTCATCAAAGAGCCTCAATCTCAAGGTGCAGAACAGATTTAATTACACATGTATTTTGTGTTTTCTTTGGAATTCCAGACACATTGCAACTTTTATTGACCCAGGAGCCTGGACTGAAAAATTAGGAAGAGACCTTGAGGTATGTTTAAACTGATGAAATTGTGCAATGCTAATTTAAACTTCATCCTCTCCTCCCATAAATCTTTCCATAAAATACTTCAAATTGGATTTTTATGGTTACTGCCATTAGAGGGTCTTATAGCAGCGGTTCCTGATCCCAGTCCGTGTACCCCCCCCAACAATTCATGGATTTCCACTGCACCGCTGCACCGAAGTGTGACATAATATACCTCTGTAAATGAATGCATTTACGTGAATTTTAATTCACGTCTTGCACACTGTAATGGACTTTGATTGGAACATATATCTGGAATCATGGCGAAATATCTGGTAATGTCCACTTCGCAGGGCGCTTATACATAATAAATATGCAGAGCGGGGGGCGAGAGGACTGGGAGTTGGAACAGCTGGCCTATAGGATCCTATGGAGATTCTTAACTGAGTAAAACTAAGTGAAACATGTAAACTTAAATTGGAAGCTTGAATTTGTTTTTTGTTTTTTTGCAGTCAAATTTAATATATATTTGCAATTTTAATGTTATCATACGTATATTCATACAATTTCATAAATATGTAATAAATATATATTTAAAAATATAAATATTATATAAACTTATTGGTCTCCACCACAGCACTCAATTTTAACTGTTAAGTCAACAAAAGACAAAGTGACCAGGTGTATATATTTGTGTGTGTGTGTGGGTATGTGACCTTAATTCATTCAAACTGACCTGTGAGGGATGGATTTGTAACTTCTTTTTTTATATATACATGTTTAAACAAGCTAGCATTTGTTTTCAAAACTAACTGTGGATGTACCTTTTCCAGTGTTTTCCTCAACAGTGTGCAGGGAATTCCTGTGGTATCTACATGCTGATGGTAAGAATGTTTGATTTGTCAAAGCTGTTAAATAATAAAATCAAAGTCTTACAGTGTTATTTGTGTTTCACAGTATGCTCTCAGTACCTGTACATCCTGCCCATTAACATTCACAGAGGTAAGAGAGATTTTCACACAAGTATACCATAAAACTACTGTTATGTGTAATTTTGTGTGTGTGTTTTGCACTCTTTTAGGAAGATGTGCCATTGATTCGCCAGTGGTGGTGCATTCAGTTGATGGAGAGGTTTTGCCTAGAAGGGTATGACAGACTCTACAGATAAAATTTCAGTATCTCACCTGTATTAAGTCACTGTTGGCAAGATGATACTAGAAAGGTGTTATACAAATGTGACCCTGGACCACAAAACCAGTCTTAAGTCGCTGGGGTATATTCGTAGCAATAGCCAACAATACATTGTATGAGTCAAAATTATAGATTTTTCTTTTATGGCAAAAATCATTAGGAAATTAAGTAAAGATCATGTTCCATTAAGATTTTTGTAAAATCCCTACTGTAAATATATCAAAACTTAATTTTTGACTAGTAATATACATTAAGAACTTTATCTGGACAACTTTACAGGTGATTTTCTCAATTTTTTTTTTTTTTTTTTTTTTTGTACCCTCAGATTCCAGATATTAAAATAGTTGTATCTCTACCAAATATTGTCCTATCCTAACAAACCATACATCAATGAAAAGTGTATAGCTTTCAGATGATGTATAAATCAAATAGAGTGTATACATTTACATATTTTACTAAGGCATGGACAGAGGTTTGCTCACTGGACAGAAGACGCATCCCAGCTCCTTCAGGGAACCCTTGAGCCTGTTCTTAGAGTGTCAAAATCCACCACCAGACAGTCAACCAGCAGAAGAGTTGTGGTTGAAGAGGACACTGATAAAGTAAATGATTTTAGTGGTCATATATCAAGCGGTTGGAATGCAAGCTGGATAAATAGTTTAATTTGTTTGTGCCATTATTTATATTATATTATATTGTTCACCAGCTTAATACTCTTCACCAGGTGCAACAGCCAACCATTGTAAGAGACCTTCATAAAGCTTGGTACTGGGTAAACGATCACAGAGACTTATTCCGTGGTGAGGTGACAGAGCCTGCTTTTCTACAGATGAACAGTGAAGATCAACAAAATGCGCTCAGGAAGGCCCAGGGGAGTGAATTCCCTGAGGCAAAGGATGCCTTTTTGTTTATATTTCAGTCTCAATGTGACATGGAAACATTTTTGTCATACTGTGTCGATGAACAAGGCCTGAAGGTCAATGCCATGTTCCTCAGTCAGAAATTGTAGTAGACGAATGAGTGGGTGAGAGAGAAAGACTGAGGGAGGGAAGGAATGAATTAATGAAGAATGGAAGCAGTGAATTCATTGAGTAAATACATGAATATTGTTTTTTTTTTTTTTTCAGATGACATTTGTTAAAGTATGCTGAAATAAGTAGAACAGTTAAGTAGAACATGCATGAAGGATGGAAGGAATTAATTCATTTATGAATAAATAAATTGAATGAATAAATAAGTATCTTGTGTGTTTCCTAAATGCAGACATTTTTATAAAGCATGCTGAATTAAGTAGAACATATCTTTAGAAAACTAAAACATTTATATACACGTCTGGATTACTCAAATGGGTCTGGCAAATGTAAACTTTAAATTTTATTTATATATTCAATTTTATATAATAAATTTTATTGTGCCAATTTAATAAATTACTCAATTTAATCAATATAATTTAATTGATATACTTTACCAAAAAATGTATTTATATCACTAATTATACTATTATTAAAGTTAATTAGTATTAAGACAACAGTATTATATATATTTTTTTTCTACAACATTATTTATCATTATTTTGTTTTTATTTAGTGTTGTATTTTAATTTATTTTATTTTAGTTATTTATTCATTTTATGTTTAACTTTTTTTGTTTAAAATACACTTAATCCCTCGCAATAGATTGTTTTAGTCACTTACAATTGTCACTGTACCTTAATTTGTTTTGTAAAGTCAGATGCTGTTTGCAAAATGTTAATTATATATATATATATATATATATTTTTTTTTTTTATTTTTATTTTTTTTTTTTTTAATTATTTATTGAGTCATTCAAATTCTGAATTTTACAGTAGCCAGGAGGTGAACACAAAGAAAAGGAGATACAAAATTACAATGAATTAGGAAAAAAATAAAATAAATAAATAATAGTAATCAAATAAAATAAAATAAAAAAGAAAGAAAATTACATAAAAACATGAAAATGTTTACATACATTAATACATTTAACAGCTTTCTTGTTTGTCAGATTGTAAATAGATTTTAGGTATTGCTTAACTTCTGATTTCAAAATAAGAACCAATGGTTTATAATCGCCATATATTTACTTTTGCTGGCAAAGTTTAGTATACATAAATGCAAGTATGGCGATTTTATATATATATATATATACATATACGCGGAACTGCCGTAAAGTGTTTCGTCATACTCCAGACCGGAAGTTGACGCATTTCCGCACATGTGACAGTAGCATGTTGAATATTAAGTCTGGGGCAGATTGGACATTGTATGCATGAGTTACAGTTTGTATTAATAGCATGCTTTAGCTCTTAGCTATGTGTTGCTAGCATGTTTTAGCATGATTCTAGCATGTTGCTAGCCAATTTAAAACTTTTTAATTTGTTGCTAGGAGTCCGTAACAGTGTTAAACATGTCACTTCCTGTTGTCAGCAGGTGGCGCTATGACTATAACTGAATATGGGCACTGACGTGTTCAGGACATGAATCTTATCAAACGTGTGAAGTTTGAGGCAGATCAGACATTGTTTGCCTGAGTTACAGCAACTTCCTTTTTCATGGCGAAATATCGAAATTTGTCAGGCAGCCATGGACACGCCCCTCGACGAAAACTCTAGATCTTCACAATTTAGCATCGCAAAGGCTTTATGATAACACTCAGCAAATTTGAAGATGATCGGATTAAAACCGTAGGAGGAGTTCGTTAAAGTACGAGGCCTGAAAATGGCAAAAACTGCACAAAGATCATACAGGAAATTCAGTATAACTGACTTCCTGTTGGGTTTTGGATGTTGTACCAGGAGACTTTTTTGTATGTATTGGTGTGCTACATGTGTGTACCAAGTTTCGTACATGTACGTAAAACATAGCTTGAGGCGCACTCCGGTGAAATTTTATAGGTGGCGCTATTGAGCCATTTTGCCACACCCACTTCTGAAAACCATATCAGATGTAAATTTTCGCCAGGTCTGATGCGTGTGCAAAGTTTCGTGAGTTTTTGAGCATGTTTAGGCCCTCAAAAAGACTTTTGGAGAAGAAGAAGAAGCGGAAGAATAATAATAAACGGAGCAATTCCAATAGGGTCCTCGCACTGCTCGGGCCCTAATTATCCATAAAAGGCAGTCTGCATAGACTCTTTTGAGATGAGCAACATCTGGCAGCAAAAGAGGGCAAAAATAAAGGTTGGTGGATGACATCTTCCAAACTGCAGTTTAACTGACGTTACAACAGATTCTATAAAATATAATGTTGGAATAATTTACCAGGTTATGATTCCACAAGAAAAGAGGGCTCTGTCCCTGGATCTTCTGGGGGAGAGCAAAACAAAATCAATGTGACTAGGTAAACCAACATTTTAAATTAATTTCTGCTAACACAAATAGGCAATAAATGAATATTCAATTAGATTAAAATGTATTTATTTTTTTACAGGTCCTTCATGATTTTCCAACTTGTTGTTAGGACACATTCAGCCCCGCTCTAGAACTACCTGGATTATACAAAGAATAAACAAGGAAAACCTGACAAATTTTAGATATCAATCCACAAAGTCTGACTTAGGATGCAGCCTTGAATCTTAAATCAAATGAGTCTGTTTTCTTCTCCACTACTGTCACCTGAGTTCCCTGCCATTGTCTCCTTCAGGTGGGTCAAATAAAGTTTAAAAAAAAAAAACAAGTAATATTCTGAAATGATCAATTAAGCTGCGCTGACACTGTCAGTGTAATGCCAAGCCAGCAGAGGGAGCCCTCACCTGAATACTGACTGCTTACGCTCCCTCTGCTGCTTCTACATTCACTTCCTGTTGGGAACTATTTAAACAGTGAGCATGTGCTCACACCTTGTGAAGTATTGCCAGTTTACCTGCCTTACTGAGTGTTTCTCATTGATTACTCTGATTGTTTGCATGTGTGTGATCCTGCTTTGTTTTCTGACTCTCGATTTCACGGATTACCCTTATTGGACTGTTTGCCTGAGCGGACTGATTTTGAGGTTTGAACTCTGTGCCTGTTTACACATGTTTGTCTTAAAGATTACCCCTGGGCTTGTGGACCAATAGGACTGCCTTGCTGTTATTGACCCTCTGCCTGTTTCTATGTGTTTGCTTATTGCTAACATCAATAAACTTCCGTATATGGATTCTAACGCCGCCTCAGCGTCGTCGTTACAGTCAGATAACAACAAAAGCTTGAACTGAATTGAACTTGAGTTGAATTGCTTGAACTAATGAACTTTACAATTAACATTAACTGATCTAATAATAATGACATTTAATTTTGATATTGGTGAATGTAAAAATCTGCAAAGTTTTAAAGATGAATTTTTTATATTTATAAAGGTGTGTCTAGGGACAAACCAAAACTGTAAGTACAACTAAACCATAACAGATGGTCAGATGTGCCCACAGAAGTTCATATTTATTAGACCAAAAAAAAAAAAGTTACATTTAGAAAAATGTGAAAAATGCAATTGGTCATGAAGGTGCGCAATCAGCTTTAACCCACATTCAGCTGTGGTGTGAACGTAGCTTTAATTTCACACAGATATGTATTTCCTGTATCTGTGTGAAATAGCGGATGATTTTTCAAACTGCTCCTTTTTCTAAGCTTCTTTTCATTGGCAGAGCACTGCAGTTTCTTTCCAGGATGTGTTTGCAAATGACTTTTCAGGTCTTTTTTATATGTAAATCTGAAACTTTCCACAGTCATAGCACGTGAAACACGTCTCTCGAGAATGACTTTTCATACCAGGTAGGGCGTCTCTTGTTTGGGAATCTCTGTCCACACCGATAACAATTAAACTCCTTTGAGTGAAGCCTCGTGTGGTAAGTAGGGGTTATTTCACGTGTAAAACATTTTCCACACTGAGCACACACGAAAGGTTTCTCTCCTGTGTGAGTTTTCATGTTAGCGTTGAGATTACTTTTTTTGGAGAAGCTCTTCCCACAGATTTTACAGGTGAAGGGCCTTTCTCCTGTGTGATTTCTAATGTGGGCATTAAGGGTTGATTTATGTGAGAAGCTCTTCCTACACATTTCGCAGATGTAAGGACTCTCTCCAGTGTGAGTTTTCATGTGTGAATCAAGGGTTGCTTTATATGTGAAGCTCTTCCCACACTGATCGCATGGAAACGGCTTCTCTCCAGTGTGAGCGACCATGTGCATCTTAAGAGATTCTTTGCATGAGAAGCTCTTTCCACACAGATTGCAGGTAAAAGGCTTCACTCCAGTGTGAACTTTTTTTTTTTTTATGTGGTTTTTAAGGTTATATTTTTGATTGAAACTCTTTCCACATTGATGGCAGGTGAAATAACTGTTAGATTCGGTCTTCTGAACTTTTATTTGTGATGAAGTTGTTTCAGTCTGTATGGATGTTTCTACATTCATGAAATGAATTCTCTCATATTTCTCACCTATCTTTGTCAGTTCATGCCTCTCTTCTTTCAGCGCCATCAGGTCTAAAGTGAAAAAAGACAAATACAAGTTACTGGCTAAAGGCAACAGACATAAAAACCATGATGAAAGTATTAAAACATTGGAAAATGTTGGTTTCAACAAAACTGTGATATTATAGACCAGTCACTCCTGGTCTTAGGGACCCACCAATCTGCTCATTTTGTTTGCCTCCCTTATTTGACAAACTTGATTCAGATTACCAGCTCATTAAACATGCAAAATGTGCAGAGTGGTGGCTCCCCGGGACCAGAATTGAAAACCACTGTTATAGACCAGTCCTGAATCTGCATGGTTTAGGTTTCTTATATCTATCCAACTGCTAATACTTTGTGTAAACAAGCAGACATTTCATCATACACGAGTATGGAGTGCATCAGGGCTCAGTATTAGGTTCTCTGCTTTTCTCCTAATATATGCTGATTTTGAGGGACATTATCATTATCATTAGAGCTCATGTTATGCCAAAGATACATTTTTACATTTTGTGACACAACTGCACAACTGTCATTTAATACAGGTTATTGATGATTTTTTTTCTTTTTTTTTTTATCCTTTATTTAACCAGGAAGATCCCATTGAGATCACAATCTTCTTCCGGGGAGACCTGGTCAAGATGGGAGCACACAAAAGTTTCAAAACAAGTATAGAACTACTGATCATATTGTGCATGCTTTTCCCTTCTTTATCTTTTTTTAAATTCATGTTTTTAACTTCTTTATTAACCCTTTCACAATATTCTAGCTGAGCCCCCAGCACAGAGCCATATAGAGAGATTGTTGCGACAACTCCATTCACTCCAATGGACCAGTTTTTTACAGCAATGGAGGCGCTCAACAGATACTCCCTGTAATGAGAACACCTGTGAAGAGATGACACCAACTCCGAATGAACACACAAAACTGCCACATTTTCTTTGCATTGTAATCAACATGATCACATCTTGATGTTAACTAACTGCATGATTTGTAAAGCCTAATTTAAAAAAAAATCATACCATATATTACTTTAACAGTTACACCTGTTAACAGAACTCTTATTTGTAATGTAGAAACATTAATTTTCTGTGACGCTGCTTTGAAACACTGTATAATAAAAAGTTCTATACAAATAATTGTGAATAAATACAACTTGATGCATCATTTTTTTTTCTCCTCTCTGTGTCAGTAGGAAAACCATACATTGATTCTGCTTTCTGTGAGTGACTCTGGATCATTCCCATGCAGCACAGAAAACTACAAGGACAACATGCTTTTCTGTTTATTATAAATGAATAAATCAGTTGCTGTAAATAAGTGTATAACAAAAGTCAACATACATAAAATATGATTAAATGTGTAAAAGCAGTGTTTTAAGTTGAATATACTATGAAAATATTTATATAATAATAATTATGGGGTGAACAAAAACATTAAACAAGATTAATTTCCTATAATTTATTCTTATAATTCACTTAACTGGTATTAATTTTCTAAAACAACATACCAACAAAATGATACCATTTTCAAACCAGAGCAAACAGTCTTTAACCATAGTTACTTTAGCCTAAAGTATGTTAACAAGGCAAGTAGGCATAGTTGACCACATTAATCCTCAAATATTAGCGTATTTTATCTTTTAAAAACAACACTGATATAACTACATATACATACTACATATACATGTTGATGTATTTTATAAATAATGTAAATGCATACTTTTATTGTCTACCAATTACCAAAACTCGCAGTTCTGCCTCTCCAACTCTCATGTATTCCAACTGCCCGCTATGAACTTCCTGGAACTATTTGAAGTCTACACGAATCACGTGACAATCGAGCGCTTTGAACTTTCGTTGTCGCAACTCTCTCTCTATACGGCTCTGCCCCTGCACAGATGACAACTATTTTAGAATGTTTCACCTTATTGTTTCCATAGCAAAGCCTCATGCTTGTCATGTGACACACCGCAGCCACAATACCACTGTATGACAGATGTACCACTTTTATTTTGTTTTTCCTTTTTTATTATAAATATTCACAAATGTGCTCACTATATTATGAGATTTTGATATTCTGATTCTCAAATATGCGAGTAGTACTCACTGCAGAGCCAAATGAGCTCCAGCTCTGGATGTCCAGCTCCACCTCTGTGTGAACTAATGGGTGGAGTTATGTTTAGGATAGGGTAAGGGGTAGGGTTAGGGTGTGGTTAGGTGTCCATCTCCACCCATTACCTCCAGCGAGGGGGAGCTAGAACTCCAGCTCCTCCCATTTGGCTCTGCAGCAAGCACCCGTAAGCAATGTATTAATGTAGTTTACTTAGTTAACACTTTTAGAATGACCATGTTAGTTGATCTATGATGGTTGACGGGCGCCGCCATGTTAGTTTACACTGAATCCAAGCTGAACACATAAATGCATCCTCTCCTCCCAAAAGACATTAAAGTCTCTGGTGAACTGGGAGAACAGTAAACTTTATAGTTACCTACACAATGTGTATATAATATCAATAAAACATATTGTCAGATTATATTTGTAAGGATCATTATTGCCACTTCCATAGACATCAGTGTGTATTTTAACAAACTGTAAATGTAACTTTTTTTTGCTAGTATGTATGTGCATTTAAATGTCTGAAACCTAAAATAAGCATTATATGGTTGAAAGCACTAGATAGTTGTGATAATATGACAAGCGCTCAGTGCATCCGATCTGGCTTCGCGCCAGCAAAAGCATGAAAGCAGATTTGAATTCAGCAGTTGATCATGTCACTAGCCTAGACTGATCACGCCAGTGTTGCTTCAAACACATCATTCTGTTCACAAGATGCACATGCGTGTAAGCATATACATACACATACATACATGTGTAACTTAAATATAAACCCACTAATTAATCACACATTTTTCACACATCAGTCTTAATTAATCACATTTTAATGTTTATGTTGTCATAATTATATACATGATTTACCTCAATGACACCAACCACAGCAGGTTTCACTTTAATGCTGAAGTCAGACATCTGACCTGTGACTTCGGGGCAGACCCAGCCAACATGTGTATGTGGGCCCCACATGGTTTCTGCTGGGTCTTCATGGGTACCAAGTGGGCATGGTCCCAAAATGGGCATCTTATCTGGGGCCCACTTGGGTCAGCTAAGTAGGTCCCACATGGGCAAAAACAGATGGGCTCCCTATGTGGGACCTAGTTGGGTCACAAATGGGAAATGAGTGCTTGGGCTCGAAATGGGCAACACAAATGGGGCCCATATGGGTTTAACAAATGGGTTAGACATGGGCAAACACAATTAATCCCATATAGGCTGCCTGCACTGGCCCAAGGCGGTACCCACAAAGGCTACCTCTATATGGGCTCAGAATGGGGAAACACATATGGGGCCCTCTTGATCAAATCATATGGGTAAAACATGGGCAGACACAATCAGTCCCATATAGGCTACCTACATGCATATAGGCTACCTACATGGGCCCAAGGTAGGACCCACATAAGCTACCTCTATATGGGTTCTAAATGGGGAAACACATATGGGGCCCTCTTGGTCAAACCATATGGGTAAAACATGGGCAAACACAATCAGTCTCATATAGGCTGCCTACACTGGCCCAAGGTAGTACCCACATAAGCTACCTCTCTATGGGTTCTGAATGGGGAAACACATATGGGGCCCTCTTGGTCAAACCATATGGGTAAAACATGGGCAAACACAATCAGTCCCATATAGGTTGCCTACATGGGCCCAAGGTAGTACCCACAAAGGCTACCGCTATATGGGTTCTGAATGGGGAAACACATATGGGGCCGTCTTAGTCAAACCATATGGGTAGAACATGGGTAAACACAATCAGTCTCATATAGGCTGCCTACATGGGCCCAAGGTAGTACCCACATAGGTAATCTTTGTATGGGTTCTGAGCAGGGAAAGACGTGTAGGGCCCTCTTGCCAAACTATATGGGTCAGACATGGGCAAACACAATCAGTCTCATATAGGCTGCCTACATGGGCCTGAGGTAGTACCCACAAAGGCTACCGCTATATGGGTTCTGAATGGGGAAACACATATGGGGCCCTCTTGGTCAAACCATATGGGTAGAACATGGGTAAACACAATCAGTCTCATATAGGCTGCCTACATGGGCCCAAGGTAGTACCCACATAGGTAATCTTTGTATGGGTTCTGAGCAGGGAAAGACGTGTAGGGCCCTCTTGCCAAACTATATGGGTCAGACATGGGCAAACACAATCAGTCTCATATAGGCTGCCTACATGGGCCTGAGGTAGTACCCACAAAGGCTACCGCTATATGGGTTCTGAATGGGGAAACACATATGGGGCCCTCTTGGTCAAACCATATGGGTAGAACATGGGTAAACACAATCAGTCTCATATAGGCTGCCTACATGGGCCCAAGGTAGTACCCACATAGGTAATCTTTGTATGGGTTCTAAGCAGGGAAAGACGTGTAGGGCCCTCTTGCCAAACTATATGGGTCAGACAGGGGCATACACAATCAGTCCTTTATAGGTTTGCTACATGGGCTCAAGGTAGTACCCACATGGGTAATCACTGTATGGGTTGTGAATGGGGAAATACATATGGGGTAGTGATGGGTCATTTGTGATGATGATCTGTTTATTGCGTCTGTTATGTGACAAATGAATGAAAGACTCTGAAGGTAAAGTAATTATTCATATTCCCTACAAATTATGTCTAGGTGCATTATAATAATTTCCTCATTTAGAATATGATCAAGATTCCATAGGTAGGTGTTTTCAGGGAATTTGGTTGGTAAAAGTGAAGATTCATTTATTTTGATGAAGGACATCAAACGAGAGAGTCAGTAAAATGACCCAAACTTCCCATCACTAATATGTGGTAGGGTGACCAAACGTGCCACTTTCCGGGGACACATTCTGCACAGGATTTCTATATTGCTTAAATTAACCAGGTTGGTTGTTTGTGCTGCGGCAATGGATCATTGCATGACAACAAAGTACTGTGAGAATGATTCGAAAGGATGGAGCGTCTGCTCTGCTCTCTATAGTTGTTGCGGTACTTTAATGTCGTACAATAATCAATCAGCGCAGCGAAAACAACCAACACCTGGTTATTTTAGGCAATTTAGAAATTATGTGCTGAACGTGTCCCCGGGTAGTGCCATGTCTGGTCATCCAAATAGGGCACCCTCTTGGGTAAGACATAAGCATTCTGAGTAAGACATGAGCAAACATAATCAGTCCCATATAGGCTGACTGTATGGGCCCTAGGTAGTACACATATAGGTACTAGGTGCAGAGTGGGCAGTGGGTGTGGTATCTATGTGGGTACAGTATTAACCTTATTCTCTAGAGAAAGAAGTGCATCACCATCTTTAAAATATTGTCTTTAAACTTCAGTTTGTGCGGTAGCTCTGTATATTTCTATGGCATTTCTGTCTAAGTAATTTAGTTAGTAAAGTGGATTTATGTATTGTAGAGTTAACAAAAATTATTGTAAACACTGTAATGTTTAAAGCAAATGTCTTATCAAATGTCAGTAGACCAGGAAGATTTTAAAATGAGAGGTTTATTCATAAATCTGTTAGAACACCTTGGAAATACAACCAGAAGACAGCAAATGTAGCACTAAAAAGGGATGCAGCTACATAAGGTCAGTAGGCTATTGGTCTGCAACTCCAGTCCTGAAGGGCCAGTGTACAGCAGACTTTAATTTCAACACTAATTAAACACCTGACTCTAATTCACAAATCATTCTGAACACTGTGATTAGCTTGTTTGGTGTGTTTGGTTAGAGATAAAACTAAACTCAGCAGTACATTTAGTTCTCAGGACTAGTTCAAGAGTCAGGAGTTGAAGAGCCCTGGAATATACAAATCAAGTTAGACCCAATATGCCATCAGCATTGGCCTACAAAGCAAATGCTTATCTCCATATAATTATTTCAAAATCTGTGCAAATGGTTCAAAATATCCAGAAAATGGTCACTGTGCAATATGAAGAATGGGTTACAGAAGGCTAATTATCTATCAAAATAATGGGATTATAGTGGCTTTGAGATTGGTAGAAGAACTAAAACCCATAGCAACAGCTGCTGCCTGATTCCACAGAAGTACTCCAGAGTTTTATAATCAGTTGGTTGGTAACAGATAATGAAATAGCCCAAGTGAAGAAAGACAGAAGGGACATTTATGTTTCTGATGGGAAAAATCCAATGTATATCCAGAAATCGTATTTGCAGCATATGATACAGGGGTTCAGAATAAAGTGCTGTTTCATTCAGTTAGCATATTGTGTTTTGTGTTCAGTTTTCTTTTTGGACCAACAGTACAGACTTTTCTTTTCAGTCTAGTCGGCACATGACCGACCTTCAAAGTTGAAATATGATTGAAATAATGTCAGCTGCTGTTTTAACATTGACACAAATTGAGAATGTATAATGCTAAATCATTCAAATTTGTTTTTAACAATTTAAATCTTAAAATAAATAAATAAATAAACAGATCTGTATGTTGAATAAATGTCATGTCTTTAACAAGAAATATCTGCCTTTTGAATGATTATGATGATTAATATTTTATTTATTAGCATTTTATGATATTTTGATCAAAACACCTCTTCAAAATCCAAATGTATATGTACAATTTTAATTATTAGCATTAGTAACAATAATTATAATAGATACAGCTTTAATCTCAAAAGAGCAGTGAAAACACTGTTTGACCAATTAATCAAATAATACAGCCAAAAAATAAATAAATAAGTAAATAAAACTAAATACACACACCTTTGTTTAAAAAAAAAAAACTGTTTATTTTCCGTTACCACTCTGAAACAATTTCTATTGGTTGTTTCACCTG
Source organism: Cirrhinus mrigala (assembly GCA_036247105.1). Lineage (NCBI taxonomy): Eukaryota > Metazoa > Chordata > Actinopteri > Cypriniformes > Cyprinidae > Cirrhinus > Cirrhinus mrigala. The sequence continues at coordinate 409,576 of JAMKFB010000241.1, read as the reverse complement.
GTTGCTTTCATCAAGATTGGTTAATCTGACTGTCATTCACAAAACTGGCCAATGACAGCCTCGCGCGCCTTTTTGCTCGTGCAGTTTGAAAATATACTAATCAGTTTGGTGATGTACATGCTACTGATCCGTAAGATTACTCGCTCGCTCAGTTCCTGATTATGTGCCTGTTAAATTCATTGTAAACTAACTGTTAATTCGAACTGTGACATGTCAGCGGAGAACAGAAGATGGAATGTGAACACAGAGGAAGGGGCAGACTGGATGTGTGAGATCCCGAAAACATGGCGATGTCAGGTAACAAAACATTTTTCAGTCAAACCATCATAAAGTTATGATTTGTGCCCATAATTAATGAATGTGAGTGAGAGGAAAAAGGGAGAGGCTAATCGCGATTAGCATATTAGCGCGCTGGCTATATTAGCACATATTTCAATGTAAATTAGTGTTTGAAGTTGGTGTGTGTTTGTGTGTATTAATGTTTAGTTTAAAACTCAAACTCATGAGAAGTAAAGGAGCACTGGAATAAGTGAAGTGAATGATTAAACTGTAATTTACACTCGAAAACACTGGAATATATGGGAGAGTTGAGAGTGTTGTATGAGAATGTAATGTTTGTGTTGTGTAATGCAACTGCAGGTAAAATTCTATTATATTAGATGTAATTGTGGTGTACAAATTGGCTTTTTTAAAGATACAGTTGTATTTACCTTGCAAAGATATATATGGGAAGAGTCCATTTTTTTTGTGAATCCTCTTTGTCTTTCTTTTGGGGATTTACATTTTTCTGATGGGATTGTTATGCATTAAGTTCATGTTTCGATCATAACTAACAGTTTCAAAGCTGACAATTTGTTTATGTTGCCAAAATGGCTGATAATGGCAAATTTCAGTACAATTTAAATACGTTTTGTTTAAGAATGTTTAAAGAAATGGTAAAAAAAAAGAAATGTTTTTTTTTTTTTAAGGACTCGTCGGGCCCACCCACTACAGATTCACCAAGGATCCAGCTGATCACTGCCAATTTGGAGGAGGATTGTCCTTTATCTGCTACATTGCATCCTCACTTCTGGTATGAATTCACTGACTTTTTGTGATATGTGAGATGTTTTGGTTTTACTAAATGTAGTGGTTTTGCTTAATTTGATTTTACATAATTTTCTTAAAGGGAACGTTCACCCCAAAATGAAAGTTCTGGCATCATTTACCCTTAATCACCCTTATGTTTTTCCAAACCTGTATGAATTTCTTTCTTCTGTTGGAGACAAAAAAAGATTTTTTGAAGAATGTAGATAACCAAACAGTTCATAGTAGCCATTAACTTCCATAGTAGGAAAAAAAAAATACTATGGAAATCATTGGGGCCCTCCAGCTGTCACCAAAGTTACCAACGTTTGGAACAACATAAAGGTGAATAAATGATGACAGAATTTTCATTTTTGAGTGAACTATACCTTTAATAGAATGTATAGTTATGATTCTGAATTAAATGTGTAACGTTTCTCTTCAAATATTATCATAAATAGATGGAGACACATTATCAGAAATTAGAGCTGCGCGATTAATCATTTAAAGATCATAATCTTGATCCAAACCCCACTTAATCTTATTCGTATATGACTAACCGTGTCTACAACAGAGGTGACAGTTGTCATGGCGTGACAGTCTGTCTACACTAGATGTGACCAAGCGAACGCTGAAAATCATTTAAAGGGGTCATCGGATGCAAAACTCCTTTTTACAAGTTTGAACATAAATGTGTTGACAGTGTGTGTACACAACCACCCTATAATGATATAAATTCACCCAGTGGTATTTTATTAATCTTAATATGGGAAAAATCCAATGTAATCTAGATAATATGCCTTTTTTCAAATAAGGTCATTGTCAGCGTCTTGTCTGTGTGACGTCACACCGACCAAGGCCGCTTCTACGATATTTGATTGACATGACAGTTTTATCTTAAACCCACCCTAAATGAGCCGAGTGAGCGCTGAGAACAGTCCGACCACCATTATTGTTTCGACTCTGGTGTAGGGGAAGGCAAGACTGTCTCCGATTGAGCGATTGAGGTGTTCTGTTGTTGGATGCAGTAATGCGCATAGTAGCACTCATCATTTACTCCCGACATCTGAGCTGCTGAAGATGCAGAGGATTAACGTTACTTTTGTTTTTGAAGGAAATGTGCCCGGCAGCCTACATAAATGCGTCTATGTTCACGCGAATCATTTGTAATCTAGTTTCACCTACAGCAGAAGTGAGTATATGGGAGTTTTTTATGCATCTTTGGAATTCGCCTTTTCCTAATAATGTGCTAGTTAGCAAGTTTTGCGGTTAAATGCGGCTAAAGTAAACATTACTGATCGTCACCCCACAGAAGAGAGGGGTGGAATGGCAGAGCTCATTAGCGTTTAAAGGAACATGCAACAGAATGGCTCACTCTAAAAAGGGCTGATTTTGACATGGTAAAATGGGTGGGTTTTTTTACACTACCACTGAGAAATTTTAAGCAAAATATGTTATAGACTTCTCATTAAGACCCTAAAGAATCATATAAATTTGTGGAAAATGGGCACCCGATGACCCCTTTAAACTTTGTCAGTATGTCATAAATAAAACGAGGCATCAGTTTGCCAGCGGGGATTTGTTATGTCGTGCCGCGCCGCATCCAGTGTAGAGAGCACACTAGGTGCAATTCCATCACGGATTTGCACAAAACTTTTGCGATGTTGTCAATAAAACAATGTTGCAAAATTACAGCGTTTTCATTAACCAGTGTTATGAGACTAAAACGTATTTTTTTTTTCGTCTCACGATAAGTCATGGCGATGGATGTTCATAGGTTTACATATGTCACAGCCACCGCACTAGCCATTAATTTTAATTGTAGGAGACATAGGCAACTATCTGAACAGGTGCAGCATGGAGAGCTGGTGTAAACAAGCTTTGACTAGAGTGGCCGCGATCAGTTCCGCAAACTTGTGCAGTGTAAGTAAAAGGTTATCCAAGCTTTAATGGCAAGGAAAGCCCCTTATTCAAGTATTGTGTAGTCAATGTTTGTATAAGCAGCCACATATGAGGTGTTCTTTTTTTTTTTTTTTTTGAGTAAATGCAAAAAAGCTGTTTTAATTGCAGTTTTGCAAAATATACCTTTTTAAATTGCCTGTAAAACCACCTCATGCGAGCTTAAAAAAAAAAAAAAAATCGATACATGGGACTTTTTGCGAAATACAGTACTGTTTCACCAACAAAAAAATGGTTTTAGTTTTGTAGTGTGTCAGTAGGAAATATCAGTTTACATTTCTAAACATTCATTTTGCCATTAATTGTAATAATCCAGTGAGATTTTTGTTTGCACAAGGAGTCTGACAACAGCCAGTGCTCCACACAGAGATCTGATCTGACCATCATCCAGTCTGTCTGGAATGACATGAAGAAACAGAACAAACTGAGACAGACTAAATCCAGAAGAACTGTGACAACATCTCCAAGTTGCTTTAAGAAACCTACCTGCAAAGTACTGTTAAATGTTTTAGGCGCTTGTGTAAAAATGCTGTAAAATGAGGATGCTGTCAAAATTAATGCCATAAATAGATTTTATCAATTAATTTCTATTAACTAAATTAAATCAACATTTGGTAAACCATATTTGAGTTTAAAACAGCTTTTGCCCTAGGTACATTTGTGCATAAGTTTTCAGGTAGCTTTGCATGTAGGTTTCTTAAAGCAACTTGGAGATGTTGTCACAGTTCTTCTGGATTTAGTCTGTCTCAGTTTTTCTGTTTCTTCATGTCATTCCAGAGACAGACTGGATGATGGTCACATCAGATCTCTGTGTGGAGCACTGGCTGTTGTCAGACTCCTTGTGCAAACAAAAATCTCACTGGATTATTACAATTAATGGCAAACTGAATGTTTAGAAATGTAAACTGATATTTCCTACTGACACACTACAGCAAAAGATAGAAATAACTGACTTAAAACCATTTTTTTGTTGGTGAAAATACTAGTGGGCTAAGACTTTTGCACAGTACTGTAGATGTTTCCATTAGATGTTTCCAAATACAGCTACTGGTTATAATAGTTTCTGTTGTATTTAGTCACGCTGTGCCGTGCTCCGCCACACCACGCTGCTCACGTCTGGTGTTGACATGGTGTAACCATCCATTTGTTTTAAAAAGTAAACTTAACATCTTATCTTTTTCGAATCCTGATTATGAGACGATGAGCCACAAAGCTTTGTGTTGTGCTGCTTATACTAACCAAGCAATAAAAATACCCTTTCTCATGCTTAAAACAAGGTTTCTGCAAATCAGAGTCTGAAACAGTCACTTGGACAATGTTGTCCTACACCACTTCACAGTTGATAAGTAGAAAGAGAATTTTTGATTGACATTGCAGTCATTTATGATGTTCTTTAATATAATATTACAACAACATCAGCTCATTTTGTGCATCATTTTGGATAGCTGACAAAAACAAAAAATCTGTCGTCATTTACTTGCCCTTGAGTTGCTCCAAGTAAAAGTTATTGTTTTGTAGTATTTTAACGTGTAAGTAACATAATATTTCACGTTTACTAAACACATTGTAGAAAAGTTGTCTATTGGAATAGCCTGTAAACAAGCACCTTTGCTTTTACTCTGTTTTCCTTACTGTAGTGGAGGGCAGCATCTTCATACCTCATCTTCCTGGCAAATTTTAAAATGTCCTATTTTTAAATATATTTGTATATATATTTGTTTTGCAGAGGCTCTTAAGAATACTGCACTGATGTCAAAGATCAACCAGCAAGAATCTGAGAGGGAACTCTCAAAATGGTTTACTGGGACAAGAGACAGAGGAAGACTGAGGGTGTCTAGAATGCACAAATGTCTGTCTGCAGTGTAAGCAGTACTGAAAAATGTTTAGTTGTTGCTGCTGCTTCTGTCTCCATTTTCTATGTGCAAATGTTCAAAGCTTTCAGTAAACACTGGTTCAAATACAAGTTCAAAATGTTTGTTAACTTTAACAATTACATAATTTTAACAATTAGGTATCAGAATACAGCATAATATGATGGGTAGTTTCAATAAAATTGAAATTTGAAAAGATTTTAATCTCACTGTGTACTGCTGTATGCTAATGCTTTAAAACTTTAAAACTTTTTTTTTAATCCCACTTGCAAGCCATAATTTATCCCATGTAGTTCCCACATAGAATTTGAAGATGGGACCTAGGTAGGTTTTGTGTATGTTTCATAGTTGGGCCCCACCTTAAACCCAGTGAAATCCTAAATAAAACACACATTGGTAAATTGCATGGGGCCAACATGGAACCCGTGGACAAACCCATGTAAAACCCATATTTAGATGGAACCCAGATGGGTTTTGCATATGTTCCCTAGATGGGCCCCACCTAAAGCCCAGGTAAATCCTGCATAAAACCCACATGGGTATGTTGCATGGGGCCAACATGGAACCCGTGGACAAACCCATGTAAAACCCATATTTAGATAGAACCCAGATGGGTTTTGCATATGTTCCCTAGATGGGCCCCACCTAAAGCCCAGGTAAATCCTGCATAAAACCCACATGGGTATGTTGCATGGGGCCAACATGGAACCCGTGGACAAACCCATGTAAAACCCATATTTAGATAGAACCCAGATGGGTTTTGCATATGTTCCCTAGATGGGCCCCACCTAAAGCCCAGGTAAATCCTGCATAAAACCCACATGGGTATGTTGCATGGGGCCAACATGGAACCCGTGGACAAACCCATGTAAAACCCATATTTAGATAGAACCCAGATGGGTTTTGCATATGTTCCCTAGATGGGCCCCACCTAAAGCCCAGGTAAATCCTGCATAAAACCCACATGGTTATGTAGCATGGGGCCAACATGGAGCCCGTGGACAAACCCACTTAAAACCCATATTTCAGCCTATGTAGTAAAGATGGGGCCAAGATGGGTCTTTCACATGTTGCCCAGTTGGGGCCCACCTGTTGGCAAGTGTGATCCCACATGAAACCCATGTGGGCAATTGGCATGGGGCCATTATGGAACCCACGGACAATCCCATACAGAGCCCATTTTTCAGCCCATTTCAAACCCACATGGGCCCCACATGTAAATGTTAGCTGGGTTAAAGCTGGGACCGAGATGGGTCTTGCACATGTTTCCCAGTTGGGTCCCACCAAGTGGCAAGTGCAATCCCATATGGAATCCATGTGGGCAATTGGCATGGGGCCATTATGGAACCCACGGACAATCCCATATAGAGCCCATTTTTCAACCCATGTCAAACCCACATGGGCCCCACAATCAAATGTTAGCTGGGTTAAAGCTGGGACCAAGATGGGTGTTGTGCATGTTGCCCAGTTGGGTCCCACTTTGTGACAAGTTCAATCCTATATGAAATCCATCTGGGCAGTTAACATGGGGCCATTATGGAACCCGCGGACAATCCTATATGGGGCCCATTTTTCAGCCCAGTTCATACCCATATGGGCCCCACATACAAATGTTGGCTGGGGATTGATCAACCCTGACCTCAGTGAGATTGCTTCTAGCAAGCATACAGCTGCTGTAGTGCGGACCTAATGTATGTCATACTTTAAAACATTAAGTTAAAACATATTAAGTTTCATTTTTACTTCTATTTAGCTTTTTGTCAACTGTTTTCAAAATGAACAGCAGCATTTTGTTAGTTTTCTTTAATGTTTTGGTGTAATTGTCACAAGACAAAACACTCTCATTGTGTTATGGCGGCATCATGTGGTCGACATGTATTTGACGTGTGATTGACTGGAACTCTTTAAGGTTCGAACGTTTGCAAATGCAGCAGAAAAGCAGTGCTGCCTCTTTAAAATCTGTTGCAGATGATGTGGATCTGATAAAAGTCAGATTTTCTCCCTATTCTTTATGGTCCTTTACTATTGCCAATTTAAGATTGTTTATTAAGTCATTCGACAAAAATTGTCATTTCGACCTTGGACGTTTTGTGTGTTTTTGTCCATTATTTGTCTGGTCAGCATGATTGGGTCACTCAATGTCAAATAACACCATATGCCATTCTTCAAAAACATTATTCATTTCTGTAGAGCTGGACATTTTAATTAGGATCAAATGAGTGAGTTCAGCTTTAAGAATGAAAACCAACCTGTTTGTTCCTCAGTATCTTCATGTTTGACTCTGAATGTTTCTTCAATCCTCACGTCTTCATTCTCCTCTTTAATAAACGCCATCTTTACAATAGTGTGTTACGTGGATCTGCTTCACAAGAGATTTTTCTGTGTCTGGACACTTTGTCCTGTTTAAGATGAGAATAATTAAAAAAAAAGAAAATTAAATCTAAACTGAATATTCAAGTGCATCTCAATCAGCTCCCTAGTTACTGCACTGTGAGTCAGTCAGTTGGTATTAGATTAGGGTTGCCAACTGTTCCGTATAATATAGAATTGGCCCGTATTTAAGGCATCAAAGAAGCTGTCCTGTATTCACAGACACACACTATACCCAACAAACTCAGATATTTGGTTATTTTTGGAAAACAAATAAGAATTCTAGAAACTTTAACTGTGTGTTTGTTTTTGTTTTAAAGCTAAATCTAAAAACCTAAAGGGAACCTTCCCAGAATATTCCCTGTAGGTTTTTTTGTAGTTTCGTTTTTTTATTTTAATAAGCATGTAAACTAATTAAAAGGTTTCAGATGTTTAAGAATGATGACCAGCAGAGAGGTTATTCTAATGCTGAAATGTGTATTTTTCATAAAACAAAAACAGAATTTCATGTCTGTAATAAGCTTTAATAAAGTGTAGAAATTACAGAAATCAAAACACATTACAATGATCAGATAAATCCAATTTTATAGCTAAAATCTTAAGCAAGGTTAAGGTATGACAAGCCGTTCAGAAAATAATACATGTGTATTGTGTGAATATGGATTGATTCACTGGTTGAATGTATGGTTTAATGACAAACGCATTTGTTTATAATACATTTGTATAATCAGACACATATTAGTTTAGATACATCGGTCTGATCACATGCGCATGGGTTTGCTCCTGTATATGTTGGTTTGTTCAAGTAACCATTGGGCTCCTCAAATATGCAATGGTTTCCCCAAATATATATTGTTCTGTATATATTGGTTTCTTCAAGAATATATTGGCTTGTATATATATTGGTTTAGATACATTGGTTTCCTCAACTATGTAATGGTTAGTATTTATTGGTTTATTCAAGTATATACTGGTTTAGATGCATTGGTTTTCTTAACTATGTATTGATTAGTATAATTGGTTTGTTCAAGTATATGTTGGTTTAGATGGATCGGTTTGCTCGAATGTGCATTGGTCCCGGCGGTCAAGTGAGCCGCCACCTGAATTTTACTGCACGTCTGTTAGCGGAATTACGGGACGGATACCTGGAGTGGCCAAAAAGCTCATGAAGGCATCTATTTCGGCGGTTACTATTTAAATATGCCCAAAAACAAGACAAAAAAAAAAAAACTATTATAAAAATATTAATATTGCACAATATAAAAGGTATAGTTATATTGCAATCAAATATATTTTACTGTGGAGTTTTTATCTAGCACTCTCTATTCTTATTCTATTTTATCTGCACTGTAAACCCCGATAAGTTAACAGAACTCAAAAAAATTAAGGCAACCGAAAAATAATATTGTTACGTGGAGTGAGAGGCGAGCGGATCCACTTGCGAGCTTTTATTAATAGGACGAGACAAAGACATGGTCGTACAGGCAGGGTCGAAAACAGGAGCAGACAGGTATATCACGGGCAAGACGTAGAGAATAATCCAATAACACGAGCAGAGTCCAGAAGGCAGGCGGCGAACAGTCAAAACGGGGAAGCCAGGCGAGAGAACTAGGAACTAGGAACTAGGAACTAGGAAAACGCTAACGAGAATGAACACAACAATAACTCACAATACTCCGTGGCTTGCAAAGGGAAAGACCGGGGTTTTTATAGCGCCACTGATTGGTCACAGGAATCGACGCAATAGGCGCGATGGGTGATGGGAGTAGTAGTCCGGGGTGCAAAGCAGCAGTCTGTGAGAAGTGACAGGGTGAGAGCGACATCTGGCGGTGAGCGGACCGCAAGACACCGACCAGATTCGTAACATAGCCCCCCCCCAAGGAGCGGCTTCCAGACGCTCCAACCGAAAAACAGTCCAGGGGAGCAGTGGGAGGGCCAGGAGACTGAGGCAGAACCGGCGAGGCGGAAGCCTTCCAGGGTGGAGCCGGAGGCGGAGCAGGAGGCGCAGGAGCCCTCCAGGGCGGAGCCGGAGGCGGAGCAGGAGGCGCAGGAGCCCTCCAGGGCGGAGCAGCCCTCCAGGGCGGAACAGGAGGCGGAGCAGGAGGCGCAGCAGCCCTCCAGGGCGGAGGCGGAGGCAGAGCAGGAGGCGCAGGAGCCCTCCAGGGCGGAGGCGGAGCAGGAGCCCTCCAGGGCGGAGCAGGCAACGCCAGAGCCCTCCAGGGCGGAACCAGACGCAGAGCGGGAGGCGGAGCAGCCCTCCAGGGCGAAACAGGAATCTGCGTCACGGTCTGGGACCTGGGGAGAGCAGGGACAGAGGAGGCAGACGGAATAGGGGGAGTAGGCGCAGCAGCCCTCCGGGGCGGAACAGGAGGCGCAGCAGCCCTCCGGGGCGGAACAGGAGGCGCAGCAGCCCTCCGGGGCGGAACAGGAGGCGCAGCAGCCCTCCGGGGCGGAACAGGAGGCTGCGTCATAGACTGGGACCTGGGAAGAACAGTGACAGAGGGTGCAGACAGGAAAAAGGGAGAAGCAGAGAGTTTAGCGGATAACGCCCCCTCCATAAGAGGTTCTACGGCAGGCGCCGACACCTCTGGAGGCATTGGCGCAGCTTCTCCGCTGGGGAAGGCCTCTGGAGCAGACTTGAGACCCAACGGGACATCTGAAGCAGGCTTGTGATCAGAGGGGAGCTCTGGGTCAGGCTGGAGGCCAGACGAAAGCTCTGCAGCAGGCTTGAGATCAGAGGGGAGTTCTGGAGCAGGCTGGAGACCAGACGAGAGCTCTGGGTCAGGCTGGAGACCAGACGAAAGCTCTGCAGCAGGCTTGAGATCAGAGGGGAGTTCTGGAGCAGGCTGGAGACCAGACGAGAGCTCTGGGTCAGGCTGGAGACCAGACGAAAGCTCTGCACCAGGCTTGAGATCAGAGGGGAGTTCTGGAGCAGGCTGGAGACCAGACGAGAGCTCTGGGTCAGGCTGGAGGCCAGACGAAAGCTCTGCAGCAGGCTTGAGATCAGAGGGGAGTTCTGGAGCAGGCTGGAGACCAGACGAGAGCTCTGGGTCAGGCTGGAGACCAGACGAAAGCTCTGCAGCAGGCTTGAGATCAGAGAGGAGTTCTGGAGCAGGCTGGAGACCAGACATGGCCTCAGGGGCTGATCTGTGAACAGACGTGACCTCAGGGGCACAGTGTGCAGCCCACGCACACCAGATGGCAACCGCCATTAAAGGTAGAGCAGCAGCGGGAGGTTGTGGTGGGTCCAGTACACCGGCTATCATGATAGGCCGTGATCGTGGGATATCAGACGAGGCATGGCACGGCTCTGGAAGGTCAGACGAGATGTGACTTGGCTCTGGACGAATAGACGAGACATGACGAGGCACTGGGAGGTCTGATGAAACATGGAGAGGCTCTGGGCCGTCAGGCGGGACGTGACTTGACTCAGAGTGGTCAAACGAGACATGGTGAGGCTCTAGACAGATAGACAAGATGTGACGGGGCTCTGGAGGGTCAGACGAGGCGTGACTTGACTCTGGGCGGTCAGACGAGGCGTGACTTGACTCTGGGCGGTCAGACGAGGCGTGATGGGGCTCTGAGCCGTCGGGCAGGATGTGACTTGGTTCGGGGTGACCAACTGTGACTTGACCTGCTTCGTGAAGATCAGTAGTGAATTGACTTGGCTCATGAAGATCAGCCGTAACTCTACTTGACTCGGGGACGACAGCCTTGACGTTGCTTGACTCGGGGACGACAGCCTTGACGTTGCTTGACTTGGAAGCTTGATTGGACTTGGAGGCTACAGCTGTAGCCTGACTTGATTCTGGAGCAGCGGCTGAAGTTTGACTTGGCTCTGGAATAACAGCAGCAGCCTGACTTGGCTCATGAGGATCTGCGGTGACCTGGCTTGGCTCATGGAGATCCGCTGTAAAGTGACTTGACTCAGGAACAACATGGCTTGACTCAGGAACAACAGCTGTAACGTGACTTGACTCATGGGGGACAGCTGTAACTTGGCTTGACTCATGGAGAATGACAGCTTTGGCTTGACTTGACTCTGTGTCTTGACCTGACTCAGGGGTAGCCGCCGCGACATGAAGGAGCGCCACTTTAGCTGCCCATACCGTCATTAGGGGTGTGTCCAGCACGTGGGCCATCATGCCCACAGGTGGTGTCCGGGTGCTGACCACAGGTTCTGGAATGGCAGCCATCTTGTGGAGTGGCTTGGAGATGGCGGCCATCTTGTGCAGTGGCTCTGGCGTGGCAGCCATCTTGTGCAGTGGCTCTGGCGTGGCAGCCATCTTGTGCAGTGGCTCTGGCGTGGCAGCCATCTTGTGCAGTGGCTCAGGAAAGATGGCTGTAACTTGATCTGAGACGGGGGCGACAGCTGTAATTTGACTTGACACAGGAACAATAGCCGTAGCTTGACTTGACTTGGAAAATTGACTTAACTCAGGAAATACAGCTGCAACTTGACTTGACTCAGGAAACACAGTAGCAACTTGCCCTGACTCGGAAACTTGACTTGACTCAGGAAATACAGCTGCAGCTTTATATGGCTCTGGTATGGCGGCTGTGACGTGACGGGGCTCTGTTCTCGCCGCCATCTTGTGAACGGGCACCGCAGTTGCCGCCATTTTGTGCACGGGCTCTGTTGTCGCCGCCAGGGTATGAACGCGCTCCGGCGCGGCCGCCATTTTGTGAACGGGCACCGCTATCGCCGCCATAGCTCGAGCACGCTCCTCCACAGCCGCCATTTCCCGCGCGATCCAGGCGGTCAGCGGTTCCGTGGCGTCGTGCTCCCCATCCGCGACACCCACGGTAAACGGTGAGTCCACACACAATAGTGCAAAGTCCATAAACTCCGCGAGAGATGAACGCGGACCCTCGCGTCTCAGCCTCGCCCTTAAAGGCTGGTTTACGCCATCGCAAAAGATCTCTATGATAGTACAGTCCGGGAGGGTGGAATAATTGGCAATGGCCAGAAACTCTCGGATATACTGCTCTAGTGTGCGTGGTCCTTGTTTGATCCGGAAAAGAATTCTGTCAGTGTCCATGTCGAATGAATGTCCGGGGTGAAAGCTGCTGGATCCTGTGTGGACGGAGTATTCTGTTACGTGGAGTGAGAGGCGAGAGGCGAGCGGATCCACTTGCGAGCTTTTATTAATAGGACGAGACAAAGACATGGTCGTACAGGCAGGGTCGAAAACAGGAGCAGACAGGTATATCACGGGCAAGACGTAGAGAATAATCCAATAACACGAGCAGAGTCCAGAAGGCAGGCGGCGAACAGTCAAAACGGGGAAGCCAGGCGAGAGAACTAGGAACTAGGAACTAGGAAAACGCTAACGAGAATGAACACAACAATAACTCACAATACTCCGTGGCTTGCAAAGGGAAAGACCGGGGTTTTTATAGCGCCACTGATTGGTCACAGGAATCGACGCAATAGGCGCGATGGGTGATGGGAGTAGTAGTCCGGGGTGCAAAGCAGCAGTCTGTGAGAAGTGACAGGGTGAGAGCGACATCTGGCGGTGAGCGGACCGCAAGACACCGACCAGATTCGTAACAAATATGTTCTCAGAAGTTAAAAATTTCAATTACATACTACTTGTAGTTTTTGATTATAGTTGACTTAAATTTTTTCATTGGGTCTACTCAAATATTTTAAGTTATTATGACTTATTATTATGAGTTTTTAATAATTTGTGCCATTGTATTAAGTTAAGAGTACTTATAAAAATTAAGTTATATAAACTCAAAAAATATAAGTATTACTTAACTCAATATTATTTAGTAGCAGTTAACTCAAATACTTTAAATACACAATACTCAAAATCACGTGGCTCAAAACTTAATTTTGTGGCAACCGATTGCCTTAAAAACATTGAGTACAAGTAACTCAAAAAATTTAAGTAATGACTTTTATTGAACAGAATTTTCTAAACCTCTTCCATTTAACACAATAAAAATGAATATTTAAAATACAACAATATATTGTTTATTGTGGAAAATTAATTTCTACACACTGTAGAGTTAAAATTAAAAAAAAAAAAATCCGCAATACCACAAAACTTTTACAACCTCAAAATGCAAAAGCATTTCATTAACACATATCAAATGTAGATATACTTTGGTACATCTCGATAAATGAAATAAGTCTTTTTTAACCTTTTAAAACAAAAGCTTTTTTGCCCTTAATTGCCCAGCCTCATCACTAACAACAAGTAAGTAAATGTGTTAAATCAAGGCAAACCTGTAAAGACAATGTGTACAAGGATATCTGGCTTCAAACTGAAAAGGACAAGACAGCAGCAACAATAAAATTGCAAAATGTACAGATTTAAAAAAAAAAAATTCTTTTTACAGGTTTACATTCAATAACTGCTGTTAGTGATAAGGCTGGGTACATATATAATGCCAAAAAATTAGAGCAGGCAGTAATAATGCAATTATTAAGTGTCACCAATTCAGAAGATGAGAATCCCTGATGTCAGCTGTGTTGTAGTTTGGAGCGTTTAGCCAAGCCCAGGCCTGGTTCTACAGGGGTTCAAGCAAAAGCACCCTCACTTGAAGCCGTAATAATAGCATACTGGTGAAAGAGATCTGGCAAATTATTCCCAGAACATCTTCAAGCTCTGGTTCATCAGACTCCTCCTGAATAAATGAGAGAGAAACAGAAATTAATAACCAACTAACCAATATCAAGTCTAATATATCACGTTTATTTATACAGCGCTTTTTAACAAAACAGGTTGTGTCAAAGCAACTTTACAGTTTTAAATAGGACAATAGTGTGTCAATAATGCAAAAGTTCCATGTTGCAGCAAAGTCAGATTGCAAAGGACTCATCTGGGTCCAAAAGCCATCTAGGTGACAAGTTCCTCACTGATGATCCACCTCTAGGGCTCATCAAGTTGACGTGGTCCCCGCTGACATTTAGGGCTGTAGAGGTCGTCTCTAGATGCTGATCCACCATCTGGGCTGGGTACAGAATGGATCTGGTGGCTACGGTGACCTTGGAATAAGTAGAAAGAAATATTAGCGTAGAAACAGACTAATATTAGCGTAGATGCCATTCTTCTTATGATGCAACGAGTACATCGGGTGTTATGGGAAGTGTTCCCGGCTCCGGTTGACCTAATTAATGCAGCCTAACAATCCTTTAACAGATTTGAATTATAGAAATGTGTTAATGCGTTATGTGTAGGCCAGGTTAAAGAGATGGGTCTTTAATCTAAATTTAAACTGACAGAGTTTGTCTGCCTCCCGAACAGTGTTGGGTAGATTGATCCAGAGTTTGGGCACTAAATAAGAAAATGATCTGCCGCCCGCAGTTGATTTTGATATTCTAGGTATTATCAAACTGTCAGAGTTTTGAGAACGTAGTGGACGTGAGGGACTATAATGTGATAAGAGCTCACTCAAGTCAATCAAGTAAATTTTTTTAAATCATTTTTATAATTCATTTCTGTTCAATTAAATACTGTTGGTTCAGCAGAAAGGTAAGTATATGCTAATTACTTGAAGATTGCAGAATTTAAAGATTCATGAAATAGAAGATACTGTTAAAAGAGTAGTTCACTTTATAAAAATAAAATAAAAAAAAACTGATAATTTACTCACCCCCTTGTCATCTAAGAAGTAAATGTCTTTCTTTCCTCAGTCAAAAAGAAATTAAGGTTTTTGAGGAAAACTTTCCAGGATTTTTCTCCATACAGTGGACTTTAATGGTGGCCAATGGGTAGAAGGTCCAAACTGCACTTTCAGTTCAGCCTCAAAGGTCTGTGCACAATCCCAGCTGAGGAACAAGGGTCTTATCTAGCAAAACGATCAGTCATTTTCTATAAAACATAAATAAATATGTATATACTTTAACCACACCTTGTCTTGCACTAGCTCGACCCAACTTGTGTAATCACGCATGTGTGACGTAGGCAGAAGTTCTGACCCAGTGTTTACAAAGCGAACATGCAAAGAAATTTAAATGATGTCGGACAATTGTGGAGTTGGAGGAGAAAACGAAATGAGTTTTTCGCCCTACTCTACCTTCTTGAACCTAAGTGCACCGATGACGAACAAACTGCACATGACATCTCCTACATGACTGCGTAATGCATAAAGTCGTGGACGAGCAAAATGAGCACTTGTGGTTCGAAAGTATGATTTTTTTTTTGTTTTGTTTTTTTAAGTGACCGGTCACTAGATAAGACCCTTACTCCTCAGCTGGGACTGTGTAGAGCCATTGGAAGCTGCATTTAAATCTGCATTTTAATCTTCAGTCCGCTGACCACCACTGAAGTCCACTGTATGGAGAAAAATCCTGGAATGTTTTCCTCAAAAACATTAATTTCTTTTTGACTGAAGGAAGACAGACATGAACATCTTGGCTGACATGGGGTGAGTAAATTATCAGTAAATTGTGATTCTGGAAGTGAACTAATCCTTTTAGTACAATCATGTTAAATTTGTTTAGGCCAGAAAACAAGGTTAGGATTTAGATAGTTTTAACACATGATCACAAATCTGAGCAAGTGCTGGGTTGAAAAGTTTTAGTACAAATGTAATGATAACACTTTGCTATGAAGAATATTTAAAGAAAAATGGCCCACTTCATATTAATCAAACAGACAAATCCCATACTGAATGCTGGTGAAAATGTCATATATACTTGTGCTCATAAATTTACATACCCCTTGCAGAACATGTTAAATGCTGATTTTAACAAAATAAGAGGGATCATGAAAACTGTATGCTATTTTTATTTAGTACTGTCCTGAATAAACAATTTAACACTACAGATGTTCATATATACTCCACAAGACAAAATAATATCGAATTTAAATTACCCCGTTAAAAAGTTTACATACCCTTGAATCTTAAAACTGTGTGTCATTTCCTGGATGATTCACGACTGTTTTTATCTTTTGCAATAGTTGTTCATGAGTTAATGTCCTGAGCAGTTCATCTGCCTGCTGTTCTTCAGAAAAATCCTCCAGCTCCTGCACATTATTTGGTTTTCCAGCATCTTCTACATATTTGAACACTTTCCAAATGTCCATCTATTTACAATGAGAACAACTGAGGGACTCAGACATAACTATTACAAAAGGTGAAAGCATTTACTGATACTTAAGAAGGCAACACAAAGCCACAGGGTGTAAACTTTTGCACAGGAATGTTTTGAATGTGTAAATTTCTCTTGTTCGCAGATTTTTTTGTTTTCCATTTAGTATTGTACTTCAGAAGGTACATAAATATTTACATTTCTCCCAGAAGACAATGTAAGTACAATTTACCCTGATTATCCAATTGAAATGCATCTTATTGCATTGTGTTGCTTTCTTGAGCATCAGTGAATGTTCTCACCTTTTGTAATAGTTATGTATGAGTTCCTTAATTGTCCTCAGTGGGAAAAGATGGATCTCAAATTGTACATTCACTTTTGAAAAGGGTCGAAGTATGCAAATGCTGCTGGAAAACCAAATAATGTGCAGGAGCTGTAGGATTTTTCTAAAGAAGAGCAGGCAGCTGAACTGCTCAGGACAAACAAAGGACTAATAAACAGCTATCACAAAAACATAAAAACAGTCCTGGATCATCAAAGAAACAACACACAGTATTAAGATACAAGTGTATATAAACATTTGAATGGAATCATTTTATTAATCATTTTTGGTCCTGTGGAGTTTAAATAAACATCTTTTTGTAAAATAGCTTATTCAGGTCAGTACTAAATTATTAAACTAATAAAATTTTATAAAACTATATATACATTTTTATAAAACTAACATTTTGCATATTCTGCAAGGGGTATGTAAACTTATGAGCACAACTATACATGATCATTGTACATTAAACTTAAAGAAACACTCCACTTTTTTTTGA
The DNA here is from genome assembly GCA_036247105.1 of Cirrhinus mrigala. NCBI lineage: Eukaryota > Metazoa > Chordata > Actinopteri > Cypriniformes > Cyprinidae > Cirrhinus > Cirrhinus mrigala. The sequence goes on along the minus strand of JAMKFB010000241.1, from coordinate 392,438 downwards.
AATAGGCTCATTTTCCAACTCCCCTCGAGTTACACAGATGTATTTTACCGTTTTTGAATCCATTCAGCCAGTCACCGGGTCTGGCGGTGGCACTTTTAGCATAGCTTATCATAAATCATTGAATCCGATTAGACCATTAGCATCTCACTATAAAATGACTAAAGAGTTTCGATATTTTTCCTATTTAAAACTTGACTCTTCTGTAGTTGCATCGTGTGCTAAGACTGGCGGAAAATGAAAAGTTGCGATTTTCTAGGTCGATATGGCTAGGAACTATACTCTCATTCCGGCGTAATAATCAAGGAATTTTGCTGTCGTACCATGGGTGCAGCAGGCGCAATGATATTACGCAGCGCCTGCAAGTGACCGGCACTAAGTTTGTGTAGCTGTAGAGTTGCAGCCGGCAGAGATGACAGAGATGAGCTTCAAGGGCTATTTGTCTTCATGAATAAGAGATACAAGGGAATGTTTATAGAAACTCAAGGTTTATGGGATGTTGTTGTGAATCAGTTTGGTATAACAATATTTGTTGGATTTGTGTTCTTCAGACGAAGTCTGAGCATTGAGACATACGCAACTAAGACTATTCAATAAACTCTGCTCCTTTTTACCATCCTTACTTCGTCTCCTGCTTCTGCTCTTCACTTTCACTGGCTTTTTCCTCAGTCAACTTCTTGGCTGATAGAAGACTGTTAATAGTGTTTTGGGTATTTTTGGGTACCAGAAAAGATCTCCTGTTAACAGGATTTGGGTATTAGACCTCTCTGCTGACGACAAACTGATATTTTCTGACGGGATCTGGCGTCCGGGGCTGGATCTTAATTGTCTAGGCATCGAGACAGCGATCTAACACCTTAAAGTACACAATCTTAGTGCAATAGTGCGACAGTTTTAACTAAAACATTTTCATACATTTTCATAGAATGTATGTGGACTGACAAGACACTGTTGGAAACTGAGAAGCGAAGACCAGGGCCCTCATTTATCAACAGTGCATAGAAATGATTCTATTTTTTGTACTATGAATGGAATTAAGAATGTAAGTACGAAAAAATCCATATTTATCAAACGTACATATGCATTTTTATGCACACCAGTAAGTAATCATTGTTGATAAATCTCACATGTTCTTAACCATCATGCTCATTCACGTTCATGTTCAATTGCATTCAGAAACGACTCCAATTAACCATATATGGTGACAGCACCTTCCTTTATAAATCACGTGAAAATATATGTCCTCACCAAAATCACAGCAAAGAAAGTGGTACTGACTGAACCCAATTTGTGCTTCTACTAAACAAATAAGCGTGATCTTTAAAAATGCATTCTCTGTGTCAAATATTCTAGCAGCCCATGACACTATAGCTACATCTGAAAATCACTTTCTAGCTGCACTACAAATTAAAAAAAAAAAAAGAAAGGCTTATCTTACTTACTACTTTTGTCTTTTTTTATTGTCAAAATATCTAAAAATTCCTGCTTAAAACAGGTAAAATTATCTGCCAGACTTACATCTTTTCATCATCAAAAGTCTAACTAAGGCAGTGATACATTGTAGTTTATTATTATTTTAGGAGGCAGTGCTTTAAATGGAGACAAAGCAGGTGATGACCTTAAACAAAGCATGCAAATGAAGTATTTATGTATATCAGGGGTGCCCAACCCTGTTCCTGGAGATCTACCTTCCTGCAGAGTTTAGTTCCAACCCTGATCAAACACACCTGTCTGTAATTATCAAGTGCTCCTTCAGATCCTAATTAGATTTGATTTACTGAATCAAAAGAAACAAGGGAATGTGAATCGTGACAAAAACTGACAGGTGAAAAATTTTGGGCACACCAACAGAATAATCACATCAATATTTTGGAGAGGTAGCTTTTGCTAAAATAACACCCTGTAGATGTTTCCTATAGCCACTGAATAGTCTCTGGATTCTGGCTGCAAGTGTTTTGGACATTCTTCCTTGGAAAATGTCTCCAGTTCATTCAGGTTTGATGTGCGCTGGATTGTGGAACGATGTACAATGACACTGTCAGCACCAAGATGTTCTCGGAGGTCTTTTTAAGTGGTCAGTGGCTTGTCTGTGATCATTAGCGGCTTTTCCGCTATCGGGCCAGCGCAAGCCAGTGCTTTCAACAGTGTTTTCGAACATATTCAGACGCTTCTGTTTCTGTTTATTTGTAGTCACAGTATACATCACATTTAGAAAGAATTATAATTTCTATGATTTTTACATCAAAAATAGGACCTGAGTAGCAGAGAGAACTCATGAATAAAAACTATAGTAATGGAGCCCCGCCTCATGAAAATGTGTTTCAATAACACAATTTTTTGTTTCTATTTGGCATGCTATTTATACAAAGAAATTGATTTTGGCGTGCATATGATAAACACCTATCCCACACCCCTAATCCTAACCATTGCCTATCATATGCACACCAATGCAGTCCATTTCTGCATATAAATAGAACTCCAAATAGAAACATTGGTACTGATATGCAGTTCCATTGAGATCATGTTGGAACATGATATATTTTATGACATTCGTGGAGCTATGAACATCAGACAGGTATAAAGAGATGAGACTACTGATAGATAAAATATGTTAATAAATACACATTTGTAATAGCCTATATGATTTGTCTGATTTCTTCAAGCTGTTGTATTTAATATGATTACTATGGTAAGGACTATCGTACATAGTGTTTTACATCTCTTATAAATATTTCTGCCTTCTTTGGTGATCATAATCATAAATCTCAAACAGAAGTTTTCAGACACTAGTTGCTGTAGGAAAGTTTTAAGCTAAAATAATTTTAACAATCTTTAATGCTTTATATAAACAGTATAGTTAAGTATAACCATTAACAGTAGCAGCAGTTATAAAACTACACATACCTCCTGATTAGCGCTGGCCACTGCCACCTCCGAATTATCATCGGACAAAAGTCCCCTCTTTACCAGGTTGCGGCCACCCAAGAACTGTTTTATGCTGGACACGGAATGGCCTCTTTCAATTCCAATGGACAACAAAGCATTGGAAACATCAGAATACGTTGCTCCATTATTTATCATATTAACTGTTTCCAGCATGATCCTCCAGCACTGACCCCATGATTGATGAATACCACCTTTGTAGCATGCACCAGCACCAAGGCGATGGGGAACTTCCGGTACACCAAAACATGCTTTGTGAATCAAAAAGCTTAATTTTTTTGTCATGGTTTTACTGTATTTTCCTTTACTGTATTTAGATGAAGACAAAATTAAAAATATGAAAAAAAACACCTGCAATTTATTTATGCCCAGGAGAATGTTTAAATATGCAATAAACTACTGATTTATTTGTTTTTTCCGCTTTGAAGCATAATCATTCACATGCTTCTCACTTTGTCATTCCTCCAGTTTGTCTCAGGTTACTGTTTGGCAACACCTGGTTAGATTTGGTTGGATCAACCTGGTTAGATCAACATACTCAGCTTGCCATGAGACACATTTTGTTCTAACAAACTAAAATAAAGTAAATATTCTCAACTCAAACTTAAAATCTTTACAGAATCATTAACATGTATATATACTTGTATCAGTAATGCACAGAAGTAAGGAAGATTGAATAAGATTAAGTTTTGCCTGAAAAATTGTGAGACAGAAAACTTGCAACAACACAGCATCTTGTATTTTTTATATCTTTCCAAATGTAGCATATTAACTCATTCATTCATGTATTTGACAGCGTTTTTTTCCCCAATTATTTTATTTTAAAAATACATAAGTTAAATGATAAATATTACAATTTGTAAATACTTGTAAAATAATATTTTTTCATTTCTTTATATATATTTCAATATGTATTTCACCAAGAATAAAACTCTGAATACAACTGACAAGTTTTATTATTCATATGTGTTTTCCTATGTAAATATCTTTGCACCTTTTGGATTGTTTACACATGAGCGTCTGAACAGGGCTTTTATTTTGATCTGATGATGTGACGTCATAAGGCTGCGCTGCTCTCCTGCACCAGCCGTTTCAGCTGAAGAAAGGTTTGTGATCATAATCATTTAAAGTGTTAAAATTCATACAACGCGTCCAGTCTAATTTCTATGGTGTACAAGTGATGTAAATTGTATAACTGTTAAGTAACATTGTAATATTTTATTTAATAATGAACATTATTCATGGTGGGTAAAGCGCATCCACACAGCGTCTGATTTCGCTCCCTGTGTAGTGATTCATATAATTGTAAACACGATTTCGAAACTCCGAGTCAATTGAATCACGTTTCACAAAATGATTCACTGTTTCGAATCGTTCGAATTAAGAGCAAACACAAACGTGTATTGTCAACTTTTACAAACAATTGAAAATGTGCTGTTGATGTAATTACAACCTTAAAATGCAATAGCAATGTTCAAATGTGTAGTTGATTAAACGAAATATACTATTCATTAAATAAATGTTAATTAAAACTTAATAATAAAATAACATTTTTGAGTGTCTGTCTAATCATATCATTTAACTATCACTCTGACTGAATCCTTACTTTTGCACTGACTACTGAACTAGGGCTGATTAAGATGCACCCAGAGATTAATTTTTGTTCTTTTTCCTTTTCTAATTTTTATTTATGTAAATTAATCTTATCTTAAACAGGACAAAGTATCCAAACACAGAAACAAACTCCTGATGGAGCAGCTGAGATCCACATCACACTATTATAAAGATGGCGTTTATTAAAGAGGAGATTGAAGACATGAAGATTGAAGAAACATTCAAGGTCAAACATGAAGACACTGAGGAACAAACAGGTTGGTTTTTATTCTCAAAGCTGAACTATCCAATTAACTGTTCCGTACGTTTTCTCAATTAATTTGCCTTTGACAGTGTTTTTTTTTTTTTTTTTGTACACTGTTTGCCCTCTTGCAGCTTATTTTCTTCTTTATAGAAAGGATTTCAGCCTCTTTTTTTCTTAAAGGGTTACTCCACCCTAAGACCAAAATTTTGTCATTAATCACTTACCCCCATGTCGTTCCAAACCTGTAAAATCTTTGTTCGTCTTCAAAACAAAATTATGATATTTTGGATGAAAACCAGTAGGTTTGTGACTGTCCCATTGAATGCTAAGTAAATACCACTGTCAAGGCCCCGAAAAGAATGAAAGATGTCGTCAAAATAGTCCATCCGCTATCAGTGGTTTAAGCATAATTTTACAAAGCTACAATAATACTTTTTGTATGCAAATGTAGCAGGGATATGTTGTTACACCAGATTATTCATTTTATTTATTTATGGTACTTTATTTTATTTTAATTATTTGTTATGGGGTATTTTATTTTGAAAGAAGATTGTGCTCTTATCAGAGATTATAGTCACAGTATGCACGTCGGCTGACGTCATGCGTAATTGAAAGAAATCGCAGCGCAATCTAGGCTCGTCCTCTTTCCGGCTATGTCATTAGAGGAGAGAGGTACTATTTCATGAGCTCTCTTCATTTCATGTATATCAAGTTTTCTAAGTGTTCACTTCATGTTTAAAAGATCGAATGTGAGAAAGTATTCAATCTGACGTTATGTCGAACTGTTATTTCGAGTTATTAATGTGTTAAATGAAGTTTGATAGCTGTTATCGGGTGATAGCGAGCCGCGTGTAATGGCGGCACTGTGTGTGCAGCACGTGCGACGGATGTGTTAGCGGCTAAGCGGCTAATAACGCTTTTAATGATATGCAAAGATTTATGTTTATATAGAGATATATTCTATTTTATGAAGATAATGAATATTATATTGACGAAGTGAGATGCTGTTTATTCAGAAATTAACTACCTGGTGCACTTAATATATACATTGTGGTTGACAGGCATTGCAGAGCGGAGCAGAGCCGATAACCGTGCCTGTATGTTTTTGTGTTTTATTATTCAGGTATGTTAATTGGTATCTAAGAAACACTGTAATACTTTTATTAATTGAATTGATTGAATGTAAAAATGCTTACAAATTTCACTTATTAGTATTGTCATTGTTAAATATTATTGATATTATTACATATAATGTAAACGTATGTTGTGAATTGTGTTCTCTTTCCGGCTATGTCATTAGAGGAGAGAGGCATTGCAGAGCGGAGCAGAGCCGATAACCGTGCCTGTATGTTTTTGTGTTTTATTATTCAGGCACTACAATTAAATCACCCGTGCTTAAAGACCAGCTTGGTGTGGAAAATCCTTTATTAAAAAAAAACAACACAACGCAGAGGAACAACCGTTACACAAAGAAAACAAAAATAACGACTTTACTCAACAATTAATCTCCTTCGCGTCACCATAGCACCATTTCAGAGAGTATTTGCTGGACGCAAACAGCGTACGCTGTTCTGTCAGCCACACCACACAGATACGTTTTCTATGTTTATTTACACTTTGATTTGAATGAAAACAGCGTATTCACATGGCGCAGCTGACAGAGAACAGCGTACGCAGTTTGCGTCCAGCGGATACTCTCCAAAATGGCGCTACGGTGACGCGGAGGAGACAAATTGTTGAATAAAGTTGCTATTTTTGTTTTCTTTCCATACAAAAAGTATTCTCGTAGCTTCATAAAAAATAATGGTTGAACCACTGATTGCAGATAGACTATTTTGACGACATCTTTCATACTTTTCTGGGCCTTGACAGTGATATTTACTTGGCATTCAATGGGACAGTCACAAACCTCCTGGTTTTCATCCAGAATATCTTAAATTGTGTTCCGAAGACTAACTAAGCTTTTACGGGTTTGGAACGACATGGGGGTAAGTGATTAATGACAAAATGTTCATTTTGGGATGGAGTAACCCTTTAAAGTTCTCCTAAAGGCCATTTTCTACTCTTGTTTCAATGATTTAAAAAAGGCATTTAAAGAATTGTGTCTTGTTTAATATTTAAATGTTAATGTTCACTGCAAGGATTGAGTAACATTTTTGCATATAAAAATAGGTAAATAGTTGTCTGTATGAGGTCAAACTTACTCTGATGTAATGTTTTACGTCGCATTATTGGAAATATTTCTGTTTTAAATCATGAAGGTGACCCAATGAATGTCACACAAGCAATGTGCAAACTTAGTTATGCTGGTAAACGTCTTAACTTCATTTACTATACAGAAAGTGAAGGTAAAAACTGACGGTGCTTTCTAACGCTGCATTAACAGTGCATATTCTCTCGGAGACGACGAAAGATGAATCTACTTCAACATATGCTGATACAGCAATAAGAACAGAATATAACTGTCTTAAATTATTCCCTTAATATTTCTCTTGTGGCCCGTATAGTAAAAAACACAAGAATGTATTTTGGGTTAAACAGAGTGTTTTTGAAAATTGGTGCATGAAATGAAGCTGCTCTAAATTTTCATTGATGACTGCAGCGTAAAAAATTTTAATTATAGATATATAATTCATTGAATAAATTAGAGAAGTCCACAATCCAAAGATTTATGGATAATGTACTCACCCCCTTGTCATCCAAGATGTTCATGTCTTTCTTTCTTCAGTCATAAAGAAATTGTTTTTTGAGGAAAACATTTCAGCATTTTTCTCCATATAATGGACTGATACGTTGCTCTAAGTTTGAACTTCCAAAAGGCAGTTTAAATGTGGCTTTGATCCCAAATGCGGTTGTAAATGATCCCAACCAAGGAAGAAGGGTCTTATCTAGCAAAATGATCAGTTATTTTCATAAAAATAATACAATTTATATATTTTTTTAATGTCAAATGCTCGTCTTGTCTTGCTCTCTCCTTGTTTTTTTTCTGGTTCATGACAGTTAGGGTATGTCAAAAAACACTTCCATCTCACATCACATTGTATATTTTTGTTCTGGAAGTGGACTTCACATTCACATTTATTGTGCCATATTGTAACACATTACTGTCCAGAAGCTATTTTTAATGACACAGTAGTGGCTACATTTACATGCACACTTTTTGGTTCAATCGGATTAAATTCATTCCAATTGATGAATCGGAAAAGGAGAGATTATGACAGGACGCTCATTTGTTAAGGATGCTCATTTTAACTGGTTAACCATTAACCGACAAAAAGAATTTTGACTGATTAATACAATCAGTTTAAAAGGTGTTGTTCAGTAATTTATCAAAATATTTTAAAATATTTTCTGGATGGTTAAAATAAAATGAAATTGCATTTTTGAGAGAAAAAAAGATAAATCGCGTATACGTTAACGTTAAGTCGCATTTTGCATTTAGAAAGACCTGGCGTCGATGCTAAATCTTTACAACTCACTACAAACATAGGTTAGGGTATTTTAGTTCCCCTCACTCCACAAAAAAATCCTTTCAATTTAACAGTATTCAAAACAAATTCATTTAGGCCGAAGCAAAACTGAAACTAACGCTGGGTGTCTCATACTACACAAATCCAAATGTTTCCGTATTCGGGATGTATTTGAATGCCAATATACTATTTATTATGTAGACCTGGTTTTGTACTTCTTGCATTCCAATATCCACAAAGAAAAAACATGTTTGGCATAATATCATAATATCACGGCAGTACGTTGAGAACGATTAAGCAGTGTGATTTTTTTTTTTTTTTTTTTTTTTTTTCAATCCGATTGAACTGTCAATCGAATTACAAGTGGATTATTTGGGTATATGTAAATGTAGCCAGTGTGTGTTAAAATCCAAATGAATATATGAATTAATTAATTATATCATGTACAAATGTGTTAGAACACAATGTGTCAGAATGTTGCCAACAAAGGGGGTTGTTCGTGTTTCTTTTCCCCCACATTTCTTCTTCTTTTTTTTTTCTTAACCCCTAGAAGAAAACAAGAGATTGAGATCAGTTTATAAATATAGCTGCAAGCAGCAATTAAGGGACCGAGCACAGCAGAGGCAGAATAAGGAGAAAGCATGGCAGTGAGCATCAGACCAACTGCAACAATGAGTAATTAAAGACATTTTAAGATGATTTTAGTCAAACTGTCTAAAAAAAAAAATGGAAATACAATCAGTAGTAGTATGATTTAACAGTTTATCACTTCTGACTAATAGCTGGTGTTGTTACCAAATAATTGTGTGAGGTGAGAATGACAATGTTTGGTGTCAATATGTCAAAGCTTTGCAGAGATACAGCTTCAGATGCAGTTTGGCATCATTCTAGCAAATTTGTTGACGTGTAGACGATAAGAGTTTCAGATGGGGGTCTGTTGAAAAGCAACAGCTTAATGAAGGCTTAATAAAGGCAAAGAAATCAGAGAGATCAATAGATTTCCATCTACAATATTCTACAATTTGAGAAGAGTATACATTGGGATGTGACAATTCCATTAAAAAAAAAAAAAAAAATTAAAAAAAGAAATTGTCAAATGGTCAGACAGCCCTAAATCAGAGGAGGAAAACTGTTGACAAGAATGCACCATTAGGAAAAAAAAAAAAAAAAAAACAGATCTAAAGTGTGTCCCTTGATAGGTGTAGAGCAGTTCACAAGCTGCTTCAGATCAAAACACTCTACATTGGCAAAGGACTTTCTGTCTTTAAAGACTTTATTAGCTGCATCACCACTGTCAGGCCAAAGGCAACAAAGGCAAGCATACTAGTGCGTGCCAGGGCCAGTTGTGTTTTCACTGTCACTTCCAGGGCTTCACCATGCCTAGTCGGGGCTTCCTCAGGGCCAACAGCCTGGGATTTTCAACCCACTTTGGCTGTAAGGATAACAGTACAGTGAGGCAGGAGACAGTGCTCAGACCTTCTCAGATTAAGCTTTGAAGTGACGCTTGAGTGGTCAAGAATATTCCAATGTTCATACTTTCATTCCTCTGTCCTCGTGTTTTTTCCTTACGTCCTTCCCTTGCATCCTAAAGGGGTGGAGCCTGGTACGCACCGGCCCAGCAGTGGAAAAGCGGCTGTTGTCAACATGGATGTCAAAGTCTTATCCCCAGAATGAGGCACAACAGATTTGCAAATTCAGGCATGAAATATTCCTTTGTCTCAGGAGGTCTATGGACACTCAGAACAAGACATTCAAAAGAATTAAATTGGGTAATGAACACAGGGATGTAAAATGGGGGATGACCCTTTCACTTCAATGTGAAGAATCAAATAATCTATAGCCAGTGGGAGCAAGTTCCTGTTAGCAGTTCTACAGGCTGCCATAGACTCAAGCGAAAGAAGAACAGCACCAATGATTACAAAAGGTGCCTGCCTTCGGTGCTTGGCCCCTAATGAATTAATTAATCTTCTGGGTCAACTGTTTTTATGTTGTTATTGTTGTTATTATTATTATTATTATTATTTAAAAGGGTTTCAATGCCAGCTTGATAGTTTTTGAGACATCCAAAATAAGTAAAGAGTTAGCAATATTTAGAAGGTTTCCTCAAATTACATGCAACACCTCTTCCAGTTGTATGTTAGTTTCGACACTTTACATGTTTAAATGTTTTGATGTCTGTTGTTTTGTGTCATTAAACTGGGGTTAACTTTTATTTGTCTTTTTTTCACCTTAGACCTGATAGCACTGAAAGAGGAGAGTGAATTACTCATTAAATTGGAAGAGAGCGATCATGATTTCATAAATGGAGAAAAATCTTTTAGTTGTTCACGGACTGAAAAGACTTCCTTAAAAAAAAGTGCTCGAAAGAGAGGAAGAAGCTATTTCACCTGTCAGCAGTGTGGAAAGTGTTTCAATCAAACAGAAAGTATTAAAAGACTTACAAGTGTTCACACAGGAGAGAAGCCTTATGTCTGCCAACAATGTGAAAAGCATTTCAGTCATAGAGTAACTCTTAAAAAAATTCACACTGGAGAGAATCCCTACACATGCCCTCAGTGTGGACAGAGTTTCCATCAAAAACAACACTTTGAGGACCATATGACAATTCACTCAGGAAAGCAACACTACACATGCCCTCAGTGTGGAAAGACGTTTAATCATAAAGGACGCTTTGAAGACCACATGAGAATTCACACAGGAGAGAAGCCTTTCACCTGCCAACAGTGTGGAAGAAGTTTCAACCAAAAAGCCAACCTTAAAAGGCACATGACAGCTCACACTGGAGAGAAGCCTTACACCTGCCAAAAGTGTGGAAAAAGTTTTAACCGGAAAGAAAGCCTTCATTGCCACATGAGAGTTCACACTGGAGACAGCTTTTTCACCTGCCAAAAGTGTGGAATAAGTTTTACTCAAAAAGAAGGCCTTAACAGACACATGAGAATTCACATTGGAGGGCAACCTTACACGTGTGATCAGTGTGGAAAGAGTTTTGATCAACATGGAAACCTTGAAGTCCACATGAGATCTCATAGAGAGAAACCCTACACATGCTCTGAGTGTGGAAAGAAGTTTAATCATAAACATCACCTTGAAGACCACATAAGAATTCACACAGGAGAGAAGCCTTTCACCTGCCAACAATGTGGAAGAAGTTTCAACCAAAAAGGAAACCTTGACAGGCACATGAGTGTTCACACTGGAGAAAAGCCCTACACCTGCCAACAGTGTGGAAGAAGTTTTAACCGGAAAAAAAGCCTTCATTGCCACATGACAGTTCACACTGGATAGAGCTTTTTCACCTGCCAAAAGTGTGCAGTAAGTTTTACTCAAAAAGAAAACTTTAACAGACACGTGAGAATTCACAATGGAGAACAGCCTTACAAGTGTGATCAGTGTGGAAAGAGTTTTGATCAACATGAAAACCTTTAAGTCCATATGAGATCTCATAGAGAGAAACCCTACACATGCTCTAAGTGTGGAAAGAGGTTTAACCATAAACACTTTGAAGGCCGCAAAAGAATTCACACAGGAGAGAACCCTTTCACTTGCCAACAATGTGGAAGAAGTTTCAGCCAAAAAGGCACAAGAAAACAGGCACATGAATCACAATGGAGAGAAGCTGTTTATATGTGGTCACTGCGGAAAGAGTTTCAGAAATAAAGAAGCACGCAAATACCACAAGAGGTTCTACATATGAGAGAACTGTGATTTTACATTATCAGTGTGACATCTCCCTATTCTTTCAAAAGAAGGGGAAAAGCATGGGATCATTCAGATCTTCCCATCAAATGATAAAATATGTTTGCTCAATTTACATTTTAACATGAGTAAGTCTAGGGAAAACTACCATAGAGGGGAAAAATATAATGAAGAATACTTGGTAAGCAAAGAGTGTTTTGTTTTCTCACCTGAGCTCTTTCTTCCTGAAAGTTTGTCTGTCATGTTTGTCTTAAGCCCAAGCCATTTCATCTCTGTTGCTGTAGGTACATTTGATTTCATAATGAAATCTTAAATGGTAAGCAAAATGGGTAATTTTTCATCAGTATGGTCCAGTCAAATACCACCACACCAGAGCAACTCATTCTCAGTGTAAGGAGTGTTGTGATGCTGCACCAGAACTAGATGACTGAAAGACTGAAATTACCTCTGCTCCTGTAATTTATATCAGGACTGCTTTGATGTATTCATATTTAAAAAACATGTGTAGCCATATGAAGAGAATAAACTGGTTTTGTAAGTAAAGCTTACAGTGAAGATCTGTTGAGATCTTGATAGATGCAATAGTCTTTTATTTGCAGTTTATGAGTTCGCCTTCCCATCCAGTCCTGATGAGCAATGGTGAACAAACTTGACTTGCTGTCCTTAATGGAGGTTCAAACCCGAGGCTCGGCTTGACCGCCGAGTTCAACCCCCCCATTGCGATATGACCTGAAGGGAGAATAACAGAAACAGAGGAGGAGAAGGGGAGGTGGAGGGATGCCGGAAGAACTAAAGCTGGGACGGTGCAATGAGAGCTGCTTATATAGACTCGTAATGATGATTGACAGGACTGAATGATTAGACTCCTCCCGAACCTACGTTTGGAACTTAATTTAATTTAAGTGTTACTTAACACTAAGTAGTGCAGATTATACACTGCTCAAAAAAATAAAGGGAACACTAAAATAACACACCCTACAGTCCCTGACAAAAGTCTTGTCGATTGTGTACAAATTGACCTCAAGTGCCGCTGAAATATATTTTTAATCAAGATTTTTTTACAAGAAATGGCTCATTTTAATCCCAACAGCTTTTGTAATAATGTTTCAGTGCAAAACAAAACTGTCAAAAAGTATTCTAATATTCAAAGCTTGGTAAAGCCCATTGAGTCAGTTTTTGCAAAGTGTTGTCGCCTTGTCATATGAGCTTCACCTGTGACTAATAATGGATCAATTAGGTCTCAGGTGTGTATAAAAAGAACCCCAGTACACTAGACCTTCACATCAACTGCAACTAGACCTCTGCAAACATGCCTAAGATTCACTCGGAGACTAAAGTGTTGATTATCAAGAGGCTGAAGACCAGATCCACTGCTAATGTGGCAGACACCTTCAATGTGTCTCAGCGTCAAGTACAGAGGATAAAAAAAGATTTGAAGAAACTGGAGACGTTTTTTGACAAGCCCAGGTCAGGCAGACCCCGCAAGACAACTGCTCGAGAGGACCGTTTGTTGGCTCGAAAATCCAAGGCCAGCCCATTTTCCACTGCAGCAGAGCTCCACGAGACCTGGTCACCTGAAGTCCCTGTGTCAACTTGAACAGTTTGTCGGATTCTCTCTCAAAATGGCCTCCATGGTCAAATCAGTGCCCAGAAGCCAGCACTAAACAAAAGAAAATTGAAAAACCGTGTGGCATTTGCCAAGGCCCACAGCCTGCTAAAAGGATGGATGTTGGAAAAGTGGCAGAAGGTGGATTTTTCAGATGAATCTTCTGTTGAATTACACCAGTCACCGCAAATATTGTAGGAGACCTACTGGAGCCCGCATGGATCTGAGATTCACCCAGAAAACAGTGAAGTTTGGTGGCGGAAAAATCATGGTCTGGGGTTACATCCAGTATGGGGGTGTGTGAGAGATCTGCAGGGTGGAATGCAACATCAATAGTCTGAAATACCAAGAAATCTTAGCTACCTTTTATATTCCCAACCATAAAAGAGGCCAAATTCTGCAGCAGGATGGTGCTCCATCACATACTTCCATCTCCACATCAAAGTTCCTCAAGGCGAAGAAGATCAAGATGCTCCAGGATTGGCCAGCCCAGTCACCAGACATGAACATCGAGCATGTGTGGGGTAGGATGAAAGAGGAAGCATGGAAGACGAAACCAAAGAATACTGATGAACTTTGGGAGGCATGCAAGACTGCTTTCTTTGCTATTCCTGATGACTTCATCAATAAATTGTATGAATCCTTGCCAAACCGCATGGATGCAGTCCTTCAAGCTCATGGAAGTCATACAAGATATTAAATTTGGATCTCACAGCACCACTACTTAATTTGCTGACATATTTTTGTATTTGCAGTAAATTTGTTCAATTTCTGTATAGGTGACAAAACTTTTGTCTTGCCAAAATTTGACCTTTCTGTCTTGATTAAATGATAAATCTTTTTTCAGTGAAACTAATTCATTTCAATGCATTAAACATCATTTGGGAGGGTTTTAGCTTTTCATATGAGCTATTTTTAACACCAATTGATTAATTAAAAGTCAGGTTAATAGCAGGTGTTTCTACAAAATAGATAAGCGACAAGACTTTTGTCAGGGACTGTAGATCTGAATTAATGAAATATTCTTATTAAATACTTTGTTCTTTACATAGTTGAATGTGCTGACAACAAAATCGCACAAAAATTATCAATGAAAATCAAATTTATTAACCCATGGAGGCCTGGATTTGGTCTCACAAGGCATATGGTCTCACAAGGGGTCTGAGGATCTCATCTCGGTACCTAATGGCAGTCAGGCTACCTCTGGCGAGCACATGGAGGGCTGTGCGGCCCTCCAAAGAAAAGCCACCCCACACCATTACTGACTCACTGCCAAACCGGTCATTCTGGAGGATGTTGCAGGCAGCAGAACGTTCTCCACGGCGTCTCCAGACTCTGTCACGTCTGTCACATGTGCTCAGTGTGAACCTGCTTTCATCTGTGAAGAGCACAGGGCGCCAGTGGCGAATTTGTCAATCTTGGTGTTCTCTGGCAAATGCCAAACGTCCTGGACGGTGTTGGGGTGTAAGCACAACCCCCACCTGTGGACGTCGGGCCCTCATACCACCCTCATGGAGTCTGTTTGTGACTGTTTGAGCAGACACATGCACATTTGTGGCCTGCTGGAGGTCATTTTGCACCGCCAGCATTCAAAAGTGACCAAAACATCAGCCAGAAAGCATAGGAACTGAGAAGTGGTCTGTGGTCACCACCTGCAGAACCACTCCTGTATTGGGGGTGTCTTGTTAATTGCCTATAATTTCCACCTGTTGTCTATTCCATTTGCACAACAGCATGTGAAATTGATTGTCAATCAGTGTTGCTTCCTAAGTGGGCAGTTTGATTTCACAGAAGTGTGACTGACTTGGAGTTACATTGTGTTGTTTAAGTGTTCCCTTTATTTTTTTGAGCAGTGTATAAACAGTAACCAAGCCAGTATCAAGCCATTCAAATGGCTGGTCAAATGACTTGCTGGTCAAATTACGCCATTACATCCTCTACTACAGTGGTTCTCAACTCCAGTCCTCGGGGCCCACTGCTCTGCACATTTTGTATGTTTCTGAATTTGACACACTCCGCTCAGTTCATGGATCTTTCTCCTAACGAACTGATGATCCGAATCAGGTGCGTTAAATGAGGGATCAAAACACACACCTTTATTCATTTGAATCACAGATGCAGGAGCATGGCGCAGCCTTATGATGTCACATCGAACGACAAAAATAAATGTATTGTTTGCTAAAATCAATATAATTTTGCATTAGAAAACAAATATAATACAGTACAGCTAGTACCCAGGATGAATTGAAGGGATGAACTGCAGAGCTATCGAAAGTCCAAAGGTATTTATATGTAATACATATTTTTTATATGTATATTTTTTTCATAAACTACAGAACATTTGTGATATTTTCAATCAGAAATAAACTCCAGTATCTTGGTCTTCAAATTACAGGACTGGAAAGAACTTATGAATATTTTAACCTTAACAATTTGTGTTTGTAGAGAGATTTAACTATTTAATTTATAACCTGAAACTGAATCCTTGTGTCAGTGTATTCATCTTATTCCATCTCGGTTTCTCCTCAGAACATAAAGACTGTAAATTTGGTAAGCTGATTTTATTAAAGGTCCATAACTGTAAAGGATAACACTGGCTGGTTTTAAAACAGTTGATTTTAACTGTCTGAAAAGAAATTTTTAATTAAATGGTTTAAATCATTTATTCTAAAATGTTAATGTGATTTACATTTTCCCATATCATTGAAATTGGCAGGCAGTACAATAATCTGTGCTAAAATGTGATTATAATATAAACAATCTGTTAAGATGTCAGATTTCAGTTATTGCAAAACTGATTTACAAACATCATTTTACTTCCCATATCAGCCCTCTATGAATAACAAATACACTGAAAATCAACAAGTCTTCTATAGGGATTGGATGGAATGAATGAAGTGGTCTGCCTTTGATCTCATTGATTTCAGTGGTAATGCTCTTCTATATTAATTTTTACATTTGTTTAAAATACAGTTTTGCAGTATAAAGGAACCTTTTTAGTTTCTTTAATTGGCAAAAAATGACAATATATTCAGTTGTTACTCCTCACCTACCCTTATTAAGAGTGAATAGTAATAAATATAAGATACAATACCCAGTTTTTTTAAACTCAAACTCTAGAAGAGAGTTATATTAGTGTTATATTAGTATATTATATTGTATATTATTATTATTATATTACATTATATTAATATTAATATTAATATTAGTATATTATATTAATGTTACAATTTTAGTAAAGTTAAAGAATGGCATCTGGTGTAAAATATGCCAAATTGACTGTGCTGATCACTCTGCTGTGGCGACCCCAGATAATGTGAGCAAGCCTAAAGAGAGAGAGAGAATTTAATGAAGTAAAAATACCTGCAATATCCAGTTACACATGTAAGAAACTGAATGAGTGAAGATTTGCTGATTAAAGAGTGAATCACTGTAGTTTAATACAGATTTCAGGAGGGCGTTCTTACAGGTGAAGACAAGCACTCAGGTCCTGAGCTTAAACAGTATGTAAAGGATGAGAGCAGTTCCAGTTCAGTCGCTCAGACTCTGGAGTTTCAGCAGCTCTTAAACAATCAACATAACTGTAGCACTCATCAGGGAGTTTAGGGAAACACCAGACACATCCACACTTAATGAACATACTTGTTAGCATGAACAATGACACCAATTTAAGCAAAGAAAAGTCTCACTTTACATTTGTATTCACACACACCTAAAGCAAAAGAGATTCATTTAGAATTTAACATTTATCCTTGTGCTAACCAATATAATTGTGTCTTTTGCAATAATGATATTGAAATGACAATAATAAATATCCAATTATAAATTTGGCATAGGTGATTTTGAGTGCATTAACAAATATGTTAATATGCCATTGTTAGAAAGTTAATATTTACTATTTGTAAGTCTTTTGGAAAACGCGAATAGTGATTATATAAGTAATATTAATTCTTCCAAGATTCTTTATACGTAAAGGCAAATGTATACATCTTTATTTATACCCAAACTCAGTCAACTGGAGATACATATTAGTTCATTAATATTCATGAAACATAGGGATGAAGGTTATTGAGAGTATTTGAACATGTTTCAAAGTATAAAAGAATTAAAATCACAGAGTCACCCACACCAGTAGCAACTAAAATATCATTTATCACTCTCAGCAAAGCAGACTCAGTGCTTAAAACCTGACTGAAATTCTTCAGAAATATGGTTTGTATTTAAAAAAGACTGTAATTGGCCAAACACATTTTCTAGTACCTTGGAGATTAAAGGAACCACAAAAATGAATAATGAATAATTGCTGCAAAAGGCAGTTGTTTTGGTCAAAATTCAACTGTTGTCTTAGAAAAACAGCATAAAGATAAATGGCATTTAAAATGAATCTATATGTATATGTATTTTTCCAATGGATGTACTTCTAGAGTTTGAGTTTCTAGTAAACTATTGTGTTTTGTATTTATTAACTGAACTGTTCACTGTTAATAAGAAAAGATGTGGAGTAACAGCTAAATAGTTGGCATGGGTTTTGCCAATTATTATGCCAAGATCAAACACAGATCAAATCAATTTCCAATAATTGAAATCTAGCATCTTAATAGTTAACTTGTGTGTATTATTGTCACGTTTTGGAACAGATTACTACAGTGTCCGAGAGAGCTCAACACGCTGCAACTTAAGAAAACACATGCAAACAGAAAAAAACGACAACAAATTAAGAAAACATCATCAGTTTTACAATACAGGCGCTGCAAATCCTCACAACACAACCAAACGCACAAACGTGCTGCAAATAGCACGGACCACAACGGAAATGTTTCACAGTTAAGTGTGTAATTCATCAGATTAGTCTAATAATATCCAAAAGACCAATGAATCGTATGATCAGGATGTTAAACAAAATAATCAGGTCCAGATATTGAACATTTATTTTTCTATTGCCCTTATGCTATTTCATTTTGGACTGGCTTTAAAATAAACATAACAAAGAAATTAAGCAAACCGCTTAATTTAGATTTTCGTGATATTTTACTTTGTTTTCAAAACCGCTCTTTTTCTGATAAACAGGTTTATATTGTAAATCTCTTAATTATCTTAGGAAAGTTTTATATTCACAAGTCAAAAGTAAGTCAGAAGAAACCATTATATATTACATTTTGTAACACTGATCTTAAAATTTACCTTGAAACCCTCTCTAATATGAGATCTCAAAATAAGAAGCTCATAAAAACAAAAATTTTAAAGCTTTTCAAATTTATGTAACTGCCCTGGAATTTCCTTTTTTCTTTCTTTCTTTCTTTTGTTTGTGTTAATTTTGTGTGTTTTCTCTTTCTGCTGTTATTTATTTCTTTTTTTGCAGAATTTGCAATATGAAATGTTGCCTTGTTTTTTTGTTCAATGATGAAACTGAATAAAAAATAATAATAATAATAATCACGTCCCAGCTGGGTTCGTCACTTTTTGAGGTCCCCCTGAAACATTTCCGTTGGGGTCCGTGCTATTTGCAGTGCGTTTCTGTGTTTGGTTGTGTTGTGAGAATTTGCAGCGCATTTCCATATTTGTGTTTGCTTTGCGAGGATTTGCAGCGCCTGTGTTGTCAAACTGATGGAGATGTTTTCTTAATTTTTTGTCGTTTTTTTCTGTTTTTTTCTTAGTTTTTCCTGGTCTGTACCAATAAAAATTATGTATGTGCATTGCGCATGTCTTGCTTGTTTCATGAGTGTTCTGCATTATATGAGTCGCTTTGGAATATAAGTCTAAGCACATTTCAGATTTAAAAAAAAAAAACATGACATTTCTGAAAATGTTCATCACAGTTACAAGATTCACACTGACCAAAATTATAAACTCAACACTTTTGTTTTTGCCCCCATTTTTCATGAGCTGAACTCAAAGATCTAAGACTTCTTCTATGTACACAAAAGGCCTATTTCCCTCAAATATTATTCACAAATTTGTCTAAATCTTTGTTAGTGAGCACTTCTCCTTTGCCGAGATAATCCATCCACCTCACAGGTGTGAAATATCAAGATGCTGATTAGACAGCATGATTACTGCACAGGTGTGCCTGTTCTATTTCTAGAACAAAGAACATGAAAGTGTTATAATGAAACACTTACTCACTAATGCCCCCTCAAAATATACAACATACCCATGCATTCATACAGTGTATTCCTTAATAGGTAATGTTGCATACATTGTTTTGCATACATTCCTTTGTTGTCCACAAATCCTGATCTCATCAGATTGAGGTTGTCATCTTGCCGATGTTCTCTACAAAGTAGATTATGGGTATAAAACAACTTATGCAATTCAGACTTTGTTGCTTGACCTTGCAACTAAACCAAGTGATTGAAAAATATATTATAAAAAACATTTTTGAGGCAGTCAACATTAAATACTTTTACATTTAGCAATTATTATAATTATATAATAAATAAAAAGAAAACAGATAGAATATAAAAGAAAAGGCAAGCTAGTGTTAGAGGCTTTTTTTTAGTTTTTTGTTAATTGTATAATAATTAAATAGGAAAAAAAAAAGTTTTTTTTTTTGTTTGTTTTGTTTTTGTTTTTCAGAAAACAAGCAGTAAGGAAATGAAACTAGAGCTTGAACAAGAAAGGGCCTGATTTTCCTGATGTTGAATAAAGCTAATCTGCAGGACCCGGCAGTTTTAGCAATGTGGTCTGAGAAAGTCAGCTGATCATCAATCACAACTCCAAGGTATGTGGCTGTTTTTGAAGGAGTTATGGTTGATGTGCCTAACTAGATGGTGAAATTGTGATGAAGCAATGGGTTTGATGGAACCACAAGCAGTTCTGTATTGGCAAGGTTGAGTTGAAGATGATGGTCCTTCATCCAGCAAGAAATGTCGGTTAGACAAGTTGAGATGCAAGCAGCTATCTTCGGATCATCAGGATGGAATGAGAGGTAGAGTTGAGTGTCATCAGCATAGCAGTGATATGAAAAGCCATGTTTCTGAATGACAGAACCTAGTGATGCCATGTAGACAGAGAAGAGAAGTGGTCCAAGAACTGAGCCCTGAGGTACCCCCGTAGCTACATGTTGTGACTTGGATACCTCACCTCTCCAAGATACCTTGAAGGATCTTTCTGAGAGGTAAGACTCAAACCACTGGAGTGCGGTTCCTGAGATGCCCTTTGCCAGTGGGGTTGACAGGAGGATCTGGTGGTCAACCATGTCAAAAGCAGCGGACAGATCCAGCAAGATAAGTATTGACAGTGTCTAAACAAGATGTAAGAGTGGAGAAGAAAGTATCGGTAGCACTGTTAGCATCAAACGATGAGAACTGTTTAGGCGAAGGAAGCCAAGAAAGTGATCCGAGGTGTGCAGTGGAGTGACCAGCACATGATTAGTGGAGCAGTGTCGTGTGTAAATAGGGTCCAACTGGTTGCCTGATTTGTGAGTAGCTGTAGATAACACTCTCTTGAGATCAAGGAGGCAAGCAGAGTGTGGAAGTCAGCAGCCTGAGGTATATCTAGGCGGATGTTGAAGTCTTAAAGCAAAACTACAGGAGTACCATCCTCAGGAAAGGTTGAGAGTAGCATATCTAATTCATCCAAGAAGTTACCTTGTAGACCTGGGGAGCGATAAACAACTACAAGATGGATTTTAAAGGGGTGGGTATAATAGTGACTGAATGCGATTCAAAAGTGCTGTTAATATCCGGAGAAGGTAAAGGAAAAAATTCCAATCATTAGAGATAAGTAGATCAGTACCTCCACCTCTTCCAGTTAGATGGGGATTGTGGGAAAATGAGAAATTATTGGAAAGTGCTACAGGTGTTACTAGTAATAGATGTAATGAAATCTGCTTTGTTTACTGCAGACTGGCAATTCCAGAGACCAACAGAAAAAGAAAGTAGTGTGTTAGCAGGCATAGGCAAAATGCGCAGGTTGTTAGGATTGTGCTGCCTAAAGTGTGTGATGTGTTGTTTGCGAGTGGTAGTAAAAGTAGGAATATGAAAAGGCATAGTAAGAGTTGGTCATATGAACTGAAACAGAAGAGAAGCAATGCGTAGGAAAGAAGACAAATCAAAAGTGATACTTAAGTCCCTTGCTGGTATCCCTGCCCGGTGGAGTCGCACGGTCTTTACACTCTTCGGTCTTCACACGAGGGCTGCCACGGTAAATTAACCTGTTTGATAGCGTCTGACAAAAACTGAAATTGAAATCAGGTGAATACACTTAACAGTTTAGCACAACAAAGGGCCAAGCCAGCGCATGACACTGACAAGATGTGCAATCTAGTACGAGACCAAACACGACTTCAGCATGTCTCAACACAGTAAACAAACAAGCATTTCCAAGCAATGATAACTGCGCTAAACACTAATGCTAAAAGAAATAAATACACTTACGAGCTGATTGAGTCTATCTTAACACTTTTTCTAACGCTTGAACACTTAACTGTTTAGCACAACAAAGGGCCAAGCAAGTGCACGACACTGACAAGATATGCAATCATGTGATTACTGCAATAATAAGTATTTAATAATAGAATTAAAGATATATTTTTAGCTATTATTATCATTTCAGTTATAACAAATATTACAAGAAATATAGAAATATGTTATAATTGCAATAGACATACTAACAAAAATATGAATAATTTAATATATTATAAATGTGTTATTTAAATTAACAGTTATTACTGCAATGATATATTTGCAATATTTATTCAATAAACAAGTATTTATTAACAACAATAGCCAAAATATGATTTTTATTTTATTATTATTATAAGATGAATGCAGTAATATAAATAAATATAAATATAATATAAATTAAAACCTCAATATGAATTATTAATAATAATAATAATAATATAAATAAAATACCAACTTTTTATTTTACAGCAATTGAATGGATTTACTGACATTTAAATAATAATAAATCATTATTATCATTATTATTGTTGTTGTTAAATACTAAAAGTTTCTATTGATTTGTTATACTTAAAATAATTAAAACAAATTATATTTTGTTAATAATTTAATAATATTAACACCAAGAACAATTTATATATATATATATATATATATATATATATATATATATATATATATATATATAAATTATTTAAAATTCAGTTTATTTAAAATATTTAAAATATTTAGTTTAAATATTTAAACTAAAAAAAAAAAAAAAACTTTCGCAATAATCATTGTATATTGTATTATATACTGACATTTTGTTTTACAGAGCAATATGATTACTGCAATAGTATTTAATAATAAAATAAAATTCATATTTTGGCTGTTATTATAATTTAAATTATAACAAATATAAGACACGTTATCAATAATATTCAATAATAATAATAATATAGTAACTATGTTTTATTATTTAAATTACAACAATTAAACAAACAAATTAATATAATAAATGAAAAACTCAATATCATTGCAATATTACCATATTTAATATTTCTTCAATAAAAAGTAAGTATTTATTAATAATAATAATAATAATAATAATAATAATAATAAAACAAAATATTAATTGTATTTTATTATTAAAAGTTAACAAATTATGTTGTAATTGCAATATTTACATCAATATCAATTATTATTAATTGAACTTATTACTATTATTATTACTGTTATATAATAATAATTATTATTATTATTAATTGTAATTGTTATAACATTAAGGAAAAATACAATTAAAATGCTATAATATGAAAATATTAAATATTTTGGTTATTTGTAATGTATTAGTACTTCTACCATTTATTGTTGTTGTTGTTTTGTTGTTATTGCAATTTATATTAATAAAAAAATATTATTTTTTAATTTATTGTAAAAATACCGATTACACAAATTAAAAAAAAAAACCTCTTACTATCGCTGTAATCATATTGCACTGTAATTTAATAATGTAGTATTTAATAATAATAATTAGTCAATATTTTATAATAATAATAACAATAATAAAATATAAAGATAATATATATTTAATATATTTTTTATTTTAATTATAACAAATGAGCAAAGAAATATATTACAATTGCAATAATCAAACTGTACTGTAAAATAAAAAGGGAACATTTAATAATAATAATAATAATAATAATAATAATATATCTACAATAGTAATTATATTTTTATTTAATATTATAACAGTTACAATTAATCAATAATAATAAGAAGAAGAAGAGCTTTGCTTTATTTATTTAAATGTTATCTAATACATTAAAAATGGTACAATTGCTATAAAACATTCAGTATTTTAATCCCATTATAATAATAATAATAATAATTACTGTTATTAATAATAATGATTATTGAGTTTTTACTCAGTTTTTTTTTTACAATATTATTACAATATATTTATATTACAATATTATTATTGCAATTACAACATTTTATTATAATCTTAGAATTTTTATTAATTTATATTTTGGCTTTTACTGAGTAAAAAAAGGAGAATTTTATTGCCTTTTTATTGCATAAATATTTCCATTATTAATATTTAATTATTATTATCACTGTTATTATTATTATTATTATTATTATTACATTACCTTATTTTATGCATGCATACATACTGTCTATTTAAGTGTACAATATAGTACAGTAATTATAATGATAATCATCTTATTTTTATTGATTTGTAATGAATAAAAAATAATTTCAATTAATAAAAAGTTTTGATACAAATATGTCAGCTGAAATCATTTTTGCATAATATCTAATTTAATACTTGTTTAAATCAATCCAATATACAAATAATAAAAATAATAAATAGATATGATTTTTGTAAATAATGAAAATATTGTAAAATCTATTCTGACAGCTTTTTTATTTAAAGAGATCCCATAATTAAATCCAGCCTTACTGTAGTTATTTTTATTAAATGCAATGATTAATGTCATATTTTATAATGTCAGAAACTCATTTCAGTCTTATGACGAATCGATTATATTCATGATACAAACATCAAATAAAATCTGATTTGTCATTGTTTTATTAATTCTGTACAAAAACAATAGAGAGAAATGAATTACGTTCATCAGTCATGTTTGTGACATTTTTACATTTTAACACTAATAAAACGAATGACTGATGAGGCAGGACAATAAAAAAATAGAGATCGACCGATATATCAATTTACCAATATTTTTCCCGATATTTAAGCATTTAAGATATTTAATGGCGTACCCCCCCCCCCCCCCCACCACCACGACTCGAGGTTGCCAGCTAAGCTGCAGGATTCCGCAGGAACGTAGGCTGCTACAAGGAGCTTCCAATGGCAAGTGATGAGTCCTACACAAAAAACAAAGTTTTTTTTCTTCTGTTACTTATGTTTATGCTTCACAAGAGATGTTTTGTGAAGTAATTATGTGTCGCAAAAATTTACTAAAGGCAATTAGCCAAATATTTCGTAAAGATGTACTGTAATACCACATTTCAGTCGGAACATAGATTGTTTTCATACCGTGCTAGTGGTGCGATATAAAGCTTTTTATGAACACATTTAGCACGGGCGACCGTGGAAAATCCACTGTGTACGGAAGCTTCGGATTCATAACGAGGTCTTTTAGGTTTCAGAACTTTATATATGTTTTATCCGACACGTTCGTAGCTGCAGCTGTAACTAGAGCAGAGCTGGCAACCCGGATGACGAAACTCTACTGACTTAGTGATTGGTAGATAGCTGGAGGGTGGCGCCTCAGACCAAAACACAACATGACAACATCAACATCAGTTGAGGGCTGCAACTTTCACTTTTAAATGACAATATCATGGCCGGACCACTGTTGTCAGTGATATAAGTATTTGAAATGAACATGATTTCTTAATGTCTAGTGACATGTCAGGGCCATTTTATGATTAACTGAAATAAATTTCTTACATACGGTTCCTTTAAATAATATACAGCCATGAATGAGCACATGTTAGAAATTAAAACGCTGAATTTAAATTCTCTCTCTTTTGTCTATATGCTCATCATTAGCCTCGTGAAGTCGGAGTCACATATAGGCTTAAACCGTCATAAGAAATAGCTCGAACTCACAGTCACGTAAAATAATCTGTCAAGTCCTGTCCCAATAAACGTAACTTTGCATGAATAAATACAGCCATGAATGAGCGCATGTTGAATTTAATTCTCTCTCTGTTGTCTATGCTCATGATTCGTCTCATGAAGTTGCTTTCATTTTGCCGTTTACTCACCGGGTTGATGCTCTGATGGTACCACATGTAAATTTGAACAAGATTCACTTGTTTAAAACACCCTCAGTTATATTAACATTTACTATATAAACATTATTTTTCTAATACACTTCTAAATATATACAACTCTATGGAAATGATTTATTATCTTTGCCAGCGATCACAGTTTGAGTATACCTCTATGTAAATGCATAGATAAACCGTGCTGTCAGCAGGCATTTCAGAATAGAACAACGAAAACAATATGAGTAATTCTGATATAGGTCTAACATACCAGTTGAGAAATACAATAAAATACAATGTTTTGTTTGTTACATTCCAATATTCCAGAGAACATTATTCAGTGAATTCTTCACTCTTTAGCCTATTAAACAGCGTATAAACTGTAGATTAAAACAAAGTTGATAAGCCTCCTGTCCTTTATTTATTTTATAACAGTAAATAAATATCGGTTTTGCATATCGGTTATCAGGCACATAATTATGCAAATAATCAGCATCAGTTATAAAAAAAAAGCAATATCGGTCGATCACTAATAAAAACACACTGATGTTACTGTCTATATAAGGTTTTCTGACACATTTATTCTGACTGTTATTTTAGTGACAGAAGTTGAGCTGCAGTATTAATGTCATGAAAAGACATCTTACTGTCACTGATTTATCATGCAGCTCAAAGCATTATGGGTAGAATCTCTCATTAGTCTATTCTGATTCAACACAGTTTCAATGATGATCCAATATAATAAACACCAAACCCAGGATAGAGCGTCTGAGTGAATGTGGTCTGGACTGTGTGGATGAGACTCATTGTGTCAGAGACGCTGTAGAAGGACAGAGTTCCTGCACTCACATCCACATACACTCCTATTCTACTGATGATGGACTTCACAGGGAGACCAGTCAATATCTTATTGTGTCTTAATGAGTAACCAGATGGAGAGCAGATCAAACTCCAGGACTGATCATTATATCCAAACACACACTCAACACCCAATCCCTTCCTGCTGATGCTCTTATATGACACTGATATAAACACACAATAATCTCCACTCCACTCAATCTCCCAGTAACCGCGTCCACACACACTCTCTCTACACAACACCTGACGATTAAACACACCATCAAATCTGTCTGGATGATCAGGATATGACTGATACTCAAACACACGTGTCACCTTTCTGTTCTCCTCAGACAGAATGAGTTCACTGTTTGCTGTGTTTGGATCCAGTGTGAGAAAACAGGCATCTGAACACAAGAACAGACACATTCATTACACAACAACAATCACTACAGCTGTGTGTGAGTGTGTGCCTGATGTTTATCATGTTATGGGGACGAAATGGCCACACAACAATAGTAATACCAGTAAATTTTGACCTTGTGGGGACATTTGTGAGGTCCCCATGAGGAAACAGGCTTATAAATCATGCAGAATGAGTTTTGAATGAGTCTCCTGTGAGGGCTAGGTTTAGGTGTAGGGTGATATAAAATATGGTTTGTACAGTATAAAAACCATTACGCCTATGGAATGTCCCCATAAAACATGGAAACACAACATGTGTGAGTGTGTGTGTGTTTGTAGACGTACATTTCTTCAGTCCTGCTGTAATCCTGGATTCTCCTCCATGATCCACACTAGAAAACACATAGAGACACATTCAGTCAATCAACAAACTGTTGCTATGCAGTTGCCAGTTGTTATGCCCATGATAGGGGAGCAACAAGAAACGAGGGGGGCGGGGGGGCCAAAGTTTCAAAAATGGTTTTATTTCAAATTCTAAAACACAAAAGTTTGGCAACACAGCCTCTCAAAGCTCGCACCAGTCCTCCCCTCTGTCCCTCCCGGGAATCGGTGTAAAGAGGAACTGTGAAAACAAACCAGGACACTTTATAGACAGGGACACACCTGTGTGCAATCAGCCCGATTACCACAGTGGAAACTGCAGTGAACCTGTAGAGGGAGCACAATAACACAGCAAAAGAGTAGCGGAGCATAACGGCCGTGACACCCTCCCCCATAAGAACAGGGAACTAGAAGTTTCAGTCACAGTCCAGCAAAAAGAACCATAACACTACAGGCCTTTAACTCAAAGAAAATTTGTATCCATACAATAACCAATAAAAAATATACACCAGTATGGTGAATGGAAGGAATAAGAAATACAAACCTATGAGCTCACAGTCTTACTAGTCTATATGGGCACCCTAGACAACATGTTGGCCACTATGTTCTCAGAGCCCTTAAGGTGCCAGACATCCAAATGATAAGGTTGGAGGAATAGGCACCAATGCATGAGCCATTGATTGGGGTTTTTAAGCGAGTGTAAAAACATAAGCAGTCACTGTAAACAACTACTGGTGAACTGTTCCCTTCTATGTACAACTCAAAATGTTGGAGGGCCCAGATTAAAGCAAGCACCTCCTTCCGTTAACCTTTGAAATGTGACAGGCGTGTTTCGAAGGCCGAAGCTCATTACCCAGTATGAGAATAACCCATCTGGTGTTATAAAAGACGATTGGACGGCTTGGAAAGGAGAGCCCACCACAGGAAAAGGGCAAGGATCTGATTACCCACACTAAACTTCAGCACATCGGTCAAACAACCGCTTCATTTTTGCCTGAGCCCAAGACGCTTTTTAGCCAGATCCCAGGCCAACGAAAGCCAATGACGGAAACCCAGTACATAATCTGACAATTTTTCAGGCAGTGATGAATCAGTCCATTGATCATGTAAGACTGATAGCAACTCATGGATTTTGTGCGCAAAAACAAGTTTGTTTGGACTATAACCGATACTCTGTTGAGTGACCTCCCTGGCTGCCAACATCAGCCATGGCAGGCCCTCTTCCCAGTCCCGATCCATTTCAACACAATAAGCCCTGAGCAAGGATATTAATGTGGAATAAAAAAAATGTGCAGTTGCCAAATTGTGTTTAATCCCTAATTGAAGGAGCACTTCAGGCAAACATGTTTGAAGTGAAATTGCTACCCTGGTCGGATTGGATAATTTTAGGTAACCCAAAAATAGAAATAAACTGAGTGAGGGCTTTCACAATAGACTTCGTACTTATTGAAAGCAATGGGAAAACGCAATAAAGAGGAAGCGGGCTGACGCAGTCAACGATGAGATACTTGAATGGATGGCTCGCGGCCGGAATCATTTTCTTTGATTCCGCATGGCCCACAAGGAGGTCGTGGGTGGTCTTGAGAACCAGCGGTTGAAACTTAACAGGTACGACAACCTGGACAATGGAATCCCCAATACTATCGCCAGCAAGATGGGACTACTTTCTGAAAAGAATGCCATCTCTAATATTACAATCCTGAGCTCTGTTTCGAATTTCACTCCATCGACAGGCAAAACAAGCCGTACATCCAGCTCCACAAGGGCTATTAATAAATATATAATGAATATATAGTATATCTCACATTTTTGTTTCTAAAATATTTTTTATTTTTTATTTTTGCAGCCTACCATATAGGGCCTGCCCTGTTCTGTTGGCAATTCAAGTGCATTAGTGGTAAGTAAATTTATAAAACACTTTTAACAGACAAATTTCGGCATAAATTAAATATAGATAAACATCTAAAAATCTATCTATAAATCTACTCAAATGGGCATTACTTGCTTGTTTTCTGTGGAACGCAGTTTGTTCTTTTGTTCTCTCCATGTAATGGCATTCAATAAAGCGCAATAATTTCCAAGCTTTAAAAGGAATGACAGTAATGATACAATTAGTCCATATGACTCATGTGCTATATTCCAGACCTTCTGAAAAAATATGATAGCCTTGGGTGAGAAAAACCTACGCTGATCAGTTCCTTATTATTTGTGCATTCTAGTTTTACTTTTCTTGCATCCTAGCTCCTCTCTCTTAGGATACAAAAAAAAAAAGGAAACAGAGATAGAGTAATTGTATTTTTAAATTCAAAATATTCTCGCTCAAGTGTAATTTGAAAATGTAGTCTTCGTGCAGGTCTGCTGTCACATTCTGAGCCGAAAATGATTAAATGGCCTTTGTCTGCCCACACGCAGTAACGTAGACCAATGATTTAAATTTGACTGAAGTCTTCATCTCATGTAAGTGAATATCATTTTAAACATTCTTAAAATGACTGTTTATTTCTTGTAAATACATTTTGTATTATGTTTAAAACCTTTTAAATGAAAGGAACCTCTTTTTTGTAATGTTTTTAAAATTAAGATTGTCAGTGGGATCTGTTATGTAGCATGTGCAGTACAGAATACAAACATCTGCTTTTGCTCGTGTCAGATGTGTTTGAAAACATTTTAGGGATGTAGGCTGTATGATACTGTGTATTTAAAGGTGCACTACTAAGTCATGTTTATTTGCTTTGCTGACCAAAGAAACAAGATGTAAATGTAGTGTGCATTTATATATTTATTTATTTTATAAACACGCTGTTAATTTCTGTAGAGATAAAACAGTTTTACAGTGGAACAAGTTACTTAATGTTCTTTTAATATGTAAATTTGTGATTTTTACCACTGCACTACAGTACTTTATCTCCAATATTTAAAAAAAAAATGTAAAAAATAAAATAAAATAAAAATAATAATAATAATAAAAAAAAAAAATTAAAATTGTAGTTGATTGTTTGTAATCATTTTATGTCACAGGAAAACATGTTCATATATTATGGTTTATATTCTCTTTCAAATATGATATAAGTGTTTTAATAAAGTCTGTATTAGAATAGTAACTTGTTATTCTGTTTATTATTTGGTAGAAGTTCATTGCACATTTTTGTTATGTAATAACAATACAACCTGTTATGTAAAACAACCTACTTTAGTAAAAATGTGGTTACTACAGGCGTGGTTACTACAGTTTTACTCTAGTACTATTACTGCAATATTTCTATAGTAGAACCACAGTATCAAAAACATGGTTTTTAAAACCATGGTATGCACCAAAAAAAACATGGTTACTACAGGCATAGTTTACTACAGTTTTATTATAGTGGTAACACTTTATAATAGCGTTCAGTTGTAAGTCATTTATAAGTGATTAGTTAATGATGAAATAATCATTTACAAAACATGACTGTGTTTATAAATGACTAATAAGCGATATGTTGAAAAGCACAAAAACGCAATTGTTCTAAAAATATTTTCTTTTTTGAATAATAAATTATTTGCTGTTATTGAATAAACATGTAAACTCTTTCTCTCATCAGCACAGACTTGTGTTCTGTGTGGAGTGTGTGGGATCTAGTGATAATGTGAAACAGTTTTACCCTCCACTATAGATCACATCAGGTACACAGCGCTACAATACTCCATGTGTTTACCATCTTTACCCTGACCAGTCAGCCCTTACATTGCAGTACACACAACAAATATTCAAAACCTCCTGTTGTGTAAACACATGAATAAATCATTTTCAAATATTTCTGCATCCCCTAATCTAAGGTGTAAACTACTCATCAGTTTTAAGTGTTTTACAAACCTGCCGGTTACACGTTGTGTGGGTATACACACTGGGGGGGAAAGATCTACGAATGATGAGTAAAACATTTACAACTGATGAATTGTTTACACTTTAGATTAGGGGATGCAGAAAGATTTGTAAATGATTTATTCATGATGTGATTTTCAATGGAGAGTAAACATTTCAATGATTGACATTTCAATTATTTATAATTAATAATATTTTAACTAGTAACTTATTAACCATTGACTAAGGATCTGTTTGATTATTTCATGATATGCTATTTTTTTTAAAGATAACTTATGACAGATTTGTAAATCATTAGCATATTACTTAATCGTTTGTGAACATATAGTGATGTTTTGTAAATTATTAGTTCATCTAATCACTTGTAAATGATTTGTAACTTAATCTACAAAGCATAGATAAACATACTAACATATCACTTAATCGTTTATGAATGCAGTCATGTTTTTTAATGAACAAAACATACACAAATTGTTAGCATATCACATAGTAATCTTTTATAAAGGTTTTGTAAATGATTATTTCATTAACTAATTACTTATAAATGACTTACAACTGAACGTTATAATAAAGTGTTACCTGGTATCAGAACCATGGTTTTTTTCAAAACCATGGTTTGCACAAAAAAAACATGGTTACTACATTTTTACTATAGTAAAACCATGGTTAATTTTCGTAAGGGACTAAATATTATACATATATATATATATATATATATATATATATATATATATATATATATATATATATATATATATATATCTTTTTTTTTCACATTTTCAATATGTTTGTTTCTACCTTTTATGAAAACTGTAAGAAGGTTGCTGCCATTTTTGTTGTATTTTCACTTTCTGCTCCTGTTTTGCGGCCAGTTAGGGAGTTAAAGTAATGTTTTTTTTGTTAATTTTTTGTCTGATCAGTTTATTTTAGATTTTACTTCGGAGACTACTGATTTTTCATTTTTTTTAGATTGTTGGATCTAGACCTAGCACCTAGACGCATCTAGAGACAGACAGAGACACTGAAAAGTTTAAATAATAAAACCCCAAAACTCCTCCTGTTTGACATACTTGAGTTTGTCCAGTGAGGAGTTTGGATCCTCCAGTTTTTCAGAAAGCAGTTTGACTCCTAAATGTCCTGGGTGATTGTAGCTCAGATCCAGCTCTCTCAGGTGTGAGGGGTTTGAACTCAGAGCTGAAGACACACAATGACAGCCTTTCTCTGTCACCATACAGCCAGACAACCTAAAAAACATACAACAACAGTTTACATCACATTACTGTGTTTGTTGTTCCTTTTAATATTGAACTGATTATTCAGTAAAAACAGCTGGTCAAAAAAAGATCATTTTGTTCTCATTTACCATTATCGGGAAGAAACAAATATTCCCCCAAATCATTGGACATTATACAGGTGCATCTCAATAAATTAGAATGTCATGGAAAAGTTAATTTATTTTAGTAATTAAACTTAAATTGTGAAACTTGTGTATTATATAAATTCACTGCACACACACTGAAGTAATTTAAGTCTTTGCTTCTTTTAATTGTGATGTTTTGGCTCACATTTAACAAAAAACCACCAATTCTCAACAAATTAGAATACTTCATAAGACCAAAAAAAAAAACAGTGAATTGAATTTAGTGAATTGTTGGCCTTCTGGAAAGTTTATTTACTGTACATGTACTCAATACTTGGTAGGGGCTCCTTTTGCTTTAATTACTGCCTCAATTCGGCATGGCATGGAGGTGATCAGACTGTGGCACTGCTGAGGTGGTGTGGAAGCCCAGGTTTCTTTGACAGTGGCCTTCAGCTCATCTGCATTTTTGGTCTCTTGTTTCTCATTTTCCTCTTGACAATACCCCATAGATTCTCTACGGGGTTCAGGTCTGGTGAGATGCTGGTCAGTCAAACACACCAACACCATGGTCATTTAACCAACTTTTGGTGCTTTTGGCAGTGTGGGCAGGTGCCAAATCCTGCTGGAAAATGAAATCAGCATCTTTAAGGCTGGTCAGCAGAAAGAAGCATGAAGTGCTCTAAAATTTCTTGGTAAATGGGTGCAGTGACTTTGGTTTTCAAAAAAAAAAAAAAATACACAGTGGACCAACACCAGCAGATGACATTGCACCCCAAATCATCACAGACTGTGGAAACTTAAGACTGGACTTCAAGCAACTTGGGCTATGAGCTTCTCCACCCTTCCTCCAGACTCTTTGGTTTCAAAATGAAATACAAAACTTGCTCTCATCTCAAAAGAGGACTTTGGACCACTGGGCAACAGTCCATTTCTTCTTCTCTTTAGCCCAGGTAAGACACCTCTGACGTTGTCTGTGGTTCAGGAGTGGCTTAACATGAGGAATACGACAACTGTACCCAAATTCCTTGACACGTCTGTGTGTGGTGGCTCTTGATGCCTTGACCCCAGCCTCAATCCATTCCTTGTGAAGTTTACCCAAAGTCTTGAATTGATTTTGCTTGAAAAGCTTCTCAAGGCTGTGGTTCTCTCGGTTGGTTGTGCATCATTTTCTTCCACACTTTTTCCTTCCACTCAGCTTTCTGTTAACATGCTTGCATACAGCACTCTGTGAACGGCCAGCTTCTTTGGCAATGAATGTTTGTGGCTTACCCTCCTTGTGAAGGGTGTCAATGATTGTCTTCTGTACAACTGTCAGATCAACAGTCTTGATGACTGCATGATTGTGTAGCCTAGTGAACCAAACTGAGAGACCATTTTGAAGGCTCAGGAAACCTCTGGAGGTGTTTTGAGTTGATTAGCTGATTGGCATGTCACCATATTCTAATTTGCTGAGATAGTGAATTGGTGGGTTTTTGGTAAATGTGAGCCAAAATCATCACAATTAAAAGAACCAAAGACTTATATTAAATTCAGTGCACACAGACTGAAGTAGTTTGAGTTTCACAATTTGAGTTGAATTACTGAAATAAATTTTCCACAACATTTTAATTTATTGAGATGCACCTGTATATCTTGCTTTTAAATGCAAAAGTAAAGTGTTAGATCTCTCACACAAACAATAGTGGCACAATACTGCTCTTGAAATCTTGTCAACAAAGTAGTGAAAGAAAGAATATAAAGTAAGATTTAAAAACAAAACTTCTAATGTTCAACACTGAAATCCACACTTTAAGATTTTAAAGTGCATATTGCAGGTTAAAGTGCATATTGCAGGTCATTGTATGAAAATACCATATGAACCGTTAATGCAGGATTTGAAAATGTTTTACAAGACACGAGGGCACAAATTTAGAAGAACAAGTGACGATTTCCTTGACAGTTCTCCAACACATTACCATTTGAGAAGGCATAACTGTTAAGTTAACCTCAGTTTGTTAATATTGTAACCATCAGGTCTAGTTACAGCTTAGTGACACTGTTTGCACAGCTAATTGGTAATTTATTGTCATGTGGTGTGTTTATAAGGCTTTGGGAGACATTGCAAGACATGAGGGTGTGTGAAGATCTGAAGCAGTGGAGGCCAGGTGTTATTAACCACCTCTACTGGACTGCAGCTTCCACTCCTAATGGAGATGCAGATGTGATGGAGGCCAAGTGGAAAAGCATGGTCAGCAATGAATGATAGTGGAATACTGCAGGTCACCAAAGGCTCTACGAGAATGCAGCACTGTCTTACTGTCTTTTCTTCCACTACACCTGCTCCCCATTCCAGATCCCTCCAGAGGATCAACAAGATGAAGCTGTTGGCATGTATCTAGCACAGCATTCACAATTTAACATGTTAACAACACAAAGATTGTTGAAAGATTGTTAAATGTTTTTAAATGGGTCAGATGGTATATTTTTGTTTCAGTAGTATATGTTTGGTACATCTACATGTGTCATATATGTGTGTGTATATATGTATGTATGTGTATATATATATATATATATATATATATATTAACAGTTGCAATGTTGTGTTTTGAGTTGGGTATTAACAGTGCTGTGAAACAATATTTCTGATTTAGTGCTGTATAAATAAAACTGAATTGAATTAACCTTAAATGCAGATCTGCTTGATGTATATGTGATGTAAACTTCATAAACAAGTTTTTATACAGTAAGACAATTTGTGATTGTGATTATTGTTTATTGATCGTCACCAAAATGGGGCCATTCAAAACCTTTATAAAGTCACCCTTCCTCTGTAAACTGTCTACTCATGACTGACACAACACCTGAAGGTAAGGGTTTCCCACACAAGAATATAATGAAACAGAAACGTGTTTATCTCCCTCTCTCGCTTTCCTGCATTGAAGAGAAGCCACTATATCACGTAACGTTACTGTCGGATATTAACGAGTTTGACGCGCTTGTTAAACGATTATTAGTTTCTGTTACGGGTAAGTAGTATCAACACTCATAGATGACCAATATTAGCTTTGCTTTAGCCTGATTACATATCGTTTGCTAACGTGTGTAACGTTACATCTAAGCTAACACTGGTCTCTCACCAAAACATCTTCCCTGTTCTTCTCACATCACAACTCAATTTTTCTCATCTGATCGTTGTTCTGTCTAATCCTGGCCTGTCCCTGCTCTCTTGGCCACATAGCAGGCTCATAATTGTATGTCTGGTCCGTCGTACGAGTGTAAATAAACATTTAAAATGTCCTCCGCGTCCGAACGATCATTGCGATCCATTGTTTTTCTATTGTTTACATTGACCGCACTCCCTCTCTTTACGTCACTTCCGGTTTTGGCGCTTTTCAGATGCGGAACTAAAATTCTCTCAGAAAAACGACTCCAGAAGCCTTAATATGGTATTTTAAAGTATAGTTTCAAGAAAATCTAGTTCCTACATTATTGTTCTATACATTAACTCACTGGGGTCACTAACCTGCAATATGCACTATGAGCCTGATTTTGAGCCTGATTTGCATCCCGATTCAAGGCTAGTCACAAATGACTTCTTGTCCAAGAAAATCCTCAATTGTGTTGTGTCATTAGGATTAATTTACTGCTCCTGATCACATCAGAGCCCACAAGATCCCAAATTGATCATGCTGCTTCTGATGTGATACCCGCCATAGTTCCCCAGATCTCAATCTAATCGAGTATCTGTGGGATATGCTGAACAAATAAGTCCGATCCATGGAGGCCCCTCCTCACAACTTACAGGATTTAAACGATCTGCTGCTAAAATCTTGGTGCCAGATATGGTGCCACAGCACACCTTCAGGGGTCCAGTGGAGTCCATGCCTCGATGGGTCAGGGCTGTTTTGGCAGCAAAAGTGGACCAACACAATATTAGGAAGGTGGTCATAATGTTATGCCTGATCAGTGTATACATACACATACATATATACATTTAAATGTGCGTGTGTACTTGTTTTTGCTACATTGTGGGGACCAAATGTCCCCACAAGGATAGTAAAACCTGAAATTTTGGTCTGCGGTCCCCACAATGTTAAAAAATTATTAAAAATAGTAAATGACGTTTTTCTGAAAGTGTAACGTTGCAAACGTTTTCTGTAAGGGGTAGGTTTAGGGTTAGGGTTGGGTTAGGGGATAGACAATATCATTTGGTGAGTATAAAAACTATAGAAGTCTATGGAAAGTCCCCACAATTCACAAAAACAAACGTGTGTGTGTGTGTGTGTGTGTGTTTGTCTGCTGTTGTATATTAATTACACTGAATTATTGATTAAGACTTTCACTTACATCTGGAAGAGAATTTCATCTGCATTGCATTTTATCTACACTACAAACTTGCTGTGCTTACATCATAGAGGAAACAAAAAATGTGAGAAGGCTGAATCCATGCTTGATACGCTCCTCTCATCATCTACACAGGACTCTTCCATTGTGACTGGTGGTGTTTGTTCTGGACCACCATGTCAACAATGCTCTTTTTCCATTCAAAATAATCTTGATTGTCCACCTGAATGTTCTCAAACTTCAATTATGAATAATGTTTGGACATTTACATGTAAAGAACAGAAGTTGTCCCAGGAGGACTGCAAGTCTACACTATCAAAAATCATAGCAGAATATTTCTAAATATAGAAGTGTATTGACAAACTCCTTTAAAGACTCTTATAAAGACTTTAGATCTGTTCCTGAGCTTCCAGATTTTCTTACATAGTCTATTGGGGTAACTCGGATTTCATTTGAAATTTGAAATTTTGGGGCGAGCAGAGTCCAAAAAGACAAGGCAGAAGGTTAAATCCACGACAGGCGAAAAGTCCAGGGCAGGCTAAAGGCAGACAAGATGACAGAACAAGGCTATAAAGCAAGACTAGGATTAACTGACTAGAAACACGATAGAACTAGGCTAAGGCTGATTGGTTACAGCAGTGTGTGTCATCAGCGCAATGGATGATGGGGAACGTAGTCCCGGGTGTGGTGCAACAATTTGTGTAATGTGAAATGTCAGTAAGATGCACAGGCAACCTCTGGTGCCAGGCAGACCGGACAGGATTCATGACAGACGCGCACTTTTCAACTTTTTGTAGAGTCATTTCCAGCATATTAGGCAAACAATTTAGAGAGAATCTGTACATATTTTAAAAATAAAAATATTATTTCCAAATACTGTTTTTAAATCTATGTTATAAGTGTCCCAAACTCACAGCACTGACAGAGCTGAGTTCATGCAACAAGTATTTATATTACAATACAATTCAATAAAATTGTTATTTCTGTAGCATATTTAAAACAACTGCCTCATAATTTAAATAAATTTCTGCCTGCATCATTACATAGTCACACCAACAAAATTACAAATTAAAAAATTAAATCCTGATCACTAAATCAATTATAAAAACTATACTAAAAAGATATGATTTCAGTCTAGACTTAAAAGCATCCACAGATAGGGAGGACATGCATTGGAAGAGGGTTCCATAAACATGGAGCATGCACTGAGAAAGCCCTATCATCCTTTGATTTTACAGTTTTTCTCAGTCGCTTTGGTGTATTTCTCAAATCATCCTTAACATTTGCAAAGAAGTATGTGCATTTCTCAAAACAATTCGTACAAACAGCACAACACAATGGATTACCTGCAAAAGCCTGTAACTTACTCAAAATATTTAGTTCATCTATCAAAAGTAAGTATGCATGTCAATGAACATATCAGTGCCATCAGAATGAAAAGTCCTTGTGTCATTGTTCACAAACAAGATAGTCAAAATGCTTAGTCATGTTGTCAATCAAACAGTGTATTCTATTAGCATTACCTGATGTAAACTATAGCAATAGTTTGCATAACAGTTACTGTATTGAAATGCAGAAGGCAGCAATTCTTATGTGTGCCATATATCCATTTCAAAAGTATAAATGTACACATTACTGTATGTGAGATATTGATTGAAAGAGACTGGATAGGACAAAAAAGAAAAAAAGAAAAGAAAAGAAAAAACACAATACAGAGTCATCGTGATAGACAAGAAAAACAAATATCCCTGATAGTACACGTATATCACTAAGACGTCTATTTTAGGTCTACATTTACATCTGCAAGATTTATTTTTTAGAGTGTTCGCTCATCTGCACGTTTCCCACCAGGTGTCAAATAGACTTTTATTAGATGTCTTTACTGTAAGATGTTTATGATTTAGAGTGTATGTAAAACTGACATCTTACAGATGTCTGTCAGATGTTTGTATATGGCAGATGCACAAAAGCGAAAATACAAAATTAGAAACACAAATCTGGTTTGTCATTGGTTAATCTACATTCCCTTATTAGTGAAAGTCAAGATTCACCTGCACAATGCATGGCAAATTTACAAATAGACTAACAGGAATGTGTAGGAAATATACTTGACAGTTTATGACAACTATATCAACCATTTTGCACTTAATGACTTATACGATGAACTAATGACTAGATATTTTGAGGGGTAAGACTATTGCACAGAGAACTATACAATACATTTTGAGCAACATGACACTAGCAGCTGATAATGTAGGAAAACGCAGACAAATGTACATAATTGCATGAATGTACCAAAGCAATCGCAACTTGTTCAAAAGAATGAGAAACTGCTCTTATGATGTGCACAAGTGACTAGATGATGTGGAGGTTGAAAAAGTAGTTTTGAGAATTTCATTTCAGATTTGAGAAATGCACCAAAGCAACTGAGAAAAATTATATTCTAGTTTTAGGGACATGAAGGTCATGTGATTCCAAGACCTCATGTTCCTTGTATTTTGATTAGGAATCAAAAGGTTCAACAATAAACAATATATTTTTGTGGCAATGCCATGCAACACTTTAAAAACCATCAACAAAACCTTACATTCAATTCTGATCTCTCTCATCTGTGTGTGAGTCAAAAATCTGGCAGCAGCATTTTTGTATAGAGGTCGACCAATGTATCGGTTTTGCCAATTAATCAGCACCGATAGTTGATTGAGAGAACTATCGGTTATTGGCAAAAATCCATGCCGATAGTTTTTCTGGGTCGGGTCTGTTGCTGGAGTGGCTCAGAAATAGAGTTTTTGTTATACAGCACGAGAGCAGCCTCTAGTGGCGCTGACAGCACGTACAGTTTGTTTAGACGTGACCGGAGCGGGATATTTCAAAGACGGATTTAAAACATCAACAACGAAATGGTGTGTACAGTATACTGTAGTGTATGTTTTCATATCATTACTCAGTGATGAATTTGTTGACTAGATGCTGCATTAGTGGAGAAAAACTGCACTGCACTTTTACTCGTTGTGTGACTAACATATTTTAATATTTAGATTAGATAACCACAAATGTTCTAGAATAGAAGGAGTTAAATTGTGAAAGTACACAATATCCATATGTATGTCATTTCAATACTGTGGCCTTTGTGTAGATATTTAACGATGCCCATCTTCAGCTTGACTATTGATGTAATGGTAACACTTTACAATATGAGTTCATTTGTAACATTAAGATTGATAAAAGCTGTAGAATAGAAGTATTTTTTTCTTGAGCATGTTAATTTCAGCATTTACTGATATATATATATGAAGAGTTTGGTTGCAAAACACGATAAACGCCATTTTTTACAAAATTGAGTTTCTGCCAAAATCAATATTGTATCTGGTCGGTTTTGATGAGGCAGTTTTTAATTTTACGCAAAATGCAATATCCGCCGTGTTATTCTGTCATGTTTTCTCCCTTTTTTTTCCAAATGCGACAAACGCCAGTCTCCCTTTTCTGCAAAATGCGATACATCCGCTCAGCCAATAACAGCGCAGCATTTCACGCATTGTAAACAGTAAAAGCAGCGCTTTGAATACACCCCGCATCCATAGTTTTCAGCGTTGAGTAATGTATCATAGACCTATCTGACGAATCCTTTCATAAACAAAGTGTAGAGAGAGTGTAAATAAGAGATTCATTGTGCAGTGTAGAGAGTTTCCTTGATTAGAATTTTGTGAGATTGCGATGAACTAAAATGAGTGACAGCTTTTAATGATTTTTAAGGGAGTTTGTAAATGAGATATTGATTTAATACAACAGTTAAATAATCAAGAAATTAATATTAAGTGACCCGCATTGTCTGACTATAACACTATTGCCTGATTTTGCTCATCACATCTTCAAAAATAGTTTGAAACAAAGTCACAAATGAGCCCCTGCGCATCTCCATTCAAACACAGTGGTGTTTCGTTTACGAATGAACGTGCATTTTCTGAGTCAATGAATCAATTACCCATTCATAAAAAGAGTCACTTGCGTTATTCCTCAATTAATCAGCCGTTCGAACGAATCAAATGAATGATATGATTCAGAAATTAAATCAGTGACTTACCGCCACCTACTGGCAGTATTTCATTTTTATCTTCTTTTTAGTTATTAAAATCATTTAATATTTCTATGTTCAAAATTGTATATTTAAAACATTAATCTCAACAAGAGTTTATGAATTTGATTGCACTTATGCCATCTCATTCCATCACTTATACTTTCTCTAAAAAGAAAGGTAAGCATAGACCCCTAATGGATTTATTGCATTTCGGAAAAAAAAAAAAATCCGTTTTTATAATAAATCTTCGAAAAATCAAAATCTAGATTTGAATTTTTAATGTTATTATAACCTAAAGATGCTATGTGAAAGTTTAAAACAGAAAATAGTGGTTTTCATCTTGCCACTTTCTTGGTAAAGAAAACACATTTTTACTCAAATTAATCAAAATGGATTTATAGCGTTTTGGAATCAAACTCTTCATATATTTTTTTTTTAAATTGTTGCTTTTGTTACATATTAGTGTAACAAAAGTTTAGTTGTATATTAATGAACAATGAACTAACGATAATCAATATATAATTAATATTAATATTTTTATTCATTTATTTATATTCATTTTATGGTTAAAAAACTATTGTACAATTAATCAGTATCAGCCAGTGTGGTCCAACCTAGGTGTCAGTAAAATCCAATATCAGTCGACCTCTAATTTTGTACTAATTGAGATAAGTGACCCCGTGAAATACCCAAATGTACAGAATTACAATAATCTATGCGTGATGATACAAAAGCATGAATAAGGTTTCTTAAAGTCTCTAGGTTCTTAAAGAGAGGACTGATTTCATTTTAGAAATAATTCTGAGTTGATAAAACAAAGGCTTCACAACAATAAACCTCTTTATCTAAAACTAAAACTGAACCCATTATAACACCCAGTTTTTTGACATGATCTGAAACACTTATCTTCACAGAGGCCAACATACTTATAATTTCCTTTAAAGCAGATGAGGGTCCAAAGACAACACACTCTGTCTTATTAGTATTAAGATGAAGAAACTGCTTGCCAACAAGGCTCTAATCTCACCTTAACACTGAATAAGTCCATCAAACGATTTAGAGGCATTTGGATCTACTGGAATGTATGGGTGTCATCTGCATAGTACTACAAGGCTTAATTCTTGCCCCACTCTTGTTTTGCCTGTATTTGCTCCTACTGAGTCAAATAATGAGAAAGAACCAAATT
Organism: Cirrhinus mrigala; assembly: GCA_036247105.1. Lineage (NCBI taxonomy): Eukaryota > Metazoa > Chordata > Actinopteri > Cypriniformes > Cyprinidae > Cirrhinus > Cirrhinus mrigala. The sequence goes on along the minus strand of JAMKFB010000241.1, from coordinate 350,239 downwards.
GCTTATCACAGCTTATTGCCAAATGTCTACAGCCTCATTGACTCCCTCTGCCAATGCATTGATGAAATTAACAGCTGGATGTGCCACAACTTTATTCTGTTAAACAAGGTGAAAATTGAAAGTCACTGCATTTGAAAAGAAGGTTTAAGATCTCAAGGTGAATGCATACATTCACTCTAGAGGTCAAACAACTAAAAATCAAGTCAGGAATTTTGGTGTGATTCTGGAGTCAGACCTTCATTTCAGTAGTCATGTCAAAGCAGTAACTAAATCAGCATACTATCATCTCAAAAACATTGCAAGAATGACGTTTTGTTTCCAGTCAAGACTTGGAGAAACCTGTTCGTGCCTTTATCACCAGCAGGGTGGATTATTTCATTGGTCTCCTCACCAGCCTTCCCAAAAAAGGAAAGGAGAAGAAAAGGACATAATGTGTGGCCAAGTATGGTGAACACACTTTAAATTTGTGCTCTGCATTCCATAGCGCCAGGTAGAAGTTGGAGATTAAGTGCCTTGCTCAAGGGTCTCACCTCAGTTGTGTTATTGAGGGTGGAGGAAGCGCTGGTAATTCACTCCCCCCCACCTACATTTCCTCCCGGACCTGAGATTTGAACCCGCGACCTTTGGATTACAAGTCCACCATTAGGCCACAACTGCCCCCAGACCATTACACAGCTGCAGCACATCCAGAACGCTGCTGCCAGGATTCTGACTAGAACCAGAAAACCTGAGCATATTACTCCAGTCCTCAGCTTTGCTTTGCCTTGCATTGCCTCAATACAATCCACATAAATTTAATAAACGTGAAAAAAAAAAAAAAAAAGCCTGAAATCCAAATTGCAAAATTCCTGGGGCCCAGAAAAGGCCCACACCTGACACTTTCATCTGGCCCACATACTGCATGGAATGATGGCAGTTGGGTGGTCCGCTCCTGTTTGCCAGATTTTGGTCACAGTAAGGCCACATGTCAGCCATGAAAATAAGTAAAAAAATAAAATTAACCAGAACTGCCTAATCTGGCCAACACTGGCCCAGATCCAACCTTGTTCCGGCCCACATAACACAAGAAATAATAGCATTTGGGCAGTCCGTCCTGTTTGCCAGATTTGGGCCTCAAGTAAGCCTTAGCATTGTCATATGTAAGCCAACCAAATAAACCAAAACTGGCGCTAAAGTGCGCCACAGTTGATTTTTATTCTAATCCTGCTCTTCCCCTCATGCGGCACACATGCTGCATGGAATGGTGGCATTTTGGCAGTGGTCCACAAGCAGGCCACTGCACAGCCACATTTTAGCTAATAATTAACCAGATAAAGCATAAATATACGTTTTCTGGGCTTCACCAAAGTGAGTTTGTGTTTGTGCATTAAGTGAATGTCAAGTCCTACATCCAAACCAGAAGTGGCCCTCATCTGTTTTATGATATATGGGGTATATGGGGCCATTTACAATGTGGGACAAATTAGTCTTACACATTGATTAGCCAATGCTGACTGTGTCATATGTTTGCCCAAAGTGGCCCAAATTGTTATTAATTATTTGGGCAACATTTGTCATTTTATATGTGGGCCACTTTAGGCTCAGATTAGCCAGTGTTTACTGTGCCATATCTTTGCCAAAACTGGCCCAGATACATTTTAATATACCTGGGCCATATTTGCTGAAATATATGTTGACCAAATTTGGTTTACATCCTGATAAGTCTTTGTCAATTTACCACATGCACCACTTCAGGGTCACATTCAGATTACACATTGCTGTGTACACTGCATTGTTGCCTAAAGAGGCCCACATGTGATTTGATACATTTGGGTTATTTCTGCTTTTTTACATGTGGACCACTTCAGGGTTACATCCATTTTGTCTGGGCCATAAGAAGGCCAGCAGTGTTGTATCATTGCCTTAAGTGGCCCACATCCGGATGCTATTTGGGAATGTTTTTGTCTCTTGTTCTGGCATTGTATTGAGAGCAGATTAAACATTTGTTGACAAAATTCAATGGCCATTTATTGTGCCAGTATTTTTTTACTTATTTTATGGAAAACCAGTTACCTCAGTTTCTCCAGCTGACAGTTTGGACTCTTTAGTCCTTCAGAAAGAAGCATCACTCCAGAATCCTGCAGGTTATTGTTACTCAGGTCCAGTTCTCTCAGAACTGAAGTTGGGGATTTCAAAACTGATGACAAATTCCCACAAGACTGAGCAGTGAGACTACATATGGTCAATCTGAACAAGAAGAACATAGTAGTAGCATACAGAATTAATCTTAACAGTGTGATTTAAAAAAAAAAAAAAAAAAAATCAATCAATTAATCAGTCAAGTATTTCAAAACTCAAACCTCAATATCTCCAGCTTAGAGTTTGGGCTCTTCAGTCCATCAGAAAGAAGCTTCACTCCAGAATCCTGCAGGTCATTGTTACTCAGATCCAGTTCTCTCAGGACAGAGTTTGAGAACTGTAGAGCTGAAGACAAACTTTCACAGGACTGAGCAGAAAGATGACACCCACACAGCCTGTATCAGATAGGTTATATCGTTTAAAATCTGGAGTGCATGTTTGTACTGAATAACACTTTATAATATAAAATTCAAAAACAAAGCACGTTTAAATAATTTCAAAACTATTATAGTTCTTTAGTACTTTATAAACTGTAGTTAACACATTAATAGACAGTATACAAATAGTGAGCTCATCATTGATTGGCACTGTAATTAATGTGTTTAATTACCTCATATGTAAAGAGCTAGATAATGGTTTGTTAACAATTTATTAACTGCGGATTGTTCTCACTTTATATTAGGTCAGAGAAAATCTGAAAATCTCATACATTTATGGCTTTAAACTAGCTTATATTGCACATTAATTGTAATAATAATCGGTGCTCCTTAAAATGTTTACAAATACATTAAGCATACATACATGCATTGAGTTTCTATGTTTTATAAAGACCTTTCATAGAATACTGTATGAATAATACTATATAAACTGTATATCCTGTCCGCAGTTTTAAGAAACTCTGAATACTAATGCAATTAATGACCAATAAATGTTGGTTAATTAATAACATTTTTTTATATATATGTAACGATAATGATCCACTGGAGTGGCGAGTTGAAGGAGATGAACCCAAGCGCAGCTTTATTGTAATCCAAATGTGATATTCAAAAAAACATTAATACAAACCATGACTTGACTGAAACAGACTTGACTTGACTTGACTTGAACAAAACAGACTTGACTTGGCATGAATGGAAATGGCATGAACATAAACAAGACTCACCAACAGCAGGAACAATATTACATTAATACACCACAAGAGACAAAGGCAACATGAGGGCTATATATACCAAACAGAGAAGGTCACATGACATGAACAAACCAAAGAGCGAACAGACTAGAACAACCAATGAGAACATGACACACTGAACAAGGGAATCAATAGCAGGGGAAGGGAAGCAAGACACAAACAGCATGAAATCAAACTACAAAATAAAACAAACAAACAAAACACAAAAACAACCCCACGTTACAATATACTATGACATAATCTAAAATAAAAACTATTTGCAGTTGTTTACAAAGCATTATCTAACTCTTATATGAGCTTATTAAAGAATGAAAAATTGACAATGAATGATGAACTCACTGTTTGTATATAGTCTGTTAATGTATTAACAACAATTTATAAACTATCAATTAACTACAGTTTGCAAATAATTTGTAAATACTTTATTACTGTATACTTATTATAAAGTGTTACCACTTTACGCATTTATATGTCATTTTCATAAGTAACTTAAGTAAACACAAATGTCACAACAACTCCAAAGGTTGAAAAATGCCTCAGGGTCAACTCCTGAGGGTTAAGCTCATAACTCATCTGTGCATTTGTGCTTAACACTGCAGTAAATTGTTCATGAATCAAACTGATCCAGTTCAACTCACTGACTCAATGATGCAGTCACAGTGGTTGTCAAGTTATCAACACACTGAATCTGTCATACTTAAATGACGCAAGAACGAAGAATATGATTCTCAGCTGAGTATTTTACTGATGAAGTGAAAATAAAGTTTTTAAATGAACATGAAACAATTCTTTGAAAAACTGTTCAAAGAAAACATTAAGGAAGTTTATGTATTATTAAAAGTATTATTATTAAAATTTTGGGTTTTCCCGGATGGTTGGGAACACTAATTGTTTTCTCATCTGTCTTGTGTTCTTGGAGAAAATGCCACTGATATAATCATACTACAGTATAGACAGGGGGAATATCTGCTAGCTATAGTTAAGAGACACCTATTTATCCATATATTTGAACAGTGATTCAGTGAATGTGAATGTCAAACCTCAGTATGTTCAGTTGACAGTGAGGACTCTTCAGTCCATCATAAATCAGCTTCACTCTTGAATCCTGCAGGTGATTGCTACTCAGGTCCAGCTCTGTCAGATGGGAGTTTGATGATTGTAGAGCAGAAGACACAGTTTCACAGCATGTTTCATCAAAACCACACCTGTCAAATCTGCCAAAACAAAATGTTTAGTCAGATAATTTTCTTATGTTTAGTTCTTTCTGCAATAACTTTTTGTACTCTTAATAATTGGGGAAAATATTTCACATTGTATTTTAAGATTTAATTGTTTAGTGATGTAAAAGAAAACATTTAATTGAACAGTAGTCAGTGAAATTGTGAACTCACAGTGCTTTTCTGCAGCATCTCACAGCTGGGATGAGTCTCTTGTAGTTTGAAGGTGATGTAAACCTCTTTGGGTTGAACTCATCCAGCACCTTCTCTGACATGAGCAGTACGTAGGTCAGCACTGTGCACATTGAAGATGAGAGGTTTCTTCCTGGATGTTCATCTGAACCGAGGTAACTCTGGATTTCCTCATATAATGAATGATCTTTGAGCTCAAGTAAGCAGTAAAATAGGTTGACTAAAGCTTCATCTGAGATACCATTCTTATTTTGTTCTTGTTTAATGTATTCAGTTATTTTTGTGATGCTCTCTGTGGTGTCTTCAGTGTGTGTGATCAGGCCTGTGAGCAGGTTTTGACTGGATTTCAGTGAAATGCCCATCAGAAAGCGCAGGAATAGGTCTAGATGTCGTCTCTGACTCTTCATGGCTTTATCAACAGCCTTCTGCAGTAGCTCCTGCAACGTAATATTTTCTTCTGGCTTGTCAAAGAAAAACTGAAGCTCCTGCATGTTTTTGTTCAGGTAGCAGATGAACACATGCACTGCAGCAAGGAACTCTTGAACACTCAGATGCACAAAGCAGTAGACTTTTGTCTCATGAAGTCCATCTTCCATCTTAAAGATCTCAGCGATCATTCCTGTGAACTCAGTGTCTTTACTCACATCAATATCACATTCTTCCAGATCTTCCTCATAGAACACAATGTTTTCCTGCATCAGCTGTTTAAATGCTAGTTTGGCTAGCTTCAAAATCATTGTTTTATTTAAATGTAAAAGCTTTGTGCGTTGTCTTTCAGCTTTCTCGTCATACTTTTGGCTCTTCATGTTCATCTGTATTAGCAGGAAGTGAATGTACATTTCAGTAAGTGTTGTGCTGATGTTCTCTTCACTGTTCTTAATGAGAATATTTTTAAGTACTGTGGCCGTGATCCAGCAGAACACAGGAATGTGGCACATGATGTAGAGACTACGAGACGTCTTAATGTGTGAGATGATTTTGGAGGCCACATTCTCATCTGTGATTCTCTTTCTGAAGTACTCCTCCTTCTGTTGGTCGGTGAATCCTCGCACTTCTGTAAATAAACCTACGTACTGAGGAGGTATCTGATTGGCTGCTGCTGGTCGTGATGTCACCCACACAAGAGCTGATGGAAGCAGCTTACCTTTCACCAGACTTGTAAACAGCACATCTACAGATGATCTTTTCTCAACCATGTTCAATGCTCCACTTTCAAAATTCAAAGGCAGTCGACTTTCATCAAGGCCATCAAATATAAATGCAAGTTTATATTCTGTATATAACTTTGATTTCTCCAGGTCCTTCAGTTCATTATAAAATTCCTGTAGTAACTCATGAAGATTGACCTCTCTATCCTTAATTCTGTTAATCTCTCTGAATGGGAGCAGGAACACACAGTGTATATCCTGATTGGCTTTTCCTTCAGCCCAGTCCAGGATGAATTTGTGCACAGAGACAGTTTTTCCAATGCCAGCAATGCCTTTAGTCAGTGCAATCTTTTCCTCATTATTCTCCCTTAATAATGTAAATAATTTATTGCAGTTGATTGGTTTGTCCTGTGTTTGTTTCTTCCTGAAAGCATCATCAATCTTCAGAATTTCACGTTCCTGATAGACATCTTTCATATCGCCCTCTGTGATGAACAGTTCTGTGTAAACAGCCTTGAGATGAACTTCATTTTCTTTCTTGCACTCAAAAATACGTTCAGCTTTTTTCTTCATGTTCATTTTGTGAGTTTTCAGAAATGTTTGCAGCGCCCAATCCTCTGTTGAATAGACTGAAAAAAAGAGAATAAAAAGATGGTGAAAAAGGAAAAAAAAAAAAGATTTAACTTTTTCAACATGTCATAATTAAGTTACTGTTGAATATAATACAATTTTCATTTTCATGAATTTGAATTTATATGTACAGTCAAGGCCTTGGTAAAAATAAACAAAAAACCCTGTGAAAATACAGTGGATTACGAGTCAAATTGATAAAAAATTTGGGACAAAAATTATTCACTTTGACCCATCCATGTTTTGCTTAAATGTTTTTTTTTTTTTTTCCTTAAATTGCTAATGTGGTCTTTTTACACCACAGACTAAACAAAATTAAGTATTGCTTGGTGATTGGTTGACCTAAATTGGAAATAACTGTGTACTTAAATTTAACATCTGAAAGCTGACAGCTACTCAAGCTAATTCATTTGTGAGAAAGTCTAACAGAAGGATGGCATTATCAAGAGGAATTTGTTCTGACATGGTTTAAAGAAGAAGTCCACTTCCAAAACAAAGATTCACATATAATGTACTTACCCCATTGTCATCCAAGATGTTCATGTCTTTCTTTCTTCAGTCATAAAGAAATTGTTTATCTTGAGGAAAACATCTCCACATTTTTCTTTCGTATAATGGACTGGTGCCCGATTTTGAACTTCCAGAATGCAGTTTAAATCCTTCAAACGATCCCAAATGTGGTTGTAAACAATCTCAGCCAAGGAAGAAGGGTCTTATCTAGCAAAATGATTTGTTATTTTCATTTAAAAAAATATAATTTAAATACTTTTTATTCTTAAACGCTCATCTTGCCTTGCTCTCGATGAACTGTGTATTCTGACACAAGACAGTTAGGGTAAGTCGAAAACTCCAATTGTATTATCTACCCCAACTTCAAAAATCATTTCAAAATCATCCTACATCATTGCAGAAGTACCGACCCAGTGTTTGCAATGTGAACATGCAAAGAAGATCAAACACCCTTAACAAAAAAGGTAAAATAGCGATATAGGGTGATTTTGAAGTTAAGGGAGAACATGAGATGGAAGTTTTTCGACATAGTGTAACTGTCATGAACCGGAAAAAAACAGTAGCAGATTAAGACAAGACGAGAGTTTGACATTAAAAAGAATTTAAATCTTATTATTTTTATTAAAAGAACCGATCATTATGCTAGATAAGACCCTTCTTTCTCGGCTGGGGTCATTTACAAACGCATTTGGGATCATTTGAAGCCATATCAGTCCATTATATGGAAAAAAATGCAGAATTCTTTTCCTCAAAAAGTCATAAACATCTTGGATAACAAGGGGGTGAGTACATTATATGTTAATCTTTGTTTTGGAAGTGGACTTTAACTCCTTTAACTCTGAGTTCTTGTCAGTATAAAGCATATAAAGAGTTCCAATACAAAAGCCTCTAAAAATCATCTTAGCAAAAAATGATATAACGATACTGAGTGAATGCTCTCCACACATAATATATTTTCATAAAGTACTTTCGCGTCAAATGTGCTAAATCCCAGCCTCAACTCCTTTGGAAGGACCAGTACCTGCATAGAAACCTATACATAGTAGCCAGAAAGTAATGCTAATAGTAAAGAAAAACATCAGACATACTTAGAGGCTTTTGCATCTGAACTCTCTCTCTCTCTCTCTCTCTCTCTCTCTCTCTCTCTCTCTCTCTATATATATATATATATATACCTGTATATATTTAAACATTTGCAGCTTATAAACAACATAAAGAACTTTGATTAATCTAATGCTAACGTTATTTATAAAATAAACTTTGTGCAGGGTCTATAATTACATCAACATATGCTTTTACTGTTGTAGCATTTACTTTTGCACCTGTTTCAGTATTCAGATCAACTCTGACATCAGTCTGAGCACAGCTGATAATCTTGGCTGGAAGAGAAATGAAAAGATTTATCACTTTTTTTACATTACATGTTTGACATTACAATATTTTTTTTCTTTATTACCTTTGGTGTGTTTGTTCTCTAACTGTTCAGCAAGATGGTTCTGGTTCATCTTCTTCAGGATATCCAGTGTGATCTTCACAGCTCTTTCTGGTCCAAAACGATCCAGCATCTGATCTACTGTGTCAGTTGCATCTGCTTTCTCCAGTACAGAAACTGGAATAGGTCCATCTTCTCTTAAGTAGCTCTTAAATCTCTTCAAATGTTCTTCTTCCAGATCATCCAGTGTGTCACAAAGCAGTTGTTTAACAGACCCCATCATTTTTAACTGACTGCTGTTGAACATGAGAAAAATGTTTTACAATAGGTCCACTCTTACTGGACACTCACTAAATAGGGCCTGAAACTGTATTTTCAAAAAAATGATAACCTCCAACCAAGGAAAATTTTTATTTAAGTATTTATAACACTATTTCCTCTACACCAGATGAAATTTCACCATTTGGATGATCATTAATTTCCTTCTGTTAAATCCATATGGCAGAGATTTTATTAATTTGACCAAAAACCTCTATGCTTAAGAAGAAGATTTGTTTATTTATTATAGGGCCTTTCCATGGCTTAAGATCACTTTACATAGTAGATTTCAACTTGAATACAGTGAAAAACATGGATACAATAAGTGACCCTGGTTGTGAAAACCCAGCTGAAGATATTTTGTGTGTGTGTGTGTGTGTGTGTGTGTGTGTGTGTGTGTGTGTGTGTGTGTGTGTGTGTGTGTGTGTGTGTGACTTACTACATAAAATCACTTTTCATAAGGTGAAGAACATTATGTCAAAATGAAATCTTGATATCTTTAATACTGAAAACAATGTCAAAAATGTATATCACAGTGAAATTATTAGATGAAATAAAACTTTGATGCTTGTTATCTCAAAATTAGATTCTGAGACTTTAGCAAGGATTTCACAGAGAGGGTCACATATGCATAAACATAAGTAGATCTTTGGTTAGACTTCAGCACTACTTCTGCATACTTAAAGTGCACCAAATAAAAAATTATCAGACAAATCAGACAATTTAAAATTAGATCAGAAAAGTGTTGAAACAAAGAGCTAAATTCCACAAGGAGCCCTGACATGGTATATCCTGGTGCCACAAGTCTGAAGTGAGTCTAACTAACTAGCAGCTTTGAAAAACCTGCAGCGTTAAAAAAAAAAAAAAAAAGAACACTTACTGATAATTCCAACTCAGGAATGGGATTGTCAAATTTGGGGCAAGTAACCAACATTCATGGTCAAAAAGACAACACAGCATGACAGTCACAAATAAGCTATGAGGATAACTACTAGTTGAATACTTCCTCGGACTGACTTCCCCCACCTAAGTCCTTTTGACCTTTTGTTCCTCACAGAACACGTCCTCACACTCACAGAATGACAGCAACTGTATTTTACATATGTAGATGCACCAAAATGATGCCAAAAATACTTATAACTGATTATCTATCCATTGCTTTACTTCATATCATGTATGTAACCCACACATCATGTTTTAATTACACACTGTCAATGGCATTTTCAATTATTATTGAATAGTTTATAGGTTTATATTCGTGTTTAGTCTGTGTTTGAAAATCTCTCCCTATCCCTCTGGTTGTGTTCGGATTCCTGTCATACTTGTGGTGTTCCACAAAATAAATAAAAAAAAATATTTTTTATGAATAATTTTCACAATATGAGATTAAAAAAAAAATACAAAAATTTGCATGGTTTCTCACACTAATGTGCTTTAATGTTTAATCAGGATGTTTGCTTTTAAATGCTTTTATTTTGTACCAAATTGCAACAAGTCACTTGTGGTGTTCCTGGTTAAAAATGACTGGACTCCAAACAATTGCTTATAAATCTCTCATTATGGTTGTTATCACCAAATATTGTATTGATTCTTTTTGTCAACTTGTTTTCTTTCATTTAGGACTGGTTTTGTGTTTCTATTTGCATCTGATTAATCGTAGGCCTCATTTATCTGAGAGTAGGTACCTCATTTTTTGAAAAACAAAAAAACAAAAAAAACATTTATTGATAATTTTTACAGTGAGATAAAAAATTACAAAAAATTGCACGGTTTCTCACACTAATGTGCTTTAATGTTTAATCAGGAAGTTTGCTTTTAAATGCTTTTATTTTGTTCAAAATTGCAAAAAGTCACACTTGTGGTGTTCCCTGTCAAAAAGGACTCCAAACAATTGCTTATAAATCTCTCCTTATGGTATATTATCACCAAATATTGTATTCAATCTGTTTGTCAACCTGCTTTCTTTCATTTAGGACTGGTTTGTGTTTCTGTTTGCATCTGATTAATCATAGGCCTCATTTTTCCGAAAGCAAAACTGTACAAAATTGCACAAAGTCACAGTTGTCAAAAATGGCCGGCCATTGAAAGTGAATGTGGAAGAATGAAAGTAAGAGAAACTAGTGTTCAGGAGCATTTTGTGCTTGCAAACACAAAGGTCTTGGACCTGTGTGTGTATGGATGCATGTGTTGTGTTCAATTATAAGTCTGTTGGTTAAGAAGTACCACTAGGAGGAGTTGTTGTAGGAGATTGTCATGCATACACATAAGTGAAGGAGATGGATTTTTTTGTCCTGCAGTTCTTCAGTAAACAGATGAACGTATTAAGATATGTGTGCTCTCTTTTTTCTGATTTATGCTGGTGACACAGCAGCATGCATACTCATGCTATCACACACACAAACTATTGTGAGTATTTTACCTATTTCATCCTACCTTGAACTGCATGCAAAATGCTTTTATGATAACCTTCTCTATGATAAATCTCTGTCACATGCTCACACTGCGTTGTCTTTGGCCTAGGTTTTGAGGCTTTCATGTTCTCACTGAGTAGACAAAAGTTTACAAATAAATGCTTCAACACAGAGAGAGCTTCAGCTTGTTGTTTCATGATATTGTCTCTGATTGAAAGTGTTAGTGTGCAGGACATATATAACTAACAGATATCAGTTTTGGTTTGTTGTTCCATGAAATGTTATAATGTAAATAATCTTAATGTGTTCTTTCTTGTATGTCACGATGGTCAGATTTAACAAAACAGCATAAGTGGTACTTTGTGCCCCTTTTCAGAAAATAAAATCATTTCAAAATAAAGATCCATTGATCTTCCCATTCACTTTCCATGGCTGGCCATTTTTGAGAAGTGTGACTTTTTGCAATTTTGTACAAAATAAAAGCAAACTTCCTGATTAAACATTAAAGAACACTAGTGTGCAAATTTTCATAATTTTTGTATCTCATATTGTGAAAATTCATAAAAAAAAAAAAAAAAGATTTTTTCACTCAAAAAACAAGGTACCTTCTCGTAGAAAAATGAGGTCTACGCTTAATCAGATGCAAATAGACACACAAAACCAGTCTTAAATGAAAGAAAACAAGTTCAACAAAACAAAAACAAAACGAATGAATCCAATCTTTAGTAATAATATACAGGTGCATCTAAAAAAATTAGAATATCATGAAAAAGTTCATTTTTTTATAGTAAATTAGTTTAAAAAATTAAACTATCATATACTCTAGACTCATTACATGTAAAGTAAAACATTTCAAAAGTTTTTTGTTTTAATTTTGATGATTAGAGTGTACAGTATTTTGTATCTCAAAATATTAGAATATTTGAGTTTCATTAAATGTCCATCCCTACAGTATGAATTCCGGGTATCTCTTGTTCTTTGAAACCACACTAATGGGGAAGACTGCTGACTGGCAATGGTCCAGAAGACAATCATTGACACCCTCCACAAAGAGGGTAAGTCACAGAAGGTCATTACTGAAAGGGGTGGCTGTTTACAGAGTGCTGTATCAAAGCAAAATAAATGCAAAGTTGACTGGAAGGAATAAATTGGGTAGGAAAAGGTGCACAGGCAACAGGGATGATCACAAGCTTGAGAATACTGTCAAGTAAAGCAGATTCACACACTTGGGAGAGCTTCACAAGGAGTAGAATGAAGCTGGAGTTAGCGCATCAAGAGTCACCATGCTCACACGTCTACAGGAAAAGGGCTACCAAGCCACTTCTGAAACAGAAACAACGTCAGAAGCATCTTACCTGGGCTAAGGAGAAAAAGAACTGGACTGTTGCTCAGTGGTCCAAAGTCCTCTTTTCAGATAAAAGTAAATTTTGTATTTCATGTTGAAAACATGATCCCAGAGTCTGGAGAGGCACAGAATCCAAGCTGCTTGTAGTCCAGTGTGAAGTTTCTGAAGTCAGTGATGATTTGGGGTGCCGTGACGTGTGCTGGTGTTGGTCCACTGTGTTTTTTGGAGCACTTCATGCTTCCATCTGCTGACAAGCTTTATGGAGATGCTGATTTCCTGTTCCAGCAGGACTTTAGCATCTGTCCACAGTGCAAAAACCACTTCCAAGTGGTTTGCTGACCATGATATTATGGCGCTTTATTGGCCAGCCAACATGCCTGACCTGAACACCATATGGGATATTTTCAAGAGAAAGATGAGAAACGGTCGATCCAACAATATACAGATGATCTAAAGGCTCAATAGTGCCTCAGGAGTGGCACAGGCTGATCACTTCTATGCCACACTTCACTGTTGTATACTGTTGTAATTTGTGCTAGAAGCAAGTCATTTGCTGTAATATGTATTGCCGACCAAGTATTAAGTGCATAAATGAACATACTTTAAAAAACTTGAACTTTTCTTTTTTGCAAATCCGTTTTTTGATTGATCTTAGGAAATATTCTAATATTTTGAGATACTGGATTTTTGACTTTCATGAGCTGTAAGCTCTAATCAGCAAAATTAAAACAAACAAAAAAAAACTTTTGAAATATTTTACTTTACATGTAATGAATCTAGAGTGTATGAAAGTTTCCATTTTTAAAATAAGTTACAATAAAAAAAAAAAAAAACTTTTTCTTGATATACTAATTTTTTGAGATGCACCTCTAGCTGTCACAAATGGTGAAGAGGCAGACAATGGTAAGTTCAACAAAACGTCTCGGTTACATATGTAACCCTGGTTCCCTGAATAGGGAACGAGATGCTGCACTGACGTCATCACAATGGGAACACCTCCGGTGCGACGAATGTCTGAAGCCCTTATACCATCACGCCAATTCATTGACCAAATAGCGTTTAGCACCGCCCCCAGCACGTGAATACGTGTGCTATATAAGTGTGCTGCGTGCTATTTCATCAGATTTCCACTTGACGAAGGAAGCGCTATCGATGGTACGGAACGGCCAGCACCGCAGGATCTCTTTCCCTATTCAGGGAACCAGGGTTACATACGTAACAGAGACGTTCCCTTTCATAGGTTCACTATGGTTCTCAATGACATCATCGCTATGGGAACGCTATACCATAACACCTGACATACCTTAGATAGCCGGAAGACCAGGGAAAGCAAGGATAAGACCTGGAAGCCAGGAGCCGTCCTCACGTCCAAACTGTAGAGCTTGATGAAAGTGCAGGGGGAGAACCATCATGCCGCAGCACAGACATCTTCCAGTGAAGACCCTTTAACCCTTTGAGCGGTACGGTCCCACATATGGGATTCTATTTTCAGTGCCCCTGGGAGTACGGTCCCACATATGGAATTTTGAAGCGACCCTGGGAACATGTCTAGGTCGAAGAAAGACTTTAACTAGCCCCGGGGCAAAGTCCAGACACAAAGGGGCTGATGGAAAGAGCCTGCAGATCCCCTACTCTCTTCAGGGAAGATAAAGCCACCAAAAGAACCGTTTTGAGGGTCAACAGCTTCTCTGGCACAGACTCCAAAGGCTCAAATGGATGGCCTGTCAAGCCTTCCAGAAAAATAGACAAGTCCCAAGAAGGGATTTGTGCAGGGCGGAAAGGCCTAAGCCGTCACGACCCTCGCATGAAACGGGAAACCAGGGGGTGACGACCAACTGAAACTCCCTCCGTGGGTGCATGCTCTGCAGATATGGCAGCCACATACACCTTAAGAGTGGCAGGGGTTACTCCCTCAGAAAAATGACTCTGGAGGAACTCCAATACTGACCCTATAGGGCAGTGAACTGGATCTAGATTGTGCCGTCTACACCAGGAGGTGAAAAGTCTCCACTTGAGGGCATACAATTGTCATTCAATTGATTGTTGAGAATTAATAATAGTGTCTGTAATCTCAACGGAAAGACCAGAACACATTAGCGCACTCCGCTCAGGGGTCACATCCACAACCTCCATAATTCCGGTCAAGGATGCCAAATCATGCCACGGGCTTGAGTCAGCAGATCGTGTCTGAGAGGAACCTCCCAGGGAGGGCCGGCTAGCAGACTGACCAGGTCCGAGAATCACAGCTGAGTGGGCCACCGTGGGGCCACCAACAGCAAACGCTCCACCCTGTCTGACCGTACTCTGAACAGAAGTACTGGCAGCTATCAGATCGGAGGAAAAGCATAAAGACTGGTCCTGGGCCATACGTGGGCCAGAGCATCCAGACCTAGAGGTGACGGGGAGACAGGGAAAACCAGAGCAGGTAGTGCGTAGTCATGCTCGAAGCAAACAAGTCCACTTCTGCTCAGCCGAACCTCTGCCAAATGAGATGCACCACCTGGGGGTGCAGTCTCCACTCCCTGGCCTCCAGACTCTCGAGAGCAAGTCTGCCCCTGAGTTCAGGTGACCTGGGACATGTACGGCCCTGACCGACAGGAACCTGGTCTGAGCCCAAAGAAGAACCCGCCTCGCCAGCCTGCGAAGGGGGCGAGAGCGTACTCCTCCCAGACGATTCAGGTACAAAACCGTTGTGTTGTCCATCCTGAGCAAGACGTGACAACCCCTCAAATGAGGTAAGAACTATTTGAGGGCCAGGAAGACTGCCATCATCTCCAAACGATTTATGTGCCAGCCACGATGCACCTCTGTCCAAACTCCACAGACTGGGCGTCCTTGATGGACCGCCCCCCAGCCCATAAAGGATGCATCCGTCGTGATAGTTTTGCGACGACAGGACGCTCCTAGCTGGACTCCCTCCTGAAGGAAAAGGGGGCTCCTCCATGGACCTAAAGCGCAAAAGCCTCTGCGCGTCACCATAATTCTGCGGAGTGGATGAGAATGAGGTGAAATGTTCTGACTTTTGGCCCACCATTGAAACGGCTGCATGTGGAGCAGGCCCAACTGAACTACAGGGGACGCTGCCGCCATCAGCCCCAACAATCTCAGACATAAACCTACATGGACTGGATGCCCCAACCTGAATTGGTTCAGACAGGTCTGTTACGACTGTACACGTGCGGGGGACAGACGTGCCCACATTGTTCACGAGTCTAGGTCCACCCCCTGTCTTTCTGCAACTTGTATGAATGTATAAACACATGTTTTTATGTTAGAATAGTTTATAAGTTTTAGATTTGTCCTAAATATTATTTATATTGAAAATAGAAGTATTGGGTGTTTTGTGCTTACAATTTCATGTCTAAAACTGTCAATCTTGTTACCATGCTAATAAACAGTGTTTTACTGCATTTTGGGTATTAATATCAATGGCAGGGGTGATGTTATACAGCCCTTTCAAGAAATTGCTGGTAGATCAGTTGTTAAACAGTGATTCTGTCACTCATAATTGCATAATTAATTCCCTTTGAGCTAAACTGACCTGTTTCCCTTACAGTATGCTAATGTCACACCCCTGTAGACTGTTTGAGTTGGTTTCTCCCTCTGTTGCCCATATTTGGTCCTTCCTGTTCCTGTCCTTGTCAAGTCATTATTAGTTAATCACCCACACCTGTCTGTGTATCATTATTCTGTCCATTTAAGTTGCCTTCAGTGCTGTGTTTGTTGTCTGGCCTTGTCAATGTATGCGTGTTTTTCCCTCCCGTTGTGGATTTACCTGCTTTGGACTTTTCCTGTGGATTATATAATAAGGACTTTATTTTTGACCTTTGTCTTCGTTCGCCCCTTCTTTGCATGAAACGTGACAGAAGACAGGACCATTAAAACAGTTGTAAAGATGGAAACCATCTCTAGCTTCGCTGCACTAGCCCGCAAGGATCTTCCGTTCGTGGAGCATGCCCAGGAATTCTGCAGCCTTGCTGAGGCGACGGTGTTGGACGACGACACCATCAATTCTCTGTTCTGGATCGGACCCCATTACCATCGCCCCGTGGACCTCCCAGACACCTCTGGACTGAGCTGGAGGGAAGGTATCCTTCGGTGTCTGGAGAGTGTCTGGCCCGATCCAGAGATGCTCAGCTGTCAAGCCTGCTGGCCAATCAGCACCCAGAGCCCAGCCAATCCACACCCCGACTCGTGGAGCCAGAGCCCAAGCCCACCGCGGACGGAGAGCCAGAGCCGAGAGCGACAGCGCAGAAGATCGCTATGGAGCCTGAGCCAAGCCCGTCCGACCAGGTGCAAGAGCTGGCCACGTGGCCTGCGATGGTAGATGTTCCAGTTGGGCATAAGGGTGCTGAGGACAGCACCGCCCACTGCACTGCCACTGAGGGTGAGCAATGTTGGGATCTGGAGCATTTAGATATTGAACTGGATTTGATTGATTTCTCTGAGGATATATATGTGGAAATTCCTGCCTGCCCTGAACAATCTGCCTGCCTGGATTTCCTACCTACCCTCCCTCTGTTATCTTCTCCTATCGTCCCTGCTGCTTCAGTCCCACCACCGCTGTCCCCTGACAGCCCCGCTGCTCACCCTCAACCCACCATCTGTGCAGTGGGCTCGCCGCGGGTCTGCCAGTCTGCATCGGCGTTAGGGCTGGAGGATCCCTCGTTTCCACCTCCAGCCTCTGAGTCCTGCACTCCGCCTCGGCCCTCCGACCCAGCGGCTCCACCCCGGCTCTCAGCCCCCTTGTCTCCACCGTCGCATATCGGCCCACTAGCTCCACCGGGCTCCATCGTCCCTCCGGCTCCGCCTTGGTTGGTCATCATCCCACCAACTCAATTCGTTATACACGCTGTTCTTGCACACACCCGAAGCGTGCACAAGCATGTTTCAGACAGCGCGCATACTGAGTTGATTCCTCTTTCACGTCTCCCTGCATTTAAGATGCATACAAGTGCTTCTCAAAAAAATTAGAATATCATGAAAAAGCTAATTTTTTATTGTAACTTATTTTAAAAACTGAAACTTTCATATATTCTAGATTCATTACATGTAAAGTAAAATATTTCTAAAGTTTTTTTTTTGTTTTAATTTTGCTGATTAGAGCTTACAGCTCATGAAAGTCAAAAATTCAGTCTCTCAAAATATTAGAATGTTTTCTATCAATCAAAAACGGATTTGCATAAAGAAAACTTATGTAATTACATTACATGTAATGAATCTATAATAAATGAAAGTTTCGTTTTTTAAAGTTACTATACAAAAATGAACTTTTTCATGATATTCTAATTTTTTGAGATGCGCCTGTAGCTACGCTTGGGGGTAACATCGCAATATTGGAAATATTTCTGTTTTAAACCACGAAGGCGAGCCAATGGATATCACACAAGCAACGTGCAAACTTTGCGCAATAGTTATGCCAGTGAAGGTCTTCAGTCAGTTCACTATACAGAAAGTGAAAGTAAAAAAAAACCCTAAGTTGTCTAATGCTGCATTAACGGCGCATATTCTCTTAGAGACGACAAGGGACGAATCTACTTCAACATATGCTGATAACGGTGTACAACTGTCTAAAACTAGTAGTTTTATTTATGACATTTTATATGAAGTGTGCTGAATCCTATGGTGAGGCATTGCTGCTACAACCATTTTTCCCAGTCAGTTATGTAAGGGATCAACCCGAGAAGTGCAGTGTTGCGTTTATGACATGTATATTTGCAAGAAATAGCCTATGCAACAGCCAAACATTAAGAAACTTAATTGTGACTAATTTGCAGAGGGGTACATCGGATGAACTCTTATTCTGCACGACGGGACAGACAGTAAAGACAGGCTAAGTTGAAAAGTGGCTTTTCAGGGCCGCCCACGCACACATAATAAAGCATAAGCTCTTTCACACATCTTGCTTAATTTTCGTTTGTCCATTTTTCAGACTGAACGAAATAGTAATAATTATCATCATCATAATACAATCAAACTATTTTTTGTCATTTCGCCATTATTTCCTTCTGTTCGTATTTCGATTTGAATCGACTATTCAGCAATAACCATTTTGATCTGATCATGAGTCATATCTTCTGGGTCTGAGTGCAGTTATTGGATAGCATTATATTGTAGACAGATTGGTCTACAATTAAAACCATTACATTAAAATACATTTAAAATAACAAGGTCCATGAAGTTGACTGGCAATGAAATTGACTACAAGTTCAGGGTCGCTATATTGTCGTTGATGATAAAGATGCAGACCGGCCAGCCTTCTTAAGTGTCGAACACTTATGTGTAAGTTGTGAATGACTGACACACACAGAGCTATTTCAATTTGAGTGAGTCCCTGATCAAAGTAAAAGTGAATACGATCATCCATGACACTGCGATGATGCTGCCTGATGTTCTCATGTCGGATACGCAGAGAAAATTAGGTCGTGATGACGAGAAAACAACTTTTGTTATGTCGAGATAACGAGAAAATTAAGTCGTGATAACGAGAAAACAACTCTTATGTTGAGGTAACGAGAAAATAAAGTTGTAAAAACAACTTGTTACGTCGAGATCACAAGAGTCTTTAAAGTAGTCTTTAAAGTTAAATTTAATCTTAATTTTTTTACAGCAATACAAACATTTTATTTATAAAAAAGCAACAGCTACTAATAAGCAAAATCATATTTTATTCCATTTCTGAACTGGTATTCTGAACAGAATTACTAATGTTTTTCTTGTTCTAGAGTGTGACAAAGCGCTGTCTATTTATGCATTTGCACAGAACGATACTTAGATATCGCTTGCAGAGATAATAAATAATTCATTTCCACAGAGTTCCATTAATTTTCATGAAGTCTACATCAACCTGGTGAGTGAACGGCAAAATGAAAGCGACTTCATGAGACTAATGATGAGCATATTGACAACAGAGAAAATTAAATTATGCGCTTTTATTTCCAACATGTGCTCATTCATGACTGTATATTATTTAATTCAGGCAAATTTACATCTTCATTGGGCCAGGACTTGACGGATTATTTTATGTGACTATGTGAGTTTGTCTCTATATTTCTTGGAACCATATCAGGCATTTATGTAACACATTTAATATATGTGCATTAATGGCTGTTATGTTAAATAAAGTTCACTAATAACAGCTAAGCAAGCATTTTACCTATGCACGCCGTTGTCGTATCCTGCACGCAATTCTCAAAACACCACAAGATGGCAGCGTTTATATGTGAATCCGATATTACAAAACTGATAACCCATTATGGTAAAATGGTTAAATATCAGGAAAAATATCGGTAAACTAATATATCGGTTGATCTCTACTGCTCTTGATTATTATTGAATGAGTCTGAGTTCATCATAAAGACACAGTATTAGATGAAAACTGTCTGCAGATGCAACAAAGCTGTTGAGTGATACTGTAGTTTCTCTCTCAAAGAGTAAAGAGTGCACGATAAGAAATACTGTTTAAGAATCACAGACACACTAATAAACACAGTAAAAACAATATCAGAATATGCAGCTTTCTGTGATTTACCAACAAAGACACACTTGATCATCTGTTTAATCAAAATATAAAGATGTTTAAATTAAATCATCAAATTGACTTCAGCACAGCATTAGTCTCAGAAGCACAATGCGACCAATGACACATATAAGACAACACGCATACCTAAAAAACAACTGGAGAAAGATGAAGCTCTCACCTCAAGTGTTTGTACATCTGTCTTTTTCTTCTTCTGAAGTGTCATATTGAACAGCAGCTCTAAAAAAAAAAATGTCACTTCTACTAAAAGTGAATGAAAGTCAGTCATCTAAACTCTCATCTGCCTTGTTATTCAGTCAGTTAAAATTAAAGTTTCATTCTCAGGAAAGGCTGCTGAACTTACTTAAAGTTGCTTTACAAGTTTGTGAATATGCTTTCAATGTTGGAAGTGTCAGTGTCAGTCCCAGATGTTGGAGAGGAAATGACACTGCTAGACTCTGGCTCTAACTATATATCAGTATACACTGCTGAGGTATGGGTCAGGACACCAAGAATGAGGAGACTGGAGCTTTTTTCCAAAATGTATTGAATGTTAGCCTAAAAATTACAAAACATAACATTAGTATAAAATAAATAGGCACATATTCACAGATGAGTCAGTCACTTCCTAGTCAAGAATACTAACATTCAGTATTACCTCTAAATAACAGTTAAAGCTGCTAAATATGCAGAGGATGGGCAATTGAAGACTATATGACTATTGGTCTAGTCACACAAAATGACTTAGTAACAGTTATTACTAAATCCAAGTACCTTAATGGACAAGGCAATTTACCAAATAACATAATCAAAGGGCAATAATACTGGTTAATCTGTATGCAGCATCAAAGTTGATAGATTACCAATTGGTTACAGTATAAACCGTAATATGTAACTTGCTATTCTAGCATAATTTAGCACATTTTGCTTATCTCTCAAGCGATCACACGTATCATTACATGTTCGTGCTCGCCTATACAAACGTTCAATGTCAAATAAAACACTTCAAACATGGTGGAAAATATATAGACATAGAACAAAACTTACTTTAGGGTCATGTACTAACACTTTGAACACCAAAACAACGAACATCCAAATTACAGGCAGGAAGAAACTTCCACCTGTTGAAAAAAAACAGCATATCCTGGTAGGTAGGTTTTGATGCTGGGATCCTGGTTAGGTAGGATTTGATGCTGGTTTAAGATGGTCCTTTGCTGGTTTATACTGGTCCTTGACCAGGAACATGACCAGCTAAGGACCAGCATAAACCAGCAAAGGGCCATCTTAAACCAGCATCAAAAGCTACCTAACCAGCATCCCAGCATCAAAACCTACCTACCAGCATATGCTGGTTTTTTCAACAAGGTAGGTACGCAGCTCATTTCAGTGGGCTAGTTGCATATCTCTGCCAAAGCCACTAGATGGCAAGCCTGCAATCGTTAGCTGAAAAAGTGTAACGTCTAAAGCTTATGCTTCCGGTCACTGACTTTTTGTGACAGGGATTCAGTTTATGGCACTTTTCTTCTTACAGTATCTGTAAATGGCCAATGATTTGTCACACAACTCTGACTGCAATTCAATGACGTCAAAGCTGTAATGTGATTGGTTATTAAGGAACACATGATTCAAGTTAGCCGTTACGCTTTCTCCAATTGTAATTAATAAAGACCCTCTCATCTCCCTCACACTTTCCCGCCGGGACACGCCCCCTCAGCCGGACTGAGTGGCAAAAGAGCCTTCAGCGTGAATGGATTTAATAGGGAAGATCCGAAAATGCGAGTGAAACAACACCTATTGAAATAAAGTATTAAGCAAACACTTAAGCACTGCTGCTGCTGCCTTCTCCGTAGACTAGTCGCTTCTCCCAGAATGTGAGAGTGACCAAACAGTTTAAATACTTCACGGTCGCTGGGCCCGTCTACTAAAGTCTATAGCAGGGAGACGAACTCCAGTCCTAGAGAGCCGCAGCCCTGCAGAGTTCAGCTCCAACCCTAATTAAAACTCACCTGCCTGTAGCTTTCTAGTGACCCTTCAGACCTTGATTAGCTTGTTCAGGTGCACTTGATTAGGGTTGAAGCAAAACTCTGCAGGGCTGTGGCTCTCTAGGACTGACTTTCGCCACCCCTGGTCTTTAGCACAAATGCGAGACACTTAGCACTTATGTGCGTGCAGGAATGGAGTAATAGGAATAACAAAAGCTTCCCCTTAGCCAGTGGCTAGTACTCTAATTTAAATAAGTGCAATCAAAAATACAAATTACAACGAAACAACAACAAGAAATTATGTCTAATCACTAACCATAAATACAATAAATTAATAAATTCAATACAAATAGATAGAGAACAAATAAATTCTTTCTAGCAGTAGCTAATAATTTAAACAACACCTTTGAAATAAAGTATTAAGCAAACACCTTTTTTTTTTTTTCATTGAATTGCAGCGATTAATTTGCTTCTCTTTTCATTAGCTTTCAGCATTCTGTAAAAATATACCTCAGGTTTCGTCAAATCTCTGTGTTTAGTCAATTGCAAATTTTTGCTACTTTTTGCCACTCAGTGGGCGGAGCCACAGCCACTCCAGCTGACGGTGACATGCATCACATACATCGCATGCATACCCTCTATGGTAAGAAAATCTCTGATCTCCGCCATCTTGGATTTCCAGTCTAGCGAGTGTGTGCATAGATGCTTCCGTTTTTGCTAAACACTGGTGTAGAGAGCTGGAGAAATCCAAATATTACCTTCTATATATGTTTACAGGATTTATAATGTCACTTAAAATGCAAATAAGATCGACACTGCTATTATTACTACACTATATATGATAATTGAGCCAGCGGCATTTGAAATGTACATATGTTTGGGTCAGGTGAATGAACGGAATACACTAACAAGTTAATTACTACTATTTATGAAGGTTAAAACCAATGATGTGTACACAGAGCTACACACAGCTTTTTTTTTTTTTTTAACTGAAATTCATTTACCTTGTGAGACACCGGAGGAGCATGATGGCAGATATTAAATGAGGTGCTCTCACTGGTTCCGAAGGGAGCTGCGGCTCTGATGCACTGGAATGGCAAGTCCCTGTTGCAGCTGGAGATGAGGCGCGGTTTGATGCATCAGACAAAGGCTCCTGCTGCGACCAAAGGGAGCCTGCAGCTTTGCTGCACCTGGAGGAAGAGCCCCGTCCGCCGCCGAGTTCGCAGCGTAACTCAAATGACAGACGGAGGGCCCACACTGTGACTGAAGGGAGCTGCAGCTCTGCTGCACCGGAAGGGGAAGCCCCATCCTGGATTTGCAAGGATATTTGAGTTGATAGATGGTGGGACTTTTGCTGCTTCCGAAGGGAGCTGCAGCTCTGCTGGACCGGAAGGGAGGGCTCCTCTTGCGGCGATGTATTGGATGGAGGGATCCCGCTGCGACCGAAGAGAGCCGCAGTTCTCACTGTGTCCGAAGGGAGCTGCGGCTCTGCTGCACCGGAAGAGAGAGTCCCCCTTGTGGCTGAATGCGAGGCGTGGTTTGGTGCCTTGGATGGGGGGCTCTCACTGCGACCAAAGGGGGCCTACGGCTCTGCTGCACCAGGAGGGTAGGGCCTGTCTGACGCAGAGTATGCAGTATAACTCGAATGACAGACGGAGGGCCCACACTGCGACCAAATGAGATTCGAAACGACGGCTGAAGGGGAATTTTATTTTTTTTACCTGATCATGGGTAGATGGGCTTCCTTTATGTGGAGATGATTAGACCGAATGTAGCTTTTGAACACGTCTGATGACCATCAACTGAGGGCCTGTATCTGATGCTGTGAGAGGCCTTTTTGAGCTGCTGTAGTCGCTGCCCCGATGTGAAATGAGTGGCTGGAAAATTTTTCTGCGGGTAAGAATGATTAAGCGAGGATACGTTTTAGATGCTTCTGGAACCAGAAGCACATCACTGGTTGATTAGAGTCGTTGACAAAAAGGTGGTTGTGAGGGGATTTAGATTGGGCATTCCAGAGTTGTAGGTAAGAAAGAAGAGCCTGATATAGTTGAATAGGAGATGGAAGATTGATAATGTATATGAAGTGGCCTTTCCTATCTTGATCTGTCTTGCTTTGCTTAATGAAGTAGGCAATGGTTTCGCTGTCGAGTATGGACAGATCTGAGATGGTCAGGTGGATTTTGCGGTTGCATTTAGAGGTTATTGAGATTTCTGAGCATCTAAGGAAACCGAGGAAAGCTTATAGAAACATTGCATGGGTCGAATGGTACCCTGAGCTGAGATTTTGGAAGCACTTTGTTAGAATGTCCAACGTTATAGGTTGTCTGGGGTCTGGGCTTGGTAGCTGAGTTCCTTTAATTAGGAGAGAATTTTAAGAATTATTTATCTTGGGGGAGGGGAAACTGAAGATTAATTTGTGAAAAAATTTAACACTGCTTAGGTAGCCTTTAATAGACCTGGCTTGGAGGTTCTTAACTGAGCTGAGGTAGAACATAAATTAAGTAATTGCGAGGAGGGAAAAATCGGGAAATGGCAGGTTATGGGAGAGGTGAAATGCTATGAAACATCTCCAAGCTGTCAGATATAAGTTGATGGTCCTGGGTGAGACGGCTTGGAGGATAGAATCGAGTGACGCATCGAAAAGGGGTTTAGGAGGATGAGTTATGGAAATAAGAGTTGTGAATAGGGAGGTACTGGGGTTGGCGATGGGTCCGCCTCCAGAGCCAGCGCTCTGAATTTCTGAAATATAAAATGAGAGAATCAGTGATTTGGTTTTTGGATCCAGGAACGTGTCTAACTGTTATAATGAATTGATTGCATGCTGAAAATCCCCCGAAACCAACGGAAGGGGCTGCGTCAGTGAACAGTTGGATGTCGTCGGGAAGAGAGACCAGATCGTTGTAGAAGAAGGTTAAACCATTCCATTATTTAAGGAAGGTAATCCATAAGCTGAGTTCATTACAGCATGCCTGATTTATGATAATTTGATCGTCGATCGAAGTGGAAGATAAAGGGGCGGCCTTGGGAGATTATGCACATTGCAAAATTAAAGTGACCAAGGAAGGATAGGAGATCATGTTTGGAGCTATTTTGGCTCTCTGCCAGGGAAGAAGCCACTAAGATTATTCTGTCGATTTTTTTCCTTTGGCAGCGAAGCTTGGAATTTGACTGAATCTAGGTTGATGCCCAGGAATTCGATGAATTGAGTTGATCCTTAGGATTTCTCCTGCGCAATGGGGATTCCTAGTGAAAATCCTCTGGACTGTTATGATATTTGCGGCTGGGATGGCATTGGGAGGTGATATAATAACAAAGTCATCGAGCAGGTGGATTAGGTGAAGAATTGAGTAGTCGTTAGACAGAATCCAGCAAAATTTTTAGGCATGGCTGGATTCTACCGCAGTTTTTGTCAAAATTTTTCCAGTGTAGTTTGTCCCCTCACGAATCTGCTTAGTCCATCCCAGTAGTTCGCTTGGTCAGCTGAGTGTCAACAGGCATTTGAAACTATTAAAGCCTTGTTATGTTGTGCCCCCATTCTTGTTGCTCCAGACAAGAAGTTTCCCTTTTAAACTGGAGGTCGATGCGAGTGCTGTTGGTGTTGGTGCCGTACTCCAGGAGGACCGAAATGGCGTTGAACACCCATAAACCAATTTGACGCAAAAGTACAGCATATTGCTGTAAATTTTAAATCTACAGAGGCAGGATTTTCTTCAACGGTCGACATTCGGGAGGAGCAATAAGTACGATTCACAACTGCGGTAAGTGATTTATTTCACTTTTAATTTTTCATGCTTGATAACTGTAGTAGTGTATTAAGGTGTCTACATTCGCGGTAACCGCAGATTAACGAATCCTCCATCCGCGGGGCGCGAGGGAGACTTGTGCCGGTTTCAAGGAGCGTGGTCGCGGGAGGATTTCACACATTCCCTGGCCTCATAGTGGCTACAGGCGGAAAATCTCTGGGTTCGTAAGGTAATAATTACACGCTTCATTGACAACAGTTGTGATTCACGGGAATGTCGTGTTGTTCAGCACACTTTCTCGTGATTATTTTATGACGTAAATCAAATTTGCACAGGCAGTCGTCTGTTAACAGGGGCGCCGAAATGAAACGCGTGACGTTACTTAAGTCTCGCAACTCACGGTCATCCCGCTCACGGAGGATGTAAACTGTAACGTAAACTCTGAGCGGTGCTGTTCAAGCGGTTAACGTAAGCAGCGAGATGTGCAAGTACCTTGGATAAATTTCTAATTCGCTTATTGTTTGATTGTAATGCTTTTTGCTAACGTTAGTTTAAAGAATGAGTTAATCCAGCCCATCTTCCTGTCTGGCCTTTTCGCAGCATATATTCACTCCGGTGTAACCTTACCAGGAGGAGACAGATGGAGATTTAGAGTTCATTCAAAGGTAATAGTTGAATTCTAAGAATTTGAATACCTGAATTTTACATGTAGATATGTTAGAATATGTTTCTCAACTCCAGAAGAGAAACGATTTTTAAGGGAGAATGATTCAGATATCTTAAAAGCTAAGATTAATGTGAATTACATATTGTCTGTTACCTGACTGCTTTGTAGATATTTAAGAGGAACAAAGAAGTCGAAAGGAAAAGTGCCATCTAAAACAACAGGGCAAATGGTACAGAAGAAACCGGTTGAAGTGAACTCAAGCTGCCACTCTTCTTTGCAAAGTGAAGGATTTTCAGTGGAATTTCTGAAATGTAAGACATACACACATACCAAGATCTCCTTTTTCCTTTTATTATATTCTTTTATTATCTACATTGCCATTCAATAGTTTGGGATTAGTACGATTTTTTATGTTTTTTATTAAATAAGTCTCTTTTGTTAATCAAAGCTGCATTTAATTAATCAAAAATACAGAAAATTAATTGAAAAAAAAGTAATGTTGTGAAATATTGCAATTTAAAATATAGGGTTTTTTTTGTCTATTTTAATATACTTTAAAATGTAATTTATTTCAGAATTTTCAGCATCATTACTCTAGTCTTTTCATCCAGTGTCACATGATCCTTTTTAAATCATGGTAATATGATGATTTATTATCAATTTTAGAATAGAAAGTTGTGCTGCTTAATACACACACACACACACACACACACACACACACACATATATTATATATATATATATATATATATATACAGGGGTTGGACAATGAAACTGAAACACTCGCCAATATAGTATTGGAGGTTTCATGGCTATATTTGCGCTGTCTGGTGCCCAATCTTCACTTATTGTACATTACACCAGTTAGAGCAGAGTGTAAAGTTTCATTATGTGCACCCAATGGTTCAAACATTGTACCTTGAAGGTAGTGCTCTGTATCAGGATAATAATGCACCAATACACACAGCAAGACTGGTGACAGACTGGTTTAATGAACATGAAAATTAAGTTGAACATCTCCCATTGCCTGCATAGTCACCAGATCTGAATATTATTGAGCCACTTTGGGGTGAGCGAGTCAGGAAACGTTTTCCCACATCAGCATCACATAGTGACCTGGCCACTGTTCTGCAAGAGGAAAATGGCTCAAAATCCCTCTGGCTGCTTTGCAGGACTTGTATTTGTCACTCCCACGATGAAATGATGTTGTATTGGCTGCAAACGAGGCCCAATATCATACTAATTGTGATCTAAAACCAGGTGTTTCAGTTTCATTGTCCAACCCCTGTATATATATATATATATATAATTTTTTTTTTTTACTTTTATCCAACAAGTATGTGTTAAACTGAAATTAATAGTAAAGACTTATATTGTTAGATAAGATTTCTATTTTCTGTTTTCTATTTGTTGAGAGGTAATCTAATTTTTCTATTCATTCATGCATGCATTATATGTAACCGTTTGGCCTGCCCATGACTAAAATTTTCCGGTCAACTAGTAGTCATTTATTTTTAAGAGATTAGTCGACTAATTGCATATTAATAAACTATATAATTTATAATAATGAACCCTTAATTGCTTATAGCCCATCGGCGCTCAAGCGCACACAAAGCTTGCCACAGAACACTGGAGAAGTAATGATTATAAATGTGTCAGGTACAGAAAACAGCAAAGAAGACTGTCTTAACATTATAATAATTCATTAATATGTGTTTTCTGTATGTTTGGCTGCAGTGATAAAGCTAATAACACTTGTCATCTCTACAGTGGATGTGCACGTTTGATTGAATGGATTACGCAATCTGAAAATATTTGTTTTCCATTTTAACTGGCTTATATAAAAGTAGACATTTCACTTTCTATAGATACATTTTTCATGTCTGTGAAGCAAGCATGGAGTTTTTTTTTTTGACACCCTCAAGTTCATAGAGACCTAGGGCCAGAATTACATCATGGACTTCACCACTTCCTGTGGATTTTTTTTCTATGATTAAGCATCTAATAAAATTTTGATAGACTAATGGTTAATTGATGATCAGAACTCAGGAGGCAGCCCTTGTAACCACAGTCAATTTAGCTAAAAACAGCTAAAAATTGTTCATGCTAAGATATTCCTATTCATATTCATCCATGTATACTCATTTATCAATAAAATAGCTACATTAATTAAACACCTACAGAAATATCCAAATGGAAGTGTGCATATATATATATATATATATATATATATATACACACACACACACACTTCCATTTGGATATATCAATTTTATCTTTATTTTAGCAATAAAAGGAACAACTATCAGGGGTATGTTTATAAATTATTGCAGGCTATGACTGGAAAAAAAGGAAAATGTGCAACAAAGACATGACACTATAGTTTTTTTGTTTTTTTTTTAAGTAGTTTTACTTGATGAAAATTAATAATCTAAATTATTTCTTTTTTAAGTCTGTTTCAGTGACTGGCAGAAACAAAAGGAGCCTGAAAGAAGAGAGAGAGAGCAGAGGGAGAAACAAGTGGGGCATTACATATTCCAAAAAAATATAAGATATAATAAAAAGAAAAAAAAATGAAAATGCATAATATGTTTAGAATTCTGTTATTGTTCATCTTCGCCATTAAATCTTAATATAGTTTTAGAATTGTAATTATTCCAATTATTTTGTAAATATTTGCTATTAAAGGGGGTGTAAGATCAAATAAAAATGGTTTTAATGGTTCCTTGTGGTCCTGCATATTATTAAAAGTAAACATATTACTTATTTGTCGCATTATTTGTCAGGAAAATTGGGGCAGACACTATGTAATCAATCAATCATCAAACAAACATTTTGACCAGCTAAGACCAGCCTAACCAGCCTAAACCAGCTAAGACCAGCCTGACCAGCTAAGACCAGCCTGGCTGACCAGCTAAAACTAGCTAAGACCAGCCTGACCAGCTTAAACCAGCTAAGACCAGCCTGACCAGATCCGCCTGCCACCCACCCGAACATAAATTTTTCTCTGATTTAGATAACCGCACCCGACCCGCCCGATGGTCATTTACGCTAAAATCCATGCTAAAAAGAATAACGTTAACTGACATCTGGACGTGACTCTCCGCAATCTCTGATGAAATCGGTTGGGTGTTTGAACGCTTACTAGTTCCTTGGACAAAAGTTTACAGGGGTTCACCCAGTTTAACACAAAGCCGACTGATAAAGAAATGGGTATGTGCAGATAGGCCTACTGCACTACACCACTGCATATGACCCTACTCAATACCATTAACACAGGCTTAACTTCCTTAAAACTTTATCTGGAATATCACCTTTTTTGTCTCTGTACCTTCTCGAACAGGCAAACACACACAAATGAAATTGTTTGCCTGATGAAAAAGTATTTCAAACAGGTTAATGTTTTATTTAATGTAGTTAATATTTGCATAATTTTTGATTCATCTCATCCACCCGTGACCCAACCACAAATAATCAGAATGCATCCCCATCCAAAAGCATGCGGACGCTCCAGCTCACCACCAGCCAGCGTCCTCCACCTGCTACTCTAATAGGCTCACTCCCTCCGTTCCTCCGTCGCTTTCCCAAGTCTTCCAGAGCTCCTCCCTCATCCTCAGCTCAGAACCCCTGGCCCACTCACGGACTCCGGCCGCAGCCCGCTCAAAGACTCTTTGTTTGTTGTCCGTTCTTAATGTTAGTTTACGTCATGTTGGCGTGTGTTTTTCCCTGCTGTTCCTGTTTGTTCCTGTTCCCTTTTTTGTATTATACTATTAAGGCACGTTTGCATTATTTCCTTGTCCCTGCGGCTCCTTCCTGCACACGACCCTGACACCAGGTGGATGTGAAAAGGCACCATAAAAGCTCTATCATCCTTTAACTTTAGAAGAGATTGTTGAACATGAAAAAGTGCTTTAGCAAAAAGATCTTGAATATATCTGCCAGATGAGTGAGGGGGGATAAAATTTTTAATATATGATGGAGTTTTCTCTTAGAGGGCTTAAAAATAACAACATCTTAAACTGCATCCTAGAATAAACTGAAAGCCATTCAAGTGATATGATTGTATATTTAGCCAATGTCAACAGCCATGCAACAGAGGCATTCTCGACCATTTGAAGGCACGAGCGAAGACTGAGGAAGATCAAGATAGAGAGAATTACAAAATTGTAATTGCAAGTAATAAAACTGTGACTAACTTTATCCAGATCTTGAAAAGATGAAAACTAGGGATGCACCGATATGGAAATCTTTATATTTGGAGGCTGATAGCCAATATACTTTATAAGCCAATATATTTATATTAAATATAAATATAAATTTTTCTGAGCATGATTGCAAAAACAAAAGGCAAACACATACAGTGAACAACTGATTTTATTTTCAAGTCTTAACTTCAAAAAAGTTTGAACTAATCTCTGAACTTTATTAATTAACTATTCGTTTCTATGGCCAACTTTCTTTTATATAAATAAAATATATTGCCTGACAAAATTTAATGCATAATTACAGCAGCTAAGTCACTGAACAACATTATTAACATAATCAAAATACCAATAAAGTAATAAAAATGTGCAATAGATAAATAAAATTTAATGTTTAATCTAATACAGCATGACTCTGTGTGAATTCAACAGAAAGGCCAGTGAAAAATGTTACAGGATTGTCTAGCTACTTCATCTCTGAATGTAAGAGTGGGATGTTTTTTTTAATGAAGAGAAGCATTTCAGCTTTCTCACACATACAGGTGCATCTCATAAAATTAGAATATCATGAAAAAGTTTTTGTTTGTAACATTTCAAAAATGAAAACTTTCATCTATTTTAGATTCGTTACATGTAAAGTAAAACATTTCTAAAGTTTTTTTGGTTACATTTTGATGATTGGAGCTTACAGCTCATGAAAGCCAAAAATCCAGTATCTCAAAATATTAGAATATTTCCTAAGATCTATCATAAAATGGATTAACAAAACAGAAAAGTTCAAGTTCTTTAAAGTATGTTAATTTATGCACTCAATATGTGGTCGGCAACACATATTACAGCAAATTACTTGCTCCTAGCACAAATTACAGCATTAGTGAAGTGTGGCATGTAAGTGATCAGCCTGTGGCACTGCCGAGGCACTACTGAGCTTTCAGATCATCTGTATATTGTTGGATCGACTGTTTCTCATCTTTGTCTTGAAAATATCCCATAGATTCTCTATGGGGTTCAGGTCAGGCATGTTGGCTGGCCAGTAAAGCACGGTAATATCATGGTCAGCAAACCACTTGGAAGTGGTTTTTGCACTGTGGGCAGGTGCTAAAGTCCTGCTGGAAAAGGAAATCAGCATTTCCATAAAGCTTGTCAGCAGATGGAAGCATAAAGTGCTCCAAAATCTCCTGGTAGACGACTGCATTGACATCGGACTTGATAAAACACAGTAGACCAACACCAGCAGATCACTGACTTCAGAAACTTCACAGTGGACTTCAGGCAGCTTGGATTATGTTCCTCTCCAGTCTTCCTCCAGACTCTGGGATCATGATTTCAACATGAAATCCAAAATTTATTTTTATCTGAAAAGAGGACTTTGGACCACTGAGCAACAGTCCAGTTCATTTTCTCCTTAGCCCAGGTAAGATGCTTCTGACGTTGTTTCTGTTTCAGGGTAGCCCTTTTTCTGAAGACGTCTGAGCGTGGTGACTCTTGATGCACTGACTCTGGCTTCAGTCCACTCCTTGTGAAGCTCTCCCAAGTGTTTGAATTGGCTTTGCTTGACAGTTTTCTCAAGCTTGCGGTCATCCCTGTTGCTTGTGCACCTTTTCCTACCCAATTTCTTTCTTCCAGTCAACTTAGCATTTAGCATGCTTTGATACAGCACTCTGTAAACAGCCACCCCTTTCAGTAATGACCTTCTATGACTTACCCTGTTTGTGGAGGGTGTCATTAATTGTCTTCTGGACCATTGCCATGTCAGCAGTCTTCCCCATTATTGTGGTTTCAAAGAACAAGAGATACCTGGAATTTATACTGTAGGGATGAACATTTAATTAAACTCAAATGTAAATATTCTAATATTTTGAGATGCTGGATTTTTGACTTTCATGAGCTGTAAGGTCTAATCATCAAAATTAAAACTTTTTCATGATATTCTAATTTTATGAGATGTACCTGTAAGTCTGTTTGTCTTTTCATCAATCATATTTGATGCTGCTGAGAAGAGACGCTCGCTGTCAATGCTGGTACAGGGAGCTGACAGGTATTTGTGTGCAGCTTGGGCCAGGGCTAGAAAACGGGGCATATTGGTTTTCCAAAACTGCAGTGGGCTCTCACTCCTGGAAATGGTTGCCTCACTTAGATATGAATTCACCTACAAAGAGCAATACAAAATGTATTACAATCCTTCTTTCAATATAACACACATAAGCATATAAATTTAAACACTAAAACAACAACAAAAACACTTGCTGCAGAGTTAGCTTGCATTCACACCTAACATTCATTTCAGCTTGAATTATATTTAACAGACTTTAAAAAAAATAACTGAATCTTTTATAATTAATAAGTGTTGAATACTGCTTAACTTATTTCATTCATTTGTTATTTGTGTTATTTCTTATTTTGCTGTTTTTTTGTTTTTGAATATGAGGGGGAGAAATTACCTGCTGTCCTACTGGATATGTTTGGTGTGTCTGGTGTATATGTACATCAACTTGACATAGTCACCACTAGTAAGCTACTACTAAATATATTGTAAAAACTTTAATTTGCCGTGAAGTTGCTTTGCAATGATATCTATCGTAAAAAAAGCTATACAAATAAATTTTAATTTAATTGAATCTCGTTTCTCTCTTTCTCCATGCTACTTTTAGGTTCTGTCATCTTGTTCAGTTGTTACAGCAGCATTTCTGTTGCTCGCTGTTTGGTGGCTTGTTTAAAAAAGTGATCTTTGTACCTTGGGTCCAGGATCTTTGCCAAGAAGTACAAAGGCTTGGTGTATATGCCGCTAAACCAGAAGCAGTTGAAGCAGTTGCCGTGTGTGAACTTATTTCTCTCATCAGTTCTTCGAAAGGCGCAAGCAGTATTACTGCATTTTCAATAAGGCCCCACTGGTACGTGCTGAAAGATGCGGGAAGCTCGAATTCTGACCCATATGCACCAAGTGCTCGGTTCTGTGCTAACAAAATCATCAAATAAAACATACTGTTCCAATGTGTCGGATTGTCTGGTGGAAGATCATTTTTGACAGTCCTAGCTCTGTCTTTATCTCTCCAAGTCAGGACATGGCAAGGTGAGAATGTTTGAAGTGCCCGACAATCTTTCTCCCTATTGCCATACAGTCGGAAATGCTGCGCTGGCTCAGAACTCCTTCGTGCACGGCTAACTGGTGAGTATGAGCCATACAGCCAAGACTGTTCAAACCACAGTCTTCGATGGCTTTAACCATATTGCGGCCTAACAACATGTACCATATCTTTAGTTATGTTCCACTGAATGAACATGCTCTCGAGTGCCCTCGCTATAGCAGCGCCAATGTGAGAGGCTGGGCATTCTTGTGCATGCAGCTCTCCTCATCTCAAAGTTTTCCTTAATCCACTAAGCAGTGAGGCTCAACATGCTCACTGGATTTACGTCGGAGCTCCATATGTCAGTAGTGAAACTTATATCAGTCACATTTTTGCCCAAAAGCATGTGGATGTGTGCTGCCACTTTATTGTGTAGAGCGAAACGTCAGTGAAGTGCCGCCAGCTAGGGAGGGAGTAGCGTGGTTCAATATACTCGATAAGCCGTCGAAATCCAAAATCCTGTGCTTTGGCACTGTCCTTGTCAAATTTCTTCGTATTATCAAGTGTTTGTTGTACTGGCTTTTTGGTAGTGGGTAACGCTGTTTGTTTGGCAGTGACTTTCGTCTGACAATCTTTAAAAATTTTCGGGATGGTGAGACTTCAGATGGCTTATTAGATTAGTAGTATCGAAGTTTTTGTTTTACTGTCCCCTCGCATTACCTCACATCTGCAGCTGTTGCAGATTGCAAGTCTGTTGCCCTCTTTTTTCACGACAAAAAACTCCCACACCGCTGACATCTTATCTTCTCTCTAGCAGCATTAGCTATTGTAATGCGCACGTCTGCTTTGTGCGACGTCACAGATATGACGATTAGAACCATAGTGGCCAGCAGCAAGCACGTGAAGTGGTTCAACCAGCTGAAATAATAATTAATCGGCTTAAAGATATCAACCTAATTTGGTTATCAGACCGATAACGATAATGTTAAAAATAGCATTTATTGGCCGATATCGATATGACTGCCGATATATTGTGCATCACTAATAAAAACTTACTTAGAAAAAATTAACAACCGAGTATGTTTTACTGAATAAAGCTCAAATGAAAAGATGACACAAATATCTTACCTGGGGTGAAATTGAAGGAAAACTAAAACAAAGCTTATTAACCAAGCAACAACTTGATTTTTGAGGACTAGCAATAATGATTTCAGTTTTGGCATTATTGAGCTGGAGAAAGTTATTTGACAACCACTCTTTATGCCCTCAAATGCAGTCCAGCAAAAACTGGATGAAGTCACTAGTTTTCAAAGGCAAATATAGCTGAGTGCCATTAGCAAAGAAGTGAAAACAAATATGTTTTCCAAATAGTACTTCCTGGAGTAGTGGTTCTCAACTCCAGTATTAGGGACTCTTTAGGCCCCGATCACACCAAATGTGTTTCTTAGGTCTGAAAATGCGAGACTTTTAAAAAAGAGCAGTGTGTTGTGGTTTTTACTGTTGCTAGGCAACCATCAAATCAGCAGTCCTGTCAGTCTACCCTGCTGAAAAAAACAGCTTAAACCAGCTTAAGCTGGTCAGGCTGGTTTAAGCTGGTCTCCCAGCCTGGTCATGGCTGGTTTATCAAGCTGGTTTTAGAGGGGTTTTGACCACTTTTTTTTAGCTGGTCAAACTGGTTTTAGCTGGTCAGCCTGGCTGGTCTTAGCTGGTTTTAGCTGGTCAGATAGGCTGGTCTTAGCTGGCCAGGCTGGTCTTAGCTAGTTTAAGCTGGTCTCCCAGCCTGGTCATTGCTGGTTTATCAAGCTGGTTTTAGAGGGGTTTTGACCACTTTTTTAGCTGGTCAAGTTGGGTTTAGCTGGTCTTAGCTGGTTTTAGCTGGTCAGCCTGGCTGGTTTTAGCTGGTCATCCAGGCTGGTCTTAGCTGGTTTAAGCTGGTCAGGCTGGTCTTAGCTGGTTTAAGCTGGCCAGGCTGGTCTCAGCTGGTCAAAATGTCTGTTTGATCGATCGATTGATTACATAGTGTCTGCCCCAATTTTCCTGTCAAGTTGCGACAAATAACAAATAATTCCAAGTTTACATTTAATAATCTGCAGGACCTCAAGGAACAATTAAAACAATTTTTATTTGAAAATGATAACAGAATTCTAAACATATTATGCATTTTCATTTTTCTTTTCTTTTTTATTATATCTTGTATTTTTTTGGGATATGTAATGCCCCACTTGTTTCTCCCTCTTCTCTCTCTCTTCTTTCAGGCTCCTTTTGTTTCCGCCAGGCACTGAAACAGACTTAAAAAAGAAATAATTTAGATTATTAATGTGTGAATTTTCAACAAGCAAAACTACTTAAAAAAGCAAACTATAGTGTCATGTCTTTGTTGAACATTTTCCTTTTTTTCCAGCAGACATAGCCTACAATAATTTAGAAACATGCCCCTGATAGTTGTTCCTTTTATTGCTAAAATAAAGATAAAATTGATATATCCAAAATGGAAGGGCATATATATATATATATATATATATATATATATATATTAGGGATGCAACAATACAGTTAGTCCATGGTTCAATACGTACCTCGGGTTTTTAACCACGGTTTTTGGTTAGGTTTGGTTCTGATATCTTGCCAGTGTGGGTTTTTTTGGAACAAACTAACAAAATACTCCCGTAAACGTCTGTACACTAGAAAAAGCGTGGTTTAGTATATGTCTGCTTAATTTTTTTTTTGAGAGAGGTATTATTTTTTCGATTTTTATGCAAAATAGAATGGGTTTCATTCATACTGGATGGCAGAGGGCGCCCTCGTGCAAAAAAAAACCAAAAAAAAAAACACATGCGTCAAAGAAGTAGCGCTGATGATGTTCCATTCCAGCTTCTCTAATATGGATAAAAGCATCGATATTGCTGTAACTGATTAAAAACAAGATATAAAGTTAAAAGTTTTGAATGACGAAATATAAGGACAATAAACACTCGTGTGCAATAATATATGGTTTATCTGTGTTCTTCAAGCCATCTCGGG
This sequence comes from Cirrhinus mrigala, assembly GCA_036247105.1. NCBI lineage: Eukaryota > Metazoa > Chordata > Actinopteri > Cypriniformes > Cyprinidae > Cirrhinus > Cirrhinus mrigala. Next base: position 313,530 of record JAMKFB010000241.1, on the reverse strand, counting down.
TATTTTCATAGGCCATTACTAATTGACATACTTTGAATATGAGTATAGAATTTATTGTCAGCCTCATTCTGTGATAAGAATCCACATCAGATCACATAAGGAAGTTATTTCAAACACTCGACTGATGTTGTGAAATAAAAACAAGTTATAATGTTTTTTTATAACTTCTGTTGGACAACAGGTTTAGAAAGGGTTATTATTGCATGTCATTAGAATGGAAGATGCTCTGCGTGTGTTGCTTTTTCAAATATAAGCGGGGAAGCATTTCCTCATTTCAGCACGTGAAATCACGGGCACACGTACAGCAAATTCCGAGAGAAATAAAACAAGTAAGTTATTTAAATGCAGAACCGAAAAACCGCAATTCACAAGCGTGTATTGAACCGTGGATGTCGTACCGAACGGTTAGATATTATATTGAGTATTGTGACATCCCTAATATATATATATACCACCTGGAAAGAGGGCTGTTGCGGGACATAGATGTGATTTTGTGGGTGAATGTGGGACACATGCGAGACTGATACATTTTCTACTGTTATGTTGTGTAAATACCGATTACATCCGTTATCATATGCGCTGATCTGTGTTTCTGAGTACGTACATGCAAGCGAGAGAAAGCGCGTCATTTTTATGAGTGAAGAGAATCAACATGCGAGAAAAGAGATTTGTGTTTGCGCATTTTGATGCGCCCTGCATTACAATAATGTGCTCTAGACATTTGTCATTAAATTAACGCCATAGAAACCGCCTCAAACAAACTATTAAAATAAGAATAAAGTCTTAAGCTGCATCGATCTTTGCATGAAACATTTTTAGCTTTTTTTTTTTAAGCAAAATTGACTATGGTTACAAGGGCTGCCTCCTGAGTTCTCATCATCAGTTAGTCTATCAAAATTTAATTAGATGCTTAATCATAGAAAAAAAACCGGCCCCCAAAAAAGGTATCACAGGTTCCAAAAAAAAAAAGTGTATGTATATATATATACATATATATATATATATATATATTTTTTTTTTTTTTTTTTTTTTTTTAAATATATGTGATATATGTGAAACCACTTTAATAATTTCGTTTCTCAGATATATTATCATTAACAACTAGAATTATTTAAGCTGTATCATCTAGCCTACCTGATGATGATACTAAACTTACCTTGAATTGAACCTTGTCAGTAAGTGAAACAAGCTGATTAATTCGTAATTAGGTCAAATGGACAACAGCTTGGTCAGGCTGGGAGACCAGCTAAAACCAGCTACTTCCAGCTAAAACCAGCCAACAAGCCTAAGCTGGTTTTAGTTGTTTTTTCAGCAGGGTAATCAAAGGATTATAGCACGAATACTCTAAAATCGTTGGTTTTAGCTGTGAAGTAAACTGTCATATTAGCAAAAACCTTTCAAAAATACAGCAACATACATGTATTCCTTTAAATATTTATAATATTACTATAAATATTACAATTATTGTAAGTACTAATGTATTAAGCAAAGAGACTATCATTGTGCTGAAGAGTGCACAGCTGTTACTTTTTAAATAAAGTAACAGATAGTCGAAATGATATTTGGCAAATCGTCAATCTAACCACAGGCTATATTCTGCAGCACAATGGTAACCGCAAAAACTCAGACATATCAGAAACCCTTTTACATTCAACAAAATAATAGAACATCAAAACACCAAAAGATCTCCCCTATATTAACACTGAGCAAAAAAAAAAAAAAATTTTGCACTAGTTTCTAATATATAGAAGTGTGTATACATATATATATACACACTACCGTTCTAAAGTTTGGGGTCAGTAAGACTTGTAATAGTCTTTAAAGAAGTCTCTTATGCTCATCAAGGCTGCATTTATTTGATTAAAAATATAGAAAAAAAACAGTAATATTGCAAAATGTTTTTACAATATAAAATAATGTTTTTTATTTTAACATACTTTAAAATAGAATTTATTCCTGTGATGAAAAGCTGAATTTTTATCAGCTGTTACTCCAGTCTTAAGTGTCACATGATCCTTCAGAAATCATTCTAATATGCGGATTTATTATTAGAATGATCAATGTTGGATAATATCAACAGTTGTGCTGCCAAATATTTTTTGGAACCTGTAATTTTTTTTTCAGGATTCTTTCATGAATAACAAGTTTAAAAAGTACAGTGTTTATTCAAAATATAAATATTTTATAACAATGTAAATTATTTATTATTAACTTAATACATCCTTGGTGAATAAAAGTATTAATTTCTTAAAAAAAAAAAAAGAATATTTATTTTCAATAAAGAAAAGAAGCCATATGGGGAAAGGGGCATGAAAAAAAAAATCAATAAATTAAAGAAAGGGTTTAAGAACCCATCACCGCATCAGTTTCCACCTGATGCCACCTGATGCTATTTGCAAGAATGGATGGCATCTATTGTCAGGCTTTTTCAGAATGAGAACAGGTAAGCCACAGTGTTGCTCTATATTACTGTGTATTTCAGATTTTCCGTATTGCCCTGTTGGCAGAACAAACTGTGTCTACAGTAATGCAGCTGTTTCATCAATCCCATTTAGAAATGTGAAGGTTTCAACCTCTGTAAAGTTGGGAGATGCAAGAGGGATATTATTGGATAGAGGGCCACTGTTACAGTGCCAGTTCAGAAGTGCACCAATACCACCACGTATGCTGCCATCTCCAATGACGGTGTCCTTTGCCACATACAAACTAAAAGTTCAATAAAGAATCACACATTTTGATGCACTAAATAAAAGTACATTTCAACTCTTTATTTATTTTATTTTATTTTGTTTTGTTTTTTTTTTCCTAGATATTTCCACCCATAAGTTTCCTTTAAAAAAAAAAACAGTATTCAACATTTCTGATTTTGAAAAGTATATTTAAAGTTTCATATTTTGTATTGTATTAATTTGAACACAGGTTATTTGCTTTGAAGCGCGTTTTTAAAGTTCTGCATTTTGCAAACAAAATTAGTCATTTTGGCCAGTCAGCTTCAGTTTCATCTGCTGTGTTAACAGTTTTGAAAAGGTGATGTCAGAGCTGACAAATGCAGAGTATGTCTGAGATCATCTGCAAGGAAGGAAGGAAAGGATGTGACATGTGGCCAAGTATGGTGACCCTTACTCAGAATTTGTGCTCTGTGTTGTTGCACACACAGTAGTGAGTAGTGAACAAACATGTACACACACACTGTGAACACACACCCGGAGCAGTGGGCAGCCATATTGCTATCGCTGCAACACCCGGGGAGCAGTTGGGGGTTCAGAGCCTTGCTGAAGGGACTCACCTCAGTCGTGGCATTGAGGGTGGAGAGAGCACTGGTTATTTACTTTAATCCCTGCCAGACCCGGGACTTGTACCTACAACCTTTCAGTTAGAAGTTTGACTTCCTAACCATTAGGCCATGGCTGCCCCTTAGATCTGTCCTGCTTTTAAAGTTGTAAATGTAAGCAGACAGTACATGTACAGATGTTCACCAGTGCCAAAACACATGTAACTGACTACAACACAAAAGCAGCATCACAGTTTATCACTTTTGTTGCTAATTTGGTTGCGTCTTCACTTTGCATGTAGAGAGACACAGGAATAACTGATTATTTCTCTTAACATGCCATAATGTTTTGAAGTAATCAAGAAAAGTGTTATCATCACTGAAGAAATGGCAGATGTTACTCCTTAGAAAGCATGACCACTACAGCATGTTATTCTCTGTAGTAGCTGGGGGGAATCTAAACTAAATAGACCAAGTGTGGCAGATTGAGCCAGGCCAAGGTGTAAGTCTCCAGCATGCCATAATCTTACTGGAACTAACCCAAGTGGGTTTTGCTGTCTGTTAGTTAAAACATTTCAAAATGCAGACTGTTTCTCCAGTCATGTATTTCATCACTGAGGATTTCTTTAAAATATTTTTTCTGTGTAAAAATCTCAACTTGTCTCGTTCTTGTGAACCCAATCTTGGGTCCTGTGAGCTAAGTGTCTTGATAAATGAATGAATGAACTGATGAATGTATGCATTTACTTGCCTGTCAATTCAGAAACTTCTGTATCCAATGGATGCTGGACAATACAATAATTGCACTTAAATGCAACTACCCTTTTCAAGCCATTTTGGCTGGCTTTCTACATTGCAGGAATCTGACAACATTTTATTAAATAACGTCCTGTCTTCTGAGATATTCAATCCGTCTTCAAGCATTCACGAGGCCTCCATCTTAGTCTTAGTATTCATGTAGCATAACCACAACACTTCCTTTCTTGTATGTTTACTACACACTATGCTGCAGTATTTTTCCATGACTGCCACTCAGCTAAAACCACTTCCTTATAAGCAGGTGTTTAAAGTGAGATATAAGTTTCCTTTTTGCGTCTTTGTTTTCATTGAAAGTACATGACCTGACTAATATGTAAGCTGTGTGAATAGGTAAAGTTTGAGACAGGGGTCTTGTCTCTATTTCTTTCACAAACTCTACCTTGTGAGCACCACAAAGAAAGTTGCCGTTCTGCCACAATCAAAAAATAGACTCATAAAAAGTGTGTTCATCTAACATTGAGGATTTTGCTGTGTAGGTATGTTAATGCTGTTGGATACAACTTTGGAAAAACAAATGAAATGCATGATGAAACAAATGAAATTGTCAAGAATTCCATTAACTACGAGTATGCAAAAACCTCTTAAGGTAGTGTTATGCAAATCTAAATCAGCCTAACCCAGCAAGGATTGAAAGGAATGAAGGCAGCCATCACTGGTAAAAAAAAAAAAAAGCATATGCTGGTAGGTATGTTTTGATGCTGGTTTAAGCTGGTCCTTTGCTGGTCCTTAGCATCAAAACATACCTACCAGCATATGCTGTTTTTTGCACCAGGGATTTTGGTAAATGTGACAAAAGAGTTTCACATACATGTACCCTACTTTAGAAAAAAGTAATGTTTACATCAGTTTATATTGTCACAATAAATACTTTTGCCAGCTTTATGGTTTCATATGTGGTATTAATACAATTAATGTAGTTTGTCATGCTTGTGTAGAGCCTGCACCAGGGCCCTGCATGCTCAGTTTATAGCTCTGTAAAGGCTGTAAAGGCTGCATCCGAAATGTGTGCTGTTGGGGAAACTCCAGCACCAGGGTCAGGAAAAACTGATCACAGGAAACACTGTTAGTAGTAAAGCCAGCCTCACACTACAGGATTTTTAGCCTGATTTTGCCCCAATTTTCCCCTCCCAAGAATTGGAGCAAAAATCTTGTCGAGCACCTCGATCGGTCCCGATGTTCAGCACAGATTATCTGGTAATGTGAGACGTTCACAGATTGAATCTTGCACCTCCCGATCTGCTCTCACACAGACTGGGGGTGCTCCAATCATATCAAACATGTTTGATATTCAGGATTTTAAATTGGGATGATCACGGCTAAGATTATGTCAGTACTTTAACAACAGCTAATGCGCTGCCTCAAAACAGCTGCTGTACAGTCCATTGGATAGTGGAGATGGAGGAAACTGCTTCTTATGTTTTTGTAGTAACACTGTCTGTATAATATGTCGAAAAGAAATACCACAACCGCATGGAACAAGGAAAGCTCTGGAGTGAAATCGTCTCAGTTTTCAACATAGTGAGTGTAAATGACCAGTGAGTCTCCCTATCACTGTCATCTGTACCTCCGTCCATAGAGGGCGCTGCTGTCATAGAATAGCGCTGTATCTGTATATTGGTGAACTTTCTAAGTGAAGCGTCATTCTGATCAACGTTACTGAAAGACTAGAAACATGAAGAAACATGAACTTTTGAGTACATGGTTATCAAATGTACATTTAAAACGGTTTTTCTCATTAAGAGCTTGTGCCCTTACTCTGGAGAGTAAGCGCTTTACCCAGAAAAACAACAGCTTCACCTCATCAGTCCTACCACACATCTGAAAGCTGTCTAATGACAATCAAAGGATTCAATCTGATGATCTAAGTCTGTGGGACTCCTGTAAAGAAAATGGATGATTCTGAAAATAAAGACCTAGAACTGCGGCTGGAGGCCTCTCAGAATGGAACAGAAGAAGAGGAGCTTCACCGCTCTGGTCGACAGCGGAACCCCACGGAAAAGATGCGTGCATATAAAGAAGAGGAGGCCCTGAAAAAGGAGAAAAGATTGATCCACCTGTACGAACAATGGAAGGACCTGTCCATTGCAGCCAAGCGGGCAGATGCAGCAGCTGAATTAGCAGCCAAAGAAGTGGAATACTCAATGATACAAGAAATCGAAGCTCAGATATGTGAACTGGAGAAACTAAAGGCAGAGAAGGATCTAAAAGCAGCTAGAGCCAGACTGCAGGCCTATGATCAGGAAATGGCACAGGATGTCAGCATTCATTCTTCAGACTCGAATAGAGGGGGACAGCAGGATGTAAGCATAACAGCGCAGCAGCATGTGATTCCATCTTCCATCCAATGTCCCATCAACGTCACAGCAGCGCGTCCTACCAACATCACAGCAACATCCTCACCTCCAAAATCTGATATATCCTATCTCGCTCAAGCTGTACAAGATAGCATAGCCCTGAACAGGCTGCCTACAACAGAACCATCTGTGTTTAACGGTGATCCTATCCAGTTCATTGAGTGGAAGGCTGCATTTGTGTCACTCATTGATGGAAAGGCCATATCTTCTGCTGACTAGCTGCACTATTTAAAAAGGTATGTTGGTGGGCCAGCTCGTAAGTCTCTTGATGGTATCTTCTACAGGAATGATGATAAGGCTTATAATGCATGGAACAAGCTGAACCAACGGTATGGACAGCCATTTGTCATACAGAAGGCTTTCAGGGAGAAACTAGCCAAATGGCATAAGATTCAGACATAGGATGCTGAAGGTTTCAGAGAATTCTCTGACTTCTTGAATGCATGTCATCAAGCTATGCCTCATGTCAAAGGGCTTGAAATACTAAATGATTGTGATGAAAATCAGAAACTTGTACACAAATTACCAGATTGGGCAGCAGCACGGTGGAACCGTCGGGTCACGCAGACATTAATTGACACTCAAGACTTTCCAAAGTTTATAGATTTTGTGACCTTCATGTCAATGGAAGCAGAGATTACTTGTAATCCTGTCACCTCCTTCAGTGCTCTTCGTGCCTCTGACCCCACTTCAGAAAAACAGAATCTTAAGGACAGTAGAAGGAACAGGGCTAATGTCTTTCATGTTCAAACAGCTACAAAAAATAATCAAAATGAGGAAAACGAACAACAGCCCACTAAAGGAAATTTCAAAATGTGTTTCTTCTGCAAAGACAGCAAGCATAAGATTCACAACTGTCCTAAATTTGTGGCAAAATCATTGGAAGAAAAACGGAAATACGTGAAGGAGAACGAACTCTGCTACGGTTGCATGAAACCAAGCCACAGCGCAAAAGACTGCCGTTATCGTCTATCCTGTAACACCTGTAGATGTAGACATCCAACGTGTCTACATGATGAAAATTATACAAAGAAAGTCAAGTCTGGACCAATCTCAAACCAAGGTGACGCTGAGACAACTAATGCTACATCTCACAAAGTAGAGATTGATGAGCCATCCACTAATACTTCAATAATTGTACCAGTGTGGGTATCAACTGAGAGGAATCCAGGCTGTGAAAAACTTGTTTACGCTTTGCTTGACACCCAGAGTGATACTGTGTTTGTCGAACGAGAGCTGAGCAACATGCTACAAGCTGACTCCTATCCCGTGAGACTAAAGTTGACGACCATGACCGCAAAGGATGTGGTCATGCCAAGTGAAAGGGTGTCAGGTCTCAGAGTAAGAGGCTACAGCTCCTCCGTTGTCCTCAACTTGCCCTCTGCCTACACTAAGGACTTCATTCCAGTGAACCGTACTCATATCCCTACTTGTGACACAGCACAACACTGGAGGCATCTCTCTACAATAGTGGACAAAATTCCACCGCTGCAGGATTGTGAGGTTGGTCTCCTGACAGGCTTTGGCACCAAAACAGGTGATTTTAGGAGGAGACAATGAACCCTATGCAGCCCATACAGACCTAGGATGGAGCATTGTTGGTCGCCTGTCTTCACAACATAATTCACAATGCTTCAACACCATCTGTCATAAAGTCAGCATTAAAGAGTTCCCTCCAGCGACCCCAGCAGATGTTATTAAAGTATGTCAGACTTCAAAGATGCTGGTGGAAGATAATAAAACTGTGTCACAGGATGACATCCTCTTCTTGACCAAACTGCAGCAAGGCATAAGGAAGAATGACCATGGGCATTACGAGATGCCTCTCCCTTTCAAAGTGAGACCTCACTTGCTTAACAATAAGCAGCTTGCCATTATAAGGCTCAATCATCTCAAAAGGAAATTGCTGAAAGATGAAAGGTACAAGGAACACTATGTGAGGTTTATGGAATAAGTCATTGAGAGAGGAGATGCAGAAGAAGTGCATGATGAAGGAAAGGATGGAGGAATGTTGTACATCCCTCATCACGGGGTGTACCATCCTAAGAAGCCAGACAAGCTCTGTGTTGTCTTCGACTGCTCCGCCAAGTATCAGGGTACCAGCCTCAATGACCACTTGCTGCAAGGCCCAGATTTAATGAATAATCTGACTGGTGTACTTGTAAGATTCAGACAACACCCCGTTGCCTTTATGTGTGACCTTGAAAAGATGTTCCACCAATTTCATGTGGAAGAAGCAGACCAAAACTACCTCTGTTTTCTCTGGTGGATGAGTGTGTGAGTTTACACCCACAAGAATACCGCATGAAGGTCCATCTTTTCGGTGCAACCTCATCACCTGGGTGCGCCAACTATAGTCTGAAACATCTCGCTAATGCGAATGAGCGTATGTATCCTCTTGGCTCAAAATTCATCACAGCAGACTTTTATGTTGATGACGGTGTCACCAGTGTAGCCAGCACAGAAGAAGCCATCCAGGTAGCAAGACAAGCTCGACAACTGTGTGCCTCAGGTGGTCTTAGATTGCACAAATTTATTTCAAATGACAGAGTTCTCCTGGATAGCACTCCAATTTCTGAACGAGCCATTGAAGTAAAGGCGCTTGACCTCAACTTTGATGACACGCCTTTAGAAAGAGCTTTAGGGATCCACTGGGACATTGATTCTGACAGTCTCAGATTCTCTGTTGACCTCAAAGACCAGCCAGCAACACGTCATGGCATACTATCCACAGTTGCGTCACTGTATGATCCTCTGGGCTTTATTGCTCCTTCCCTGCTCAGTGGAAAATTAGTGCTTCAGGAAATGTGCAGAAACGGAACAGGCTGGAATGACCCCCTTCCTAAAGAATTGCAGCCAAGGTGGGAGCATTGGAAAGCTGATCTTGTGAACTTGGAGAGGATTAATATACCCCACTGCTATGTGCCTGCAAACTTTGGAAAGGTAATCAAAAGAGAACTTTATCACTTCTCTGATGCCAGCAACAGCGGCTATGGCCAGTGTTCCTATTTAAGACTCACAAACGAAGAAGGAAACATCCATTGTAAATCCAGAGTTGCTCCCATTAAGGTCCAAACTATCCCCAGGCTTGAACTGACAGCCACCGTCATCTCAGTTGCCATGAGCAATATGCTCAAACAGGAGCTTGATTATGCAGACATAGAGGAGCACTTCTGGACCGACTCCCAAGTGGTCTTGGGATGCATTAACAACGGAGCACGCTGCTTTCACACATTCGTGCCGAACAGAGTGCAGAAGATACATCTCAGCACTACTCCTCTACAATGGAGATATGTTCCCACTAATGAAAACCCTGCTGACCACGCTTCAAGAGGTTTAAACGCCGGTGAGATTCTTGCATCCAATTGGTTGACGGGGCCAAGAAGAAGGATATACCTCCTGTTGCAGATATTGACACAACATTTACAATCGGAGATCCTGAAGTGAGACAGGCTCAGACACTGAGTGCAGAAACAAAAGAAGTCAGCCTCTCAGACCGTTTGTCAAAGCTGTCGTCATGGTCTGGAGCTGTCCAAGTGGTGGCACGCCTCATTCGCCGACCCAAAGGGGACAAGTCCTGCAGTCACAGTATGGTTGCTGAACGAGAAGATGCTAAACGCATCATTATTAAGGATTTACAAAGAAACACCTATCCAGAGGATATCAAGTTATTGAGCAAGGGGGCCCAGCTGTCACCTAGCAGCAAGCTGTATCATCTTGATGCCTTCCTAGATCAAGGAGGAGTACTCAAGGTGGGAGGAAGGCTTTGTGATGCGTCCTTACCCAGCTCAGTCAAACACCCAGTGATCATTCCTAAAGGCCACCACATAACAAAGATGATCATCTCTCAATGTCATGAGAATGTTAACCCTTTGAGCGGTACGGTCCCACATATGGGATTCTATTTTCTGTGCCCCTGGGAGTACGGTCCCACATATGGGATTTAGAACGTTCGGTGACGTCACGTAACTGCCAAATTCAAACTGTGTTTTCGCGCATTGTCGGGCGCTGAGCCAGAGAGAGACCCTTGCTGCGCTTGTCATATAATCACAACTGTGCAGTGTTTTCAACAACTTAACGTTTATTTTAGGTTTCAGGCATTTAAATACACATAAGCACTAGTAAAACAATACATTTAGAGTTTGTAAAATACACATGGATGTCTATGGAAGCAGCAATAACAATCCATTCAAGTATAATTTGCCAACGTGCTTGATTCACGTAGTGTAAGTAATGATATAATTCACTCCATTCCTTTCCCAGTTCACCAGCTACTTACTTGCATGTATTTCGGGAGAAACTGGTGAATTTACGTACTCTGAACGGCACGCGAACAAACATGGTGGCGCCCATCTCACGTTATTGATCACGATCTAGATCATTTATAAAGGTTTTAAAATGGCAAAATACACTCACTTACACATATTCGTGAATCGGAATATGAGATAGTTGAAGACATGGTAAGCAAGTGTGTGAATATTTTGAATAAAAAAAGGAAAAACGAAATAAAAGCGATACGTCTGTCATACAGCGCTATAGTGGCTGCGGTGTCAATCATGACACGTCGCCGTGGAAACAATAAAGGGAATGTTCTAAAATAACGGTCGCCTAAAAAAAACTCACTCTGGGGGGTCAGATAGAATATTTTAAACTCACCAGTGAAAGGGTTAAGCACCAAGGAAAGGGTCTCACAATTAATGATCAGATCACAAGGCTACTGGATTCCAGGAATGAGCAGAGCAGTAGCATCCCATGTGCATCACTGTGTGACATGTCGGAAGCTCAGGAGACCCACAGAAGAGCAAAGAATGGCCGACTTCCCTTCAGAACGTACAAATCCAACTCCACCAATCACATATTGTGGTATGGACTGCTTTGGTCCCTTTATAACTAAACAGGGTAGGAAGGATCTTAAAAGATACGGCCTCCTCTTCACATGTTTCAGCTCCAGAGCTATTCATATAGAAATGCTAGATGACATGTCTACAGATGCTTTCATCAATGGCCTGCGCTGTTTTGTTGCATTGCGGGGATTGCATGACGCCGATCGTCTGACAGGGTTCTATGCTATGGCGATCGTAAACAATAGACCACTCTCAGTTGACAACCTAAACGATCCCAAAAGCCTTGCACCTCTCACCGCTAATAAACTGCTTACGATGAAGTCTGTTCCAGCACTACCACCACAAGGCAGATTCATCAGAAGACATCTATGCAAGGAAAAGGTGGTGTCATGTTCAATACCTCTCAGAGCAGTTTTGGAGTCGCTGGCGTAAGGAGTATTTATCCAACATTGCCACTAGGCAGCGCTGGCACACAGCAAAGAGAAACCTGCGAGTAGGAGATATTGTCATGGAAAAGGGTGAGATTCTTCCCAGAAATGAGTCACGGCTGGCCAGAGTTACAGAGACTACGACAGATAAAGACGGGCTTGTGAGAAGAGTCAACGTATGCCTTGGTGACCGGAATCTAGGAAAGGATGGTCGTCGTCTCAACAAGCTCTCTGTTGTTGAACGCCCTGTGCAGAAGCTGATCCTGTTGCTAGAGACTGTCTAGCTGCTTCCAGGAGCAACTACGTGTATCCTTTTCTTCATATTTCTTAAATTCTAGTATTCATTCACCATAGTATTGACGCTTCTTGTCTGTTTCTGAGTTAAAGGTCAATTTTCATTTGAAAAATCATTTGTAATTTATATTCCTTAACATTATACAAATCACTCATGATTTGGTGGGAGTGTAAATGACCAGTGAGTCTCCCTATCACTGTCATCTGTACCTCCGTCCGTAGAGGGCGCTGCTGTCATAGAATAGCGCTGCGTCTGTATATTGGTAAACTTTCTGAGTGAAGCATCATTCTGATCAACGTTAATGAAAGACTAGAAACATGAAGAAACATGAACTTTTGAGTACACGGTTATCGAATGTGCATTTAAAAAGGATTTTCTCTACCTCTTAGCTCCTGGCTGACAAAGGGCACAAGCTCTTATGGTGTTTTTTGAAATTAAACTTTTATAAACATCAGTCATCAGAGAGTAAAGTGCATCTGTTCAGCTGGGAATGCAACAGTGAGTGTATAAAGCTGCTAGCATGCTAACATTTGTAAACATTTACTGACATGAAACATCTGTTGCGTAAGATCACATGAGGTGTTCTGGTGTAAACTTTCAAAATCATGAAAATGTTTGTATTTTCAAAATGTTAGTATGAAAGAAATGTATTTGCATAACTGTAATTTATAGGCGAAGATTATGCTAGTTGTGAATGAGCGTGCATGAACGCCCTATTTATGAAAGATTGTAATTCATTAACACGTTAACTATCAAATCATACATTTATGAAGGGTTTGTGAATCCAGAAGAGAGTTTTTGGGAAGGTCTGTTTTACCCACAAATTACTCAGAATTTACTCATATATTTACGCAAGTTTCATCAATGAGGCCCATTGATTGTAGGAAACACCACAAACTGGATTCGAACCTGGGTCACTGCCAGAGAAGCGCACTTGCTTCATCAGTTGTGCCACCAAAGCAGACATGCGGTTGGTAAAACTGCATACTTTGTAGTCTTTTTATAGTGTTTCAAGTACTACTGTAAGCAAACTTTTTTTTAATCAATGATAGCACAAATTATATGGAATTAAAGACTGTGAATCGCAGAGAAAAGACTTCATATAGGGGTCATTCCTGGTATATAGTAACATTTGGGCTTCATAATTCATAATTCTTGGGAAAAAAAAGTACAAGTTCCCCTTTGGGAACTCGAGCTGCATCCGAAAACGCTAGGGGAACGCCCTTGGCGGAACCACGCTCTGAACACATGTGTAATCTGACCAATGAGAAAGCGGGACGTCACGGGCGGGTGACGTCACCGACCAGGAAGCATAAAAGCACGTGCGAAGCCGGCCGGCGTCAGCTTCTGTCTTTCAGCGGAGCGCTCTGTGTGTGAAATTGTCTGTCTACATCAACCCTGTTTTTCTGTGCCAGTTTGCACAACTTTCTTTTGAGGGCGATGTCGAAGAAAGCATTGGTTAAGAGTGGCTCAAGTGGACCACGTTACAGGCTGTGTGTTCCTCCCTGCAAAAGATATATCACTAGCAGGGATACACACAGCATGTGCGTGGTCTGCTTGGGAGCAGAGCATGCAGCGTCAGCCCTTGAGGGGGCTGATTGCCCGCATTGTGAAGAGCTTCCTTTGCGGACGCTCCGCTCCCGGAAGGATCTCTTTGAGGAGGGATCCTTCATCAGCGTTCCTCAGGGTGCTGGTCCCGCTTCCGCTGAGGCGGAGCGGGTACTGCATTCCTGGGGTTCGCAGTTGGATCTGTTGGAGGGAATGGAGACGGGTGACCCCCTATCTCCCTCCTCACCCAGCAGATCCGCAGCCCGTTCCGTGGGTTCGGAAGCCCGCTCTGCGGCTACTTCCTCCCAGGGGGCGGGCTCCTCTCTCCTGTTGTCATCCTCCGGCGAGGGTGACTTGGAGGATGTTAAAACTGAGCCACTCCCTCAATCCCCACAGTACGAGGAGCTCTTGGAGGTGGTTACTCGTGCGGTAGCCAAATTAAATATCAGTTGGCCCGCCGAGGAAGAATCAACTCCGCAGAGAAGCAAGTTAGATGAGCGCTTTCTGCAGAGTAAAAATCCACCTCCAAGAAGGAGCCTTCCCTTCTTCCCCGACCTCCACGATGAGATCTCGAGGTCGTGGGTTAGACCATTTTCGGCTCGTCTCTTCGTCCCCGCCTCTGACTACTATGGAAATGTGGTGGGGCTCGATGAGCGAGCCTATAAGGCGATGCCCCGGGTGGAACAGACGCTTGCGAGCTATCTGTCCCCTGGCGAGGCATCGTCACTGAAGGCTCCTACCTTACCCTCGAAGCCGCTACGCACTACATCAGCGCTTCTGGGTAAGGGGTACACATCAGCAGGTCAGGCCGGAGCGTGTCTGCACACCATGTCGCTGCTCCAAGCCTATCAGGCCGACCTGCTGAAAGAGCTAGCAGAAGGCGAAAAAGTAGATCTGGAGGAACTTAGGAAAACAGCTGACTTAGCTCTCCGCGCCACCAAGGAGAGCGCCCGTGCAGTGGGGCGGTCTATGGCAGCCATGGTGGCGGCGGAGAGGCACCTGTGGTTGACCCTGTCCGATATGAAAGAGAAGGACAGGGTCTTCCTCCTGGACGCCCCGCTTGAGTCTTCTGGCCTGTTTGGCGACGCAGTAGATTCTGTCGTCAACAGGTACCAGGAGGCACGCAAACAAGCGGCGGCATTCCAGAAGTTCCTCCCTCGCCGTTCGCTAGCTCATGTGGCTGCTGCACACAAGCAGCCACAACCGTGTACCAGCTCCTCGTACCGTGAGGTTCAGAAGTTGAGTGTCGCCTCTCGTGCTCCCCCTTCCCGGGGCCGAGACCTGCGGCACTCTAGACCGGGGTCCTCTAAGGCGAGGCCCGACCTGCGGGTCGTGCTTCAGGCTAAGAGGGCCCCGGCCCAAAAGCGGTCCTGACGCCAAGCTAGGACCGCTGAGGGCAGCCCCTGCCGGGGAGGAGTGGGTTTTACCGCATTACACGGTACCCACCTCTCCTCGGTGCCTTCGGGGGGTCAGTCTGATGTTTCTGCCAAGGTTACAGAACACAGCGGCCTCTGACGAGTGCATGCCCTGGATCTTTCCGCCCGGTCTCGCAGCGGAGCCAGGACGCTCGTCACCCCCACGGGGGTCTCTAGAACAGTTAGTTCGGCAGTCTCCTGCCGGTCCGTCGTTACAGGTCTCCGAGCTAGCAGTTCAGTCAACACCAGAGGCCAGCCTCGAGCGGCTGGTTCCCTTAGTAGACTATTTGGCAGCGTGGAAGCTACTGCCAAACGTGTCTGCATGGGTCCTGCGTACAGTAGAAAAAGGCTACTCCATTCAGTTCGGCGCTCCGCCGCCGCCTTTCGACGGGGTTTTTCCCACAGTGGTGGGCCCCGAGCAGGCTCTGGTTATGGAGCAAGAAGTAGTCACCCTTCTGAGGAAGGAGGCCATCGAGGTGGTCCCTCTTCACGTCAGGGAATCCGGGTTTTACAGCCGGTACTTCATTGTTCCAAAGAAGGATGGAGGGTTGCGTCCCATCATAGACCTTCGTCGTCTCAATCGTTCAGTAATGAAACTGAAGTTCATAATGCTTACAATCAAGCAAGTCGTCTCACAGATCAGGTCCGAGGACTAGTTTGTGACGATAGACCTGAAAGACGCATACTTTCATGTCTCCATCCTTCCTCAACATCGGAAGTTCCTGAGGTTTGCTTTCAGGGGCGAAGCTTATCAGTATCGGGTTCTTCCGTTCGGCCTAGCACTCTCCCCCCGCACTTTTACGAAATGCGTGGATGCTGCCCTGGTCCCTCTTCGGCTCCAGGGCATTCGCATATTAAACTACATCGACGACTGGCTGATCTTAGCAGCGTCCGAAAGTTTAGCGGTTCAACATCGAGATGTTGTTCTCGCACACATGAAAGCGTTGGGGTTAAGGCTAAACGCCAAGAAAAGTGTGCTTTCTCCATCACAGAGGACCACTTATCTGGGCGTGGTATGGGATTCGACCACGATGCAGGCACGTCTGTCCCCTGCTCGGATCGAGTCGATCCTTGCCGCAGTCAAGAGAGTCAAAGAAGGCCGGTCACTCACTGTCAAGCAGTTCCAACAACTGCTGGGTCTGATGGCAGCTGCGTCCAACGTGATACCTTTTGGCCTGCTGTACATGAGACCCCTTCAGTGGTGGCTCAAGACCAAGGGGTTCTCCCCGAGGGGAAACCCGCTCTGCATGATCAAGGTCACGCGCCGAGGGCTACGTGCCTTAGATATGTGGAGGAAACCTTGGTTCCTAAACCTTGGGCCCGGTGTTGGGAGCTCCTTGCCGCCGTGTCTCACTAGCGACAGATGCATCCCTCACCGGTTGGGGGGCGGTCATGAGTGGCCGCTCCGCCCGGGGTCTGTGGAGTGGTCGCCATCTCAGTTGGCACATCAACTGCCTCGAGATGCTGGCCGTATTTCGAGCTCTGAAGTACTTTCTCCCAGACCTGAGAGATCGCCATGTGCTGGTGCGCACCGACAGCACAGCGGTGGTCTACTACATCAACCACCAGGGAGGTCTGCGTTCGCGCCCCTTGTACAAGCTGGCGCACCAGATCCTTGTGTGGTCCCAGGACAAACTCCTCTCTTTGCGAGCAGTTCACATTCCTGGGCATCTGAATGTGGGAGCAGACATCCTGTCGAGGCAGGGGCCGAGGCCCAGGGAATGGATGCTTCACCCCGAGGTGGTGAAGCAGATATGGAGAATCTTTGGTTCAGCCCAAGTAGATCTCTTCGCCACGAGGGAGAATGCTCAATGCCCCCTCTGGTTCTCTCTAGTTCATCCAGCTCCTCTGGGACTGGATGCTATGGCACAGACGTGGCCGAGGCTACGTCTGTACGCCTTTCCCCCGATTGCTCTGCTCCCAGGAGTTCTGGAGAGAGTGCGCCGGGACGGAGTCAGTCTACTGTTAGTAGCCCTGCACTGGCCGGGCCGAGTATGGTTCTCGGACCTGATATCTCTCCTCGACGGCTCTCCATGGGAGATTCCCGTCAGGAGGGATCTCCTCTCACGGGGGGGGTACCATCTTGCACCCCCGCCCGGAGCTATGGAAGCTGTGGGTGTGGCCTCTGAGGGGGCACAACTCATAGCTTCCGGTCTCTCAACCGAGGTTGTTGAGACCATCCTCCAATCCAGAGCTCCCTCGACGAGGAAACTGTACGCCCTGAAGTGGAAGCTGTTCACTTCATGGTGTGGAGAACACCAGCAAGACCCAGCTAACTGCCCAGTTGGTACAGTACTGGAGTTTTTGCAGGCCCGCTTCTCCACAGGGTTAGCCCACTCCACCCTGAAGGTTTATGTGGCGGCAATCTCGGCCTACCACGCCCCTCTTGGTGGCATGCCAGTGGGTAAGGACCCCCTGGTAGTACGTTTCCTCCGCGGTGTGCTGAGGCTGAGGCCTCCGACACGACCCCTTGTCCCTACTTGGGACCTGGCTGTGGTGCTTGAGGCTCTCTGTAGGCCTCCATTCGAGCCTATAGATGAGATACCTGATCGTCTTCTCATTATTAAGACAGCCTTGTTGCTAGCTCTTACTTCCCTCAAGCGGGTAGGGGACCTGCAGGCCCTTTCGGTGGCCCCTTCTCATTTAGAGTTTGCTCCTGGTATGACCAAGGCATTTCTGTACCCCAGACCGGGGTACGTACCTAAGGTCCCCACCAACACACCTCAGCCGGTCATGCTCCAGGCTTTCTGTCCTCCTCCCTTTCGGGAGCCCGACCAACAGAAGCAAAATTGTATCTGCCCAGTACGTGCCCTGGATGCCTATGTCCACAGAGCTGCCCTGTGGCGTAAATCGGAACAACTGTTCGTCTGCTATGGCCCCCCTAAGAAGGGGCGTCCTGCTACCAAGCAAACTATCAGTAGATGGATCGTTGATGCCATTTCTACTTCTTATGAGTCTTCGGACCTTCCTTCACCTATGGGTCTTAGAGCCCATTCTACTCGTGCTACGGCTGCTTCCAAAGCACTCATGTTAGGTGTCCCAATTCAGGACATCTGTAATGCTGCGGGGTGGTCCACGCCACTTACCTTTGTCAGGTTCTATAACCTAGACACCAGAGCCACTCCTGGCTCTTCTGTCCTTGTGTCCTAGCAATTTCACTAGGCAGGGACTTCGAAGTCTGGTGGTGTGGGCATCTCGTTCCCCTAGCGTTTTCGGACGCAGCTCGAGTTCCCGAAGGGGAACGTCCCAGGTTACGTATGTAACCATGGTTCCCCGAGGGAACGAGACGCTGCGTCTCGGTCCATCCTTCTGGCATCCCTGCCGAGCGCTCGCTTCATTCTCTGAAGCTGACGCCCGCCGGCTTCGCACGTGCTTTTATGCTTCCTGGTCGGTGACGTCACCCGCCCGTGACGTCCCGCTTTCTCATTGGTCAGATTACACATGTGTTCAGAGCGTGGTTCCGCCAAGGGCGTTCCCCTAGCGTTTTCGGACGCAGCGTCTCGTTCCCTTGGGGAACCATGGTTACATACGTAACCTGGGACGTTTTTCTTGTTTTTAGCATCCTACCAAAATATTGATGTTTAACTATTAGGAATACATACTGGCCAAGCTCAGGGACTCCAAAAATAATAATTAGAATGTTTTGATTATTAAGAACAGGTACTTTTTGTGCCAGTTCTTGCCAGCAGGATGGTAAATAACACAAACATTTTTGTTTAAAACATATGCTTTAATGTTCCTCACCTCACAAAATAAAACAAAAGTATGTCAAATATTTAACTTTGCTGTCAAATTATTATTTAAAATGACTTGTCTAACAGGTTGGCATGGAGCATAACAGGGTGGAAGACCAGTGTTAACAGGTTCTAACAGTGGATGAGCTTTCCATGCTTGCCATCTGTAATTTGTGTAACTGCACCTATATAATATTGCTTTACAACAACACAAAAAATAAAAATACACATTTCTTTTGGGTGAGAGACAAAAAAAAGTGATTCCCTTTCGAGGGAACATCGAACTGCATCCTCTAGAACTCGTTACGGGAAACGCCTCGGCCTGACTGGTGTCCTGAAGCATACATCTAAACACAACAATAACATTGGCCGGCAACAGCCTATGACGTCACTACTGGCACGACCACAGTATAAATGGGCGTGGGGGAGAACACGTCATCCTCTTCTTCTTCTTCACTGACCGTTTGTTTATGTTAGCAGAAGCTAAGCACGACTAGGAGTGCATGTTCTCGCGGAGGCTTTGTTCTGATACCCGCAGTTTTCATGCGGTTTGCGTGTCGTGTGTGTGCAGCTCTCAAGGGAGTTGAATGCACTTGTAGTATGCACTTGTGGTATTCATTGCTTAACCATGCTCTGATACCCGCAATTCACACAGCATGCATTGCTTGTTTCTCGCAGGAGATAAGCATACTATGAGTCCCGCTGTTTTCACATGGCTCGCGTGTTGTGTGTGTGTGGGGAAGAGCAAGCGCATTCGGCTCTCGAGGGAGTTGAATGTGCTTGTAACAATCATTGCTTGTTTCTCACGAGGGATAAGGATGCTCTGATATTCTTTCCATTTCAGTAATTTCCTAATAACCTATAGGATGTGGATAATCACATTATATGCACTTCGAGAGCCCTTTCTCTCCATGCTCAATTGTTGGCTTGCGAGCCTCCTTGATGCTTACAGAAGCCACCACCCGTTATGTCTACCAGGGTTGGGCAGGAGCCTCCTGCACTTGCATTGCAGTCTCTTATGTTGGACCTGCGCAGGAGCTGTGATGGCGCTATGAGGACCTGTTTTTGACTGCCACAGGGTAGGACCTCTGAGCAACTGATTGTGGTGATGGTTTCATGCGTCTGTACTGGATACAGCCTAGATGATAGCCTTCGGCCTCATGCTTTCTGGATCAGAGCTTAGCAGTGCTCTCCTCACCCTAGGGGATCACCTATGAGTATGCTTCCCCCTTCTGAGCACCTGGGTTTCTCTCTTATCGTGAAGAGCTGAATTCCCTGCTCTGTGGGCTCCACAGCAATGTCAGGGGGTCTGGCCTTATCCAGCCTTCCCCCTAGACTGTTTTATGGTGAACTCAGCTGTGCTTCCCCACTTCAGAGGGTCATTTAGAATTTCCCGTCTTCTTGAGGGTTAAACTCTCCGCTGCGCTCAGAGGTACAAGCGCTGACAAGCGCTCTGTACATGCAGAATCATGCTAAATCTAAAGTGTGCACGCTAGTCTCTGTGCACTTTCTGAAAATCCATGTTGTGGTAAGGACACACATTAGGCATCTTGTGTTGTTTTCTAAAAACCTGTATGGTATGGGTTACACACTCAAACTTGTTCCCATTCTTTGAGTTGGCTCAGGCCCCGGTTCCCTTGGGCCCCACTCTACCTATGTATACCTAGTGATACTGACTTAAACAGGGTGTTGCTACCAAGGATCTGCTGAGACAGTTCCTTGAGCAAGCTCATGCAGAGCTGGCAGTAGTCCCTGGGTGACAGGCCAGGGCCTAGTTACTATCCTAGGTGCTTGGCCGTATCCCCTCAAAGGAATTTCTTTTTCTGATTCTAAGCCATTGAGTTCTACCCTGGGTCCAGGATATCTGACCCCTAACAGGTAAGTCTTTGGTGTATGCAGCTCAGGCCTTTGGCCGAAGGGGATAATGTCACTGGCAGCTGTCTAGGCGTCCTTGGGGCAACTCTTAGATTGGTAAAGTTGGTACTTAGTGCTTTCCTTGTGCTTGGCATGCAGCATGGCAGCGTGGGTATAATGTTCCCCATAGCGACCTCTAGAGGAAGCAGTTCCCTCGAAAGGGAATGTCTCAGGTTATGTATGTAACCATGGTTCCCTGAGAAGGTAATGAGACACTGCGTCCTCTAGAATCCTCACCATGCTTTGGACGCAAGCTTTAAAAGAAGAAGCAGATGACGTGTTCTCCCGGCGCCCCTTTATACTGTGGTTGTGCCGGAGGTGACGTCATAGGCTGTCGCCAGCCAATGTTATTGCGTATCATATGCCAAGACATTTGAAGTCAATTAAAAAAATTGGATTTCAAAGGCAAAGTTTCTATTTTTATCTAAAATACTGCATTAATTGAAAAATTAAAAAATTGAAGAAAAAAAAAAGAGTACTATTTACAACAGGGGTGGGGAACCTTGATCCTGAAAGGCCAGTGTCACTGCAGAATTTAGCTCCAACCCTGAAAAAAGCTAAACTCTGCAGAGACACCGGCCCTCCAGGATCAAGGTTCCCCACCCCTGATTTACAATATGAAAAACTGATCATAATTATTGCATAAATATTAATTAGTACTATAAAATATTATAAAAAGATAATATAGAAAAAAGAAAAAATATTATTGAACAAAAAGATCTTAGAGTCTAGTCACTTTTGACCATAAGGAACATGAGTGTGGTTACAAATAAGGACCGCACCAAGGGTGTATAAACAGGTGTCTATGAACAGCACTGCATGTTCTTGTCTTGGTCATTTTGAATCTTCCTCCCGCATCTTTCTGAAGCTGAGGGAGAGTCTTTTTGACCTGTTCTGCATTGGCAGCATGTGAAATATCATGTTTAGATAATACAGACTTCTGTAACATCCTTTGCAGTTTCCTAATCCTGCATCCTTTGCTATTATTTGAATAAATAATCTATGAAGTTTGGGATTTTATTACGGTTATCAGCTGTTCCCTTACCAGTCATCTTGTCATTCTCTGGTTCCAAAGTATTGTACTCTTTAAATATATCAGCTTTGATTACATCATCACCTAAAGTCCTAATATAGTTCTAAAGTGGGTCCTGTTAGTTGTGTTACTATTTAGGATCTGAACATTTTTGGGATATAAAGAGAAGGGAAGACTCTTACATATGCTATCAATTTCACTAGCTTTGGCAGGATTGACTGTCAGATCATGTCCAGTCCATGCAAGCAAGCTCTGGATCACCGTTGCCATCACTTCCTTTGTCATTTTCTGTACCACACCGTACCATAAATACAAGCCTGTCCCACAGAAAATGAATTAGATGTGTGCTATGCAGCTCACACCTCAGCTGTCCGCACATATCTAATTCCTGTTTTGTGGTATAGGCTTGTACTCATAGTAGGGTGTGGAGCCCTCAGTTCCTCTTCTTCCTCCAGTAGGGGCTTTATGCACATATAGTGCTGTGGGTTAAAGATGGATGAGGACTGATTGCGGATTGAAGAGTTTTACAAATGTGCATTAGAAATTCGTAATTATGCAAGTACTTTCTATCAGCTGTGAATAGATGTTTATCTTTTGTACAACAGTTAATCCAGTAGAGTTTGGGGTGAAAGATTATGTGTAATTTTAGACAGATGCATTTACATTGTGACTGTGCCCCATATGCAATTAACAGGAACTGTCTCTGTAAAGGTGTGAACCAAATGGTCCATACATTTAGAATAACAAAGGAATAGCATTCCTCAGGAAATTCTTGTAGATTACAGGATCCCCAGCAGGGGGTCCTGACAGTATCCATTGTTTCTAGCCATTTGTCTTTAGGTATAAAGTTCTGTCTTAAAGACAGAACTATGGGAGAAGCTATGCAGAAGCTATTGAGAACTTAGGAAGAAGCTAGGAAAAAGCTTCGGATTCTTACACGGGTTAAGATCTAGAAGACAGCTATGCTACACGACTTTCTTCAATAAACTCTTTTCCCCTGAACTTTGGTCAAGCTTACTTATTTTATGTATTAGAGAAATCTAATACATATGTCGAGCCATCCAAACCACTGGTCAACCAAATACAGCAAAATCTAATAGGGGTCTTTCACTGAGATCTGTGGTAACTGTTTTGACAAAGGGTGTGGCAAAAGGCCTGCCATCTAACTTATTTATATTGATGTGTGAAAAATAATTGTTTGGATTAAGTAACTGTTTAATGATTGTATTTTAATAGTTTAAAATGTTTCTTAGAATATTATAATATTGAAATTAAGGGAAGAGAAGGATTGTCATAGTAATCTGTGTCATTTATGGCAAGAGCTGTTAGAATTAGTTTTATGCAAGATTGGAGTGACAGATTTTTGACTGTTCAACATTTCCAGTAATTTTTTTGTTATTAAACTTGCTAATAGGAAATTGGAACGTTTAAAATAACTCTGGAATGTCTTTCGAGTTCAAAACATGCTCACACAAGTAAGAAGCAATGGAAATCAGAAATTGGACAGATTACTATGACAATCCTTCTCTTCCCTATCTGTTCCCAGGTCATACAAGTGTCCCACAAAAGTCCTGAAAAAAGTAAAGCCAAAACGTTTCAATTGCCAACAGGTGACTGGACTCAGAATAGGTCATAAACCCCACCCTCTCCATGTAATGTAATAGAACATGAGACAAACTAAATAATCAAAATACACTTGAAATAAATTTCTTCCAAAGATGGTTTCCATCATTCCATCCTTCTTTGGGCATCAAATACCAATAATTTGATGAGCACAAACATAAGTAAATTGTGTGATCATCTGAATACTCTCCTCCCATAAATTTTATGTCCAAAAAGGGAAACTCCTACAAATGCATATTCAGTAAGGTCAGGTGCAAAAATGTATAAATAAGTGCTAATTCTACACCGCACATCTTTAGCAAAAAGCACCTCAGTAACCGCACTCCAGTGGTTTGAGTCTTACCTCTCAGATAGATCCTTCAGGGTATCTTGGAGAGGTGAAGTGTCCAAATCTCAACATCTAACTACTGTAAGAATCTATAGTCTCAGAAAAAAAGTGATGAGGACGTTGAAGAACAACTTTTAATACAGCGTAGCAGTGACGAAGTGCAAGCAGCACTTCGGATTCAGCTGAGTCAAAATGAACGCAGAACATCCTAAGCTCAAACCTTTTATACTGTTAATGTTTACTACCTTTAATTTACTACCTTTAACACTCCCGTTCTACAATTGGTCACTTTTGCTCAGGATGTGATTATCCCAAATGGTCTAGAAACAACATAACTGCTGGCTTTCTTCTTCTTTATAATAATTAAGCCATTTTGGGAAATGAGCATGATCAAACATATATTGTGGAGTGGAATCTGGGTTGAGGCAGACTATAGATTCTTACACTACTGGGGTGCATCAGGGCTCAAGTCTTGGTCCACTTCTCTTCTTTGTCTACATGGCATCACTAGGTCATTCAGAAACATGTCTTTTCATATCACAGACAGAACAGACAGAACTGCTTGTGTTTCAAACCCATCGTTTCATCACAATTTCACCATCCACTTAGGCACCTTAACCATAACTCCTTCAAAAACAGCTAGAAACCTTGGAGTTGTGATTGATGATCAGCTGACTTTCTCAGACCACATTGCTAAAACTGCCTGGTCCTGCAGATTTGCTTTATTCAACAAAAGGAAAAACAGGACCTTCTTTCGGAACATGCTTTGAGAGCCAAATGCGAAAAAGCTCTACCTCCTTTAGTGGACTTCCTTGGCCATCCTAGGATCTACCAAAAGTCCGGAGTTTTGCAACCTTAGGGAGCGTGATGGATTGTAGCGTGGTCGAAGACTAGTTAGGTATGCAGGAGCTAAACCATTAACCCTCTGGTTCTGTTCAGATTCCTGTCACACTTGTGGTGTTCCCGGTCAAAAATGACCAGACTCCAAACAATTGCTTATAAATCTGTTTTTATCACCAAATATTGGATTGATACTTTTTGTCAACTTGTTTTCTTTCATTTAGGACTGGTTTTGTGTTTATATTTGCATGTGATTAATCGTAGGCCTAATTTATCTGAGAATAGCTATCTCTTTTTTTTATAATTTATTAATTTAATTTTCACAACACAATTTACTTACAATTTACTTAATAAAGTCAGAAAAGAATAATAATGATGAAATTACATATATGTACCCTCATATATAACTTGAGAACAGTGTCCAAAATGATACAGAAAAACTGTATGTAACCATAAAAAAAAGAAGGGGGGGGGGTATTTTTACTTGCAGCAAATATTGTGCCTATATAGTGCCTGGCTAGTAAATACAGACTAATAATGTGGTGCAGAATGGGCAATCAATCCATCAATCAATCGAGATTTCATCTAGCCGCAGAGACTAAACATGCTCCAGAAAGGGTAACCAAATTCCTCGAAGACTGTTTAATTCTTTCCAATTTAACAAAGAATAAGGCATCCTTTATCCACTGAGTATGGGAAGGGGGGTGAAGACTTTTCCAAAGCATCAAGATATATCGCCTCACTAGCAAAGAGAGAAAAGCTACTAACTCAGCAAAATAAAATGGCAACTCACAATTAGGAGGGAAAACTACAACCAGGCCAATTAAAGGAGAAGGATGAATGTTAATAGATGTGATAGCTGAGATTGAATCAAACACATAGTCCTAGAAAAGGACAGGTCCAAAACATGTAAATTAAATTAGCTGGTTCTACATGGCATTTGTCACAGCTTGGATCAATGCCAGGGAACATACGAGCTAGTTTACATTTTGACCAGTGGACTCTGTGGACTACTTTGCACTGTAAAACCCCATGACGAGCACAGACAGATGATGTGTGGACACGTTTCAAAGCCAGTACATCTAACACCAGAGGTATGGATCTGTCTGGATCAGAAACAAAAAGTAAAAGGTCGTCAGCATACAAAGACAGCTTGTGCCCAGAGTCCCCTTATATGATACCCATCATCTGACTCAACCTGAGAGCCACCGCAAGTGGTTCAGTAGCAATGGCCCTGCTGAGTACCACGTCCAAGAGGAAAATAATCAGAATAATCATTGTTGGTGTGGACACTGGGCAAGGGAGAGGCATAAAGAAGTTTAATCCATGAGATAAATTTACTGCCAAATCCAAATCTTCTTAATGAATAAAACAAATAAGGCCACTCGACCCAGTCAAATGCCTACTTCGCGTTCATTGAGATAAACAACTCTGGGGAGGCTGAAGTTGAGGGAGAGTATAAAATATCAAATAAACATCTGACATTGTGGAAAGAGTGTCTACCCTTCACAAACCCTGTTTGGTCTGTAGAGACAATTGAAGTCAAAACAGTTTCCAAATGCCTTGCCAGCATTTTGGCTAATATTTTAATGTCCACACATAGCAACGAAAGAGGGCGATTAATTATCTTTATCCTTCTTTAAAATCAGAGAAATAGTGGCCTGTCTTAAAGTAGGGGGAAGTATGTTGGATTCTAAAGATTCATTTAACATATTTAGCAGTAATGGGGAGAGTTTGTCAGCGAAAGTCTTAAAAAATTCACTGGGAAGGCCATCAGGCCCTGGACACTTCCCATTCTGTATTGCAAATAACGCCCCTTTGACTTCTTCCACTGTAAAAGCCTCATCCAGCCTGGAAGATGTATCACCATCAATGGAAGGAATGTTTAAGGGCCTAAAAAAGCTGTCCAATTGAGCTTCATCAGATGAACACTCAGACCTGTATAATAAGGCATAAAAATTTCTAAATCGATCATTGATAGTTTGAGGATCAATAGTTGTGCCATCCACAGTACTATTTTGTGTAATATGTTGCACTGAAGCAGATTGTCAAATCTGGAGGGCCAAAATTTTGCCTAGTTCATCTCCAAACTCATAATACTTATGGCGAGACTTTAATAATGCTTCAGTTGCCCTATCTGCAGTCAGAATATCAAATTCAGCTTTTTTCGTAAGCAATTCTTTTATACATTCACGGTCGTTTGTATCCGCACATTTGGACTGTAAATCTGCCAGTTCCTTTCAACAGTGGAGTTCCTACAAAAAGCAGAATAAGATATTATCTCTCTGCGCAATTAAGCTTCGCATGTCTCTCAAATTGTAGATGCTGACACATCTGGAGTAACATTGGTGGAGGTGAAAAGATCAATGCGACTGTAAATGGTTGTAATGAAATCAGGATCAGAAAGTAATAACGAGTTAAAATGCCATGGGGATCGCGATAAAGATCAACCAGGAAAAGAGATATCCATTATGACAGCAGCATGATCTGAAATAACAATAGGATTATAAAAACAGGAACCAACAGAAGGGAGCAACTTCTTGTCAATAAGAAAGAGACTGATTCGTTAAAAAATCGATTGACGGGATTGAAAAAGCGCCATACGTCCAAGACTGCATACTGCTCCATAAACAATTGGATAACTTTGAAAGACTTAGATGGAGAGAGGGGCCTATTAGACGAGCGGCCTAGCATTGGATCGAGACAACAATTAAAGTCACCACCAAGAATAAGTTGAGAAGAGTCTATATCTGGAAGAGAAAAGAGGCATTTTTTTTTAAAGAAATTCTCATTGTCCCAGTTTGGGCCATATACATTAGCCAGGATCAGAGAAGTGCCACAGCCTTTCCCTGTAACAATAACAAATAACCATTGGGGTTTGATATGACTTTGGATACGGCAAAGGGTACTTGTGCACAAGGATAGCAGTTCCACAAGCCTTACTAGAAAATGAATAATGATAGAGTTCGCCTACCCATCCTCTATGAAGTTTAAGATGGTCCGATGGTTTAAGATGGGTCTCCTGCAAAAATGCGATTTTAGTGTTTAAATGTTTTAAATGATCAAATACTTTATTACATTTCATAGGTGAATTCAGCCCCTTCACATTCCAGCTGGTAAATCTTCATGCACCACTTGCTGTTGATTTTATGTTACCACTTAACATAAAAAGACATTTTTAAAGGCAGTAAACCTATACAGATCTGCACCCATAACAGTTGAGGTGAAATTTCCAGCAGCACATAAGAAAAGAAGAAATAGAGTAGGGTAAAGCAGCAGCACTTAAGTAAAGGCAAAAGTAAAAATGGTAAGGAGGGGAAAAAAAAGGGAAGAACATTCAAACCCCAACCTGGTTACTGTAGAGAACTGGTACAGCAAAAAACAAACTCTGATATGATGATCAGCGAAGATGAACATTTCCCTATACTATAGCACCACTCCCACAGCATTACGCAGCTAAACTTTACAGTTTAAACCTTATCAAACATATTTTTTTTTCCTTTTAGAGAAACAGAAAGAAAAGGGCAATGCCTAAGACTGGAATTAGCCAAACAGCCTATTAGACCATGCTACTGAAGAGATACCATCACTTGCTCCTTTTAACAGGTCACCAGAACAGTACCCTGATATTAATATAGGCCTACATTTATATAAAAAAAAAAGTCAATATACTTGAAATCCATAAAAAACAAAATAAAGGCCTACCAGAAAAGGCCAGCTCCTCAATAGAAGTGTCAATGAGACATTAATGAACAAGAGGTTGTTTGCTTAGGAATTCATATTTAATCCTGGACAAATTGAATCGCCTCTGAAGCGGACAGGATCCATGTCTTCTCCCCGGCTTGTATCCACGCTTGTATAACTCGGCCACGGGACCTCTGTACTCTATGTGCTGCTTTAACATGTCCGGGCTGTAGTTGTCAAACAGGCGAATCATATGGCCTTTGTAGAGCAGGGATCCACGTTTATGAGCTTCGCAAATTATCAAGTCCTTAACTTGGAACCGATGAAACCACGGCTTTTCACCCGGGGACAGCTTAGGCACAAGACTACGATGTGCCTTATCCAACTTGGGGGACGAAGCAAGAATCTCAGTACCAAAAATTTTAACCAATAATTGGGAAAAAAACACTGTTGGACGGGGACTCTCAATCAACTCAGGTAAGTCAATGATCTGAACATTTTGGCGTCTGCTGTGTCCCTCCAAATCCACTACCTTCAGTTTAAGCGACTCACTGTCTTTCTGCAAAGCGGAACAGGTGTCCTCAAGATGTTGAAGATGTTCATCAACTGAAATGGCGTTAGTTTCTAGAGAATCAATGCGCTGTCCATGGTCGGTTATGGTAGAATGGATGCTATCCAGCGTTGAAGCAAGGGACTCGAATGACGACTTGAAATCAGCCGAAAGGGCTGCTCTGTGTTCATCCAGAAGTGAGCTAATGTTGGCCATAGTTACGCTAACCGTGGAAACGGGTTAAAAAGGTGGCGCCACGGGGTCATTTTGATGAGCATTTCCTTTCTGACCATAACCCCCCAGCTCAAGTGAACCTTCCATTCCTTCCTGATCTCCATTCGGAGGTTGTGAAGGCATGGAATAAGCCATTTTCTTCACGTATTTATAGATTCCAGCATACTAGTTATGCTGATATTGAGGGAATGGCTATGAGAGGATGCCTCCTATTGAAGAGACACTAGCTAGCTATCTCTCCTTAGGTGAAGCATCATCTCTTAAGGCTCTCTCCCTGCCATCCGAGCCCCTTCAGCAAACATCTTCCTTGAATGGTGGGGCATATGCGGCAGCGGGTCATGCTGTGGCCTCTTTGCACACAGTGGCGGTGCTTCAGGCTGACTTGCTGAAGGACCTGAATAAGGGCCAGGGGCTTTCCCCTGATGAGGTAGCAGAGCTGTGCCGTACCACGGATTTGGCTCCCTGGGCCACCAAGCAGGCCACCACTGCCATGTGCAGATCTATGGTGGCCATTGTGGTTATGGAGAGGCATCTCTGGGTAAACCTGGCTGACCTCGGGAAGAAAGAGAAGGGCTTTCTCCTCAATGCGCCGGTTTCGCCCTCTGAGCTTTTTGGTACTTCCATTGAGATTGTGAGAGGTTTAGGGAGGCGAAGGTGCGCTCTGCTGCTTTCAAAACCTTTATTCTTTGAAGGACCAGGTCTGAGCCCGAACATCAAAGGGGTCCAGGCCCGTCCCGTTCTGTGAACATGCTGTACCCTGTTGAGCAACCAGTTTCCTCTTCTCCTGAGAATTTTATTTTCTCTGCTCCGGGGCATCCCATCCAGGGCTTCCCGTTTTACAGAAGGGTCGCTTTGACCACGATTCTGCTCCCTGAGGGCTCAGAACCTCCCTTTTTGGGATTTGTGTTCTTTGCTTCCTAGAGCCTCTTCTTGAACGGTATTTCAGTGTCCAGGCTTGCCGGACACATTCTAAAATCCATGTTGTGGTAAGAACACACGCTACCTTCTTGTGTTCTTTCTGAAATCCTGTATGGTGGGGATCACGCATTTAGCTTCATACCCTTTCTTGAGATGTTCAACCCCGGGCCACACTGGACTTATGTATCGCTTCAATACTTCTGAACAGGATGCTGATGACCTACCCTACCAGCTCTTTGAGCGAAGTCACATAAGCAGTAGATAAACCCCAAGCCAAGGTCTAGATTACTGTCCTAGACTATAGGCTATATCCCTTAAAGGAATCTCTTTCTGATTCCAAGTCTGAGCTCTGCCCTATGGCTAGGCATCGTTAGCCCGGTCCTTACAGGTAAGTTCTTGGGTATGCAGCTCAGGCCTTTGGCTGAAGGGATTAAGTCACTAACAACCACCTGGACGTCTTTTGGGGCAGCTCCCTCTACTTGGGTAGAGCTGGTACTTAGTGCTTGCCTTTTGTGTCTGGCTTGCACTCCCTTCAGCATGGCAGCGTGGGTATAATCGTTTTGTATATAAGCTTCAGACATGGGTCACGAAGGAAACGTTCCCCATAGCAACCTCTAGAGGACGCAGTGTCTTGTTCCCTTCTCAGGTAACCAGGGCTACATACGTAACCCGAGACATTTCTTCAAGGAACCGTTTAATGAAAGGTTTTTCAGGGAACCAAAAAAAGGTTCATCTATGGCATCGCCGTGAAACACCCTTTTTGGTTCTTCCTGACACCTTTTTTTTAAGAGTGTAAACAGATAGTTACTGGGCATTTGCACATCAAAATAGCTTATTTTTTTCACACTGTACAGCAATATTTACATTTTTTATATTGTAAGGGGTAGGATTGGAGTAGGTGTAGGTGTAGACATTAAAAAACATCTAATATGTAGACAATTAGACAATTTATTGTTAGCTAACAATTTTAGCTGTATCCTGAAGCTTGACTGTGTGCGTTCCTTACTTCTGGTACACTAAAACACACTTTGTAAATCAAAAACCTTAATTTTTCATTTTGGTTTTATTGTATTTCATTTGGTGCTGTTACTCAACAAAAAGACAACTGTTTTAAACTTGACAGATAAGTCCTTCTTTATTAGACTGTCGCCATGGCCGTCCATAACAACAACAACGGAACACAGTGAACTCTTTCACACAAGAGTCTTCACTTCCTCTCAGTGAACTATATATAAACTTGCATAAACAACATCACACAAATAGTTTAGAAATATCACAGGTATACAAATAGTAGAATGTAGAACCATTACTGAAAATTAAACTCCATCTCTTCTTAAAAAAAAAAAAGGAGGTTCCAGTATATGCCCTAGGAGCTCTAACTGAAAAACAACAAAACATTAATATAACATAACCTGTTTTAACAGTTTATTATGAAGAGCTCCTTTTGCCATAGCTCTTTTAATAGAGCTTCCATTGCCCTTCAATGTACCTTAAGTAATTGCAATGCTGATGACCCCTTTTTGGTAAGGCAGTTGTTATTTTGTATTATACCATAGCACTCGATCAACCCTTTTTGCTTGGATAAGTTCTTTGATGCTGTTTATTTCTTGTTATTTCTATTTTTCTCAGCAACTGATTTTGTGGACTTGAGTGCATCAACAAGTGAATGATTGTCAGTGACACAGATTATTGGTATAGCATGTGCAGTATCACCCACAGTCAGCTCGGAGAACAGTGTGGTCAGAAATATTGCATTGTCAATTCCATCAGACATTGCCAATGTTTCACCAGCAAGAGTGCGTTGCACAATACTCTTGACTCTTTTTGACTGCCAGGAAAGGGGAGAGAACTTCACAGCTTCTCACATGAGAAGATTAGATGTCCACCTTGAGTTCTCCCATCTCAAAGATTTCCAAATGAGGCATCACTGTATACAATCATCTTAAGTATACTGTCTTTGAGTTCAGAATTACCTTTTTGGACTTACGTTTACAAACTATTCTGCTTGCTTTGTGAATAGTCTGCACAGTTGCATTTTTTTATGTTGGACGCTAAGCTGGTATCAAACATTACATCATGCCTACACTGTCTTACAGCCCAGAGAATTTGGCCTACCTTGCACCTCAGTCAATCCTTTTCCTCCTCACTAAGGAGAGAGTCTTGTTCCATAGCTCGGGAAGGATCAAAATATATGGGCTGTATATGCTTAATGTAGCTGTCCTGATGTACCTGCATTTTGCTGTCAACTGTATTTACTTTTCTCAGTCTCAGTAAATGTGCCCTAATGCAAGTCCCTCCATGTCTCACAAATACCACTGCACCATCTTGACCGATGACTGGTCCTTTCCACTCTGGACAATACACTCTCTTGTAATATACTTTACCTGTTTTATATTCTTCATCAGTGTGACATCAGTTGCTTCTGTAACGCTCTGCGAATTCTTTCTGAACACTCTCCTGTTGAAAAAGCCTTTCTTGATGTATGTAAAGCAGAGATGTGTCTTGCTACTCACTGACTCTGCATGGTGCCCTCTAAAGCTGGAGGTTTATCAATCAGCACAGATGGTAAGTTGGGATTTTGTCCAAACATCAGCTGATGATGAGGACTGTAACCGTGGACACTTTGCATTGTATTCTTTGCCATAAGTGCCCAGTCCATTGTAGTGTGCTAATCACAACCGTTACTTGTTTTCACTTTCATTATGATTTCTGTGAGCGTTTGGTTGTGTCGCTCCAGAAGTCCGTTGCTCCACGGGCTATATGCAGCTGTTTTTTTTTTTTTTTACTTCTATGTTGAAGTTTTCTGCCATGTCTTTCACCTCATCATTATTAAATTCTCCCCCATTATCACTGAACAGCTTCTGAGGTGGGCCATGTATGCTTATCCAGTCATCAAGAAAATGTTTCACTATCTCAGAATATCTTTTTGTGGTCAGAATGCTCTCTGCGCTAAACCGGCTGAACTGATCAATGATGTGGAGATACCACACACCCGGTTCAAGTTCATGTAAATCTACAGCCACAGTTTTGTTGTGCTGAGATGCCAGTGGCAGGTCAACAGCAGGTTTTGGTTAAGCTTTACTGTATTTTTTGCATACCTCACACTCACTCACAATTTTTTGCAAGATGACATTGTATTCTGTGTCTTTATTTCCGGAGTTATTGAGAAGTTGCTGCAGTTTATCAGCAGAAGCATGACCGAACTGCTTGTGAAGCTTTATCAGGATGTTACCTTTTTATGCTGAGCTAATTTTTTCTGAGATTATTAGGATTTCATTCTCATCCTCATCATTTTCCTTTTGTATAACATCTTCAGCAGTTGCCAAGATCTGTTCGCTACACTGCATGCCTTTAGGGCTACCTTCGTTGTCCATGTTTAAACAGTAATGACCAGAGTTTGTAAACTCTAGTTCAACAGGATGAGTAAACATTACTGCTCTGTCACTTTTCATGTCTAATACTGTTCCTGCACTTTTCAGGAAGACTTTGCTTAAGAGCAATGGGATGTTAGCTGGGACAACTTCAGTCTTGAATTTACACTTGATCAGTCCAATGTTTCGGTAATTTTCAATTTTCTGTTGGAGTGGACCACTTTCCCATCTCCAAACCTAAACAGTCTATGGCTGTGTGTTTCATTCTTCCTCAAATCTGTTGTCTCCTTTTGATTTAGCTCACTGATGTAGTGATTTAGCCATTCTTGACCACACACAGTTCAAGTGCATGCAGTGTCTATGATTGCAGATCCAAAACATTCAGTCATAAGTGTAGTGTTTCTTCTTGTACAGAGTATATAGAGTATAGAGTTGACTGCGCACACGGAGAGGTATAACTCAGAAACACATTTATTTTACAGAACACAAGCAGCTCCTGCTGCTAACCATCTTATGCATCTCAGTCTCTGACATCTGACCCAGTAGAACCCAGCAGTCAAACCATGGTGGAGTAAATATGCAATTACATCATAAGTGCATATAACACTGCACCACATCCCCCTCTTTTCACAGAAAACAATACAAGCTATAAACAAGATATATGAACACCGAACACAGATCTTAAAGTCCACGTAACGGGGCCATTTTCTTTCTTATTTATAGCAAACACTGTGTCAAATAAGCAGTCCAAAGTTTAAGCATGCCTAACCTTAGTTACTAGGCAAATATATAGTCAGTTCATACAGTAGTCCTGGAACCTCACAGGAACTTTCACAACCCAACCACTCCTGGTGGCTGTGGTACTGCTGTTATGTAAAGGTCGATCTGGGACACACTCTACAGACCGATTTGTCACTTCTTGTGCCCCTGGGATGTGAGAGTGTGTATCGTCATAGGTCTCATCCACAAGATCAAATGTTTCTCTGTACTTGTGATTTGTTTTCCTCAGGCGGCGTCTGTTGCGGCAAAACTGTCGTCCTGCTTCATTGACAACATTGTATGAACTTGGCTCATCTCTTTTTGAAACAATGAGACCTGGCTGCCACCCTCTGTCTGTTTCAATGTGTACAGTATTTCCTACATTTAGTTCTGACAGGGATTTTGCTTCTACATTGTAGTGGCACGCTTGCTTCTTTTGCAGGGTTTGGAGTGCCTGATGAACACCTTTGGGAGTAGTTGGTCGCAGGACTTCACTGGACACTGGTAAGGTGCTCCTTAGAACTCTTCCCATCAGAACCTGAGCCGGTGAATAGGATGTACCAATGATAGGAGTATTTTTTAGCCAGAGAAGAGCAAGGTGATGATCCACTCTTGATTGTTCCGCTTTTTTCAGGACCTGTTTGACAGTTTTGATTGTTCTTTCCACCAACCCGTTGGATTGAGGATAGGCTGGACTTGAGTGTGTCACCTTGATGCCCCACTCCACAGCAAATTTCTTCATTTCATAGCTGGCGAAAGGTACGTGATCGCACACCAGTTCTTTTGGAATGCCATGCCTTGCATACACTGTTTTCATCTTTTCAATTACCGTGCGTGCTGTCTTGTCTTTGATATTCATCACCTCAGGAAACTTTGACATGTAATCGACAATCAAAAGAAATGACTGACCTCTGATTTTGAAGATGTCAGCAGCTATTTTCAACCAGGGAAGCTCTGGTATTTCATGAGAAATGAGTGGCTCTTTCTGGTTCCTGGGCTGGAACTGTTGGCATGTTGGACACATCTAAACCATCTGTTCTATGTGTTTGGTCATTCCAGGCCAATACAGACATTTTCTGGCATGTGCTTTTGTGCGCTGCATTCCTTGGTGCGAGACATGTAGTTTCTGCAACATCTCTTTTCTCATTGACTCAGGAATCAAGATTCTACCTGATACCAGTAATATTCCATCTTGCACAGCCACAGTGTGTCTGACAGGCCAAAACTGATGAATTGAGGGATCAAGTTTCTTTCTGTGTGTCAGCCATCCTGTCTTTTGTGTTTTCACAAGCAACTGGAGTGTGCTGTCCTTTGCAGTAGAATCTGTAAGCTGCTTCAGCATTTCTTCACTGAGAGCCTCTGTTGCTTCAAGCGAATATACGAACCGTTCATCACTGAGATCATCTGTGCTTGTTTGTTGGCCTTCAGTGACAGCACGTGACAGTGTATCGGCAATTAACATGTCCTTACCAGGCATGTATTGGACTATGAGGTCATATTTCTGTAGCTGTAAAAGCATACGTTGGAGTCTCGCTGGTGCTTTGCTCAGCGGCTTCTTGAAAATAGCCTCCAATGGCTGATGGTCAGATTGAACATTCACACTGCGTCCATATACATACTGATGGAACTTTTTGGTCGAGAAGACAATCGCCAGTAGCTCCTTTTCAATCTGGTGCTGTTTTGAGTGCAGACAGGGCCTTGTCATGTTCTGGTTGCCACAGGAATGCAATGTCCTTTCTTAACAGCTGTCTAAGAGGGGCAGTCAGTGATGCCTCACCTCTAATAAATGGCGCAAGATATCGTATCATGCCCAAAAGGTGCTGCAGTGCTTGTCTATCCATGGGTGCTGGCATGCTTACTACTGCCTGTATCTTGCCGTCATCTGCTTTCACACCGTGTGGAGTTATCACATGGCCCATGAAATGTACATTGTTCACCTTGAGTTGTATCTTGTCGGGGTTGAATTTCACATTGTGTTTTTCCGCTCTCTCCATAACTTTAGCAACAATGACATCATGTTCTTGTTCTGTGGCAGCAGCGACAATCATATCATCGGCTACAATGTGTACACTGTCTATGTCTCCGAACACTTCATTGTTGTACTGCTGGAAAACTTCACCAGCAGACTTGACGCCAAACAGCAGACGTTTGAATCTATATCTACCCCATGGCGTGTTAAACGTGCATAGTAGGGAGGATTCTGTGTCGAGTCTGACTTGCCAGTAGCCGCCCTTTTCATCGAAGATGGAGAAAATTTTCTTTCCAGCAAGCTTACACAGGACATCTTCAGTTGTTGGAATAGAGAAGTGTTGACGAAAAACAGCTTTATTAAGGTCACGAAGATCCAGGCACACTCGTAATGACCCATTCTTTTTTTCGGTGACACCAAGGCTGTTGACCCAAGGAGTGGGCTGGGTGACTGGCGCTATAACGTCTGCTTGCAACAGCTGATCCAGTGTATTCTTCAATTTGCCCAGCACTGCTAAGGGAATTTTTCTACAGCCATGTATGACTGGAATTCATACAGCCTTCGGATCAACATGAATATAATGTTCACCCGGAAACTGACCGAGCCCTTCAAAAACTGTTGGATGTTGTGCTATCAGCTCCTCTTTAGAGGTAGAATGCTTGATTACAACAGTCTCAACTCTTTTCAGCAGTTGCATCCGTTCACATGCTTTCTTACCAAGTATTGGAATGGACGAGTGTCTGGTGATGTAAAAGGGTAAGGAAACTTGCACTTTGGGTGTGACACACTGAAGGTTGGCCACACCTTCTGGCTTTAATTTTGTTCCACCATAGGCCACAAGCATAGTCGAAGTCGGTTGCAACAGTGCTGATTTGTGCAGTGATTGATAAATGTTCAGAGGTATTATATTGGCTTCAGCCCCAGAGTCGAATTTGAACTTCACTGTCACATTTCCAATGTCTACATCTGTGTACCATGCATTCTGTAGTGAACCGCTGGTCTTGTTTAGTTCCACTGATCCGATGAATAATGAGTCAACCATGACATTTCTTTTGTGTTTAGGCTTTGTGTCTTTTTGTTGAGACATGCACACTGAGGCAAAGTGGCTGGATTTGCCACAGGCATGACATGTTGCGCCAAAGGCCGGACACTGTCGTGGAAGGTGAGATTTTCCACACTTTTTGCAGATGAATGATTCTGCTTTTTGCTGTTGAGATGACTTTATTTCACATCTTTTGTTCTGTTTCGC
This sequence comes from Cirrhinus mrigala, assembly GCA_036247105.1. Taxonomy (NCBI): domain Eukaryota; kingdom Metazoa; phylum Chordata; class Actinopteri; order Cypriniformes; family Cyprinidae; genus Cirrhinus; species Cirrhinus mrigala. The sequence continues at coordinate 276,350 of JAMKFB010000241.1, read as the reverse complement.
ATCTTGTGTCTTCTTCTTAATGGCGTGAACAGTTTTACAGTTTTTCTGCTTGAATCTGTGTTTTTGCTGCCTCTGCTGCTCTACAAATGTTCACTGTTTTTTCAAGGGTCAGGTTTGTTTCTTTTAAGAGCCTCTCCTTTAAACGCTAATCACTGATACTGAACACAAACTTGTCTCTTATCATGTCAGATTCTGTTGAGCCAAACTCACAGTCTTTACTCTTTTGTTTTAGTTCTGTGACATACTTATCGATGGTAATCGCATCAAGCATGGGGTAAGCCCAGAACTGGTGCCTTTCGAAAACAATGTTCTTTCTTGGTAAGCAGTACTTCTCCAGTGCAGTTACTATATCTTGCATTGTTTCATTTTTCCCCTTCTGGCTCAACAGACAGTGAGTTATATACTTCTAATGCCTCCTCTCCTAAGGCATGAAGTAGAATGGCCATCTTTACCTTTTCAGTTTTTGAGTCTGATCCTGTAGCAGTAATATAAATGTTGAACCACTGTATCCATCTTCTCCAATTTTCACCTGTATTCCCTGACAGGATTAATGGAGGTGGTAATCTTAACTGATCCATGTTTATTTTTCACTATGGCAGATTCACTTCAGTCAGGATGAGCTTACTTTCTTCATCAACCACAGACTCAAGTTCGTAAAAGAACTCTCTTCTGACACCATGTAGTGTTTCTTCTTGTGCAGAGTATATTATAGATGGCGCACACAGAGAGGTATAACTCAGAAACACATTTATTTTACAGAACACAAGCAACTCCTGCTGCTAACCATCTTATGCATCTCTGTCTCTGGCATCTGACCCGGTAGATCCCAGCAGTCAAACCACGGTGGCCCTCTAGTGGAGTAAATATGCAATTACATCATAAGTGCATATAACACTGCACCACAAGGCACCCATTTGGCCAGCAGTGGCCCTGTATTTACATCCAAGGTAGAGTTCTTTACTCTGAAAAGTTACATTAACACTAATAAGAGATGTTGGATTAACTCCATGAGGATTAAATTTTGAACTCTGAGGCAGTGTTAATTTTGCTTATTCCTCATTAAATTTGCTCATTCCAACTCATTTTGCCAGCACACCTTGGTACGGTATGTGCATGTTTTCAGAAATGTGCTCTGACACCCGCAAATGAGTATCTTAGGCCCGGTCTTGAAAAATACCATTTATATCATTTAACATACAGTTTTATCCAAAAGGAATTACAAATGAGGAAAACAACTAGCAAATTATCAAGGGGGCAATAACATGAAAAATTTTCAAACATTGTCCAAAATAATACATGTTAGAACTTGGAGGGATATAAGAAATAGTGAAAGCATATAAGATTTGCATGGAAGCAGGATGCAGTGCTGGATGATAGAGATTAGTACTGATAAACATGCCTGAACTTCAGATTTGTTTAACAAATAATATTCTACACTTTAGCTTACCTCTGTCCTCCAACAGTTTTCTGGCATCCGTCCCCCACCCCAACTTCTCACTCTTAAACTATTCTCATCCCATACTAGGTATAGGGGGAGTTCTCTGGGTTCAGGCTATATTCCAAGCTCAGATCCCTCCCTCAGGACAGCACAGCAAATATGCTTACTATTTGCTCAGTCTGATTATAATTACAGTGGGGAATCGAAGGTGAAGAGGTAACTGTTGTTGCATGCGACACTCATTCTTGGATCACAACTTCACATTAGGGTTGTGCCGATAGACGATAGTATCGTGTATCGACGATAGTCAGAGATATCGCCTGTTGCTGATATCTTTGACTATAGCTAGACGATTATTATTATTATCGCCGTCAAAAATAGACTAGGCACCTAACTTAGGCAATGCAGTGCAGAGAGCCGCTTCTGGGGTGCTTCAGAAAATTGGCAAGAGTTGGCTGGTATAAACACAAGCATTGACTAGATTGGTTGTGTCGCAGAGCCGGCGCCAGGACACCTCCATTGGGTGGGATTTAAATTTATACAGGGTCACAAATCACGGTGAGCGGGAGGGGGTGTTTCGGGTGGGAAGCGTGCGTGCAGTTTCTGATGCTTGCAAAAGCATGCAATCGCTTTCTTATGCATTTTTTTGAGGATGGAAAAGGCAGGCAAAGTAACTTGTTTTGGGGGGAAAGCCCCCCCTTTGCACCGCAGGCGTGTGCAGGCGAAGCGAGCATTTTCAATTAATTCCTGTGGAAGCTGAGCTTCTCGCGATGTCTTATGGGATTAAAAGCGGTGTGGAGAAAGCATTGAGAGTGGCGGAGAGCGTCAAAAAGGTTGGACATTCCTCAACTCTATGCAAATCACGAGCGAAAAATACAGGGCGATGACCAATTGCTGTGAAAAGTAGGCAAGGCAAGGTTTTGATGTATGTTTTCGAGTGTTTGCGGAACTGGTGGATTACTGAGCTGAAATCACATATCATTGAACAAGTCATGCAAAAGTAAATACACTTTGCTTGCTTTCATTATGTGCTATGGCGCCCTAGAAGTTGCTAATAAAGTGTTTAGTTTGCGAACTGCCGTTAAAAGAAGAAGATAAAACGCAAAGAGGGTGTAAACATTGCTTCCAGAGGCGTGCCCTGCCCTTAAATTCACACACCAAAGCAGTGGCGTTGTAGCGTTGCCAGCGGCACTGAGCGCGGATTTGACATTGTAGTGAAAACTAAAGACCCTTTCACACGGGACGCGGCAGTCGTCAGGTTATTAACAACCAATCATAGAACATTTAACTGAACGGACATATAACGGACAGTTGAAAATGAAGGAGAAAATTGCTTTTTATGCTTTTAAGGCAATTCTTCAAAAACAACTCCACGTGCCAAACAGAAAAAAATAATATTGACAATAATTAATGACAGGATGACACAAACACAAATTTCCGTTACATTTTATTTAGTTTTTAGTAAATACAGTGACCTTGAGTGTTGTAACTATGGCAACATCCACCCCGAGACCGTGTGACGAACACCGCCTCAACGGCACAAAACATTTCCACTACACGAGAAGGCAGCAGTCGCACGGCGATTCCACCGCTTGCCGCGTCACGTGTGAAACGGCCTTAAATAAGGGGTAAGAGATTTATTCATCACACAGTGATGCAACTGTTGTATTCACCTATGGTTAAAGTACATAAACTCACACTAGACTAGGCTAGGCAAGTCATTATGTTAATGTTTTTCACTCGTTTTCTGTAGCTGCTTTTTGAATAACTAATGCAATGTAAGCACTAGTAACTTACAATTTTTCTATTAAATTGTTATCATGTTGAACATAAATTAAGTCATATTCAAAACATTAGGCTGCTTTTAGCCTTATGCTGGTGTTGGTTCACTTTCCGTTAATGAAACAATGTAAGCTAAATAATTAAATAAATTAGCACGATAATATCGTGTATCGGCGATCTCACAGGCTGACGATAGGACGATATGAAAATTGAGCATATCGCCCAACACTACCTCACATGTACATACAGTGGGGAAAATAATTATTTGATCCCCTGCTGATTTTGTACGTTTGCCCACTGACTAGGAGATGTGTTCTCTATCATTTTAATGGTAGGTTTATTTGAACAATGAGAGAAAGAATAACAACAAAAAAATCCAGAAAAACGCATTTCAAAAACAGTTATAACTTGATTTGCATTTTAATGAGTGAAATAAGTATTTGACCCCTTTGCAAAACATGACTTAGTACTAGGTGGCAAAACCCTTGTTGGCAATCACAGAGGTCAGACATTTCTTCTAGCTGGCCACCAGGTTTGCACACATCTCAGGAGGGATTTTGTCCCACTCCTCTTTGCAGATCCTCTCCAATTCATCAAGGTTTCGAGACTGACATTTGGCAACTCAAACCTTCAGCTTCCTCCACAGATTTTCTATGGGATTAAGGTCTGGAGACTATCTAGGCCTCTCCAGGACATTAATGTGCTTCTTCTTGAGCCACTCCTTTGTTGCCTTGGCCTTGTGTTTTGGGTCACTGTCATGCTGGAATACCCATCCATGACCCATCTTCAATGCCCTGGCCCTGACATGGCCCCATCCATCGTCCCTTTGATGTGGTGCAGTTGTCCTGTCACCCTAAGCAGAAAAACTTGGGGTCTTAGGCAGCATTCCTCCTTCTCCAAACACGGCAAGTTGAGTTGATGCCAAAGAGCTTGATTTTGGTCTCATCTGACCACAACACTTTCACCCAGTTCTGCGTTTTTCTGGATTTTTTTTTTTTTTTTTGGTCACTGTTCAAATAAACCTAGCATTGAATATTATGGTCTGATCATTTATTTGTCAGTGGGCAAATGTACAAAATCAGCAGAGGATCAAATCATTATTTTCCCCACTGTATGTATGTGTGGTGTCGTGATCTTAGAATGAGAATCACATGCATGCAACAGAATCTAAATTAAAAGGTAGAGACCAAGAGACCAAGGTTTGACTATGTTCAACAGTAAGAATAAAAGAAAATACTAAGTCAATTCAGCTCATACTTTATCAAATTGATTTGATTGATTTGTGGCACTCAGAATGCACTGCAGCATACACCAGGTTCACACATACTAAACTCCATTTGCAGTGTGTATGCAGTGCATATTTTTTTTCCTCATGCCCATGATAACAGGTTAGAGCCTTTACAGTGCGGGTGAGTAAATTTTCATCTTTGGGGGAACTATCCCTTTAAGACAATATTAACATCTTAGTCTAACTGTCCCTGTGTCCCAAAGTTCATACTATCCATCCTAAATAGTATGTGCGATTACAGTTCTGACCCTGTTGTTTCTGTCTAAAGCTAAACTACATGATTATTCTATATCTGTTCTCATTCTATCTGCTCTCAACATGTTGGAAACATGTTCATTTGAATGTGCTAGAGAATGGAGGGTCTGTATGTATATAGTTTTTGCTTCACTGGAAAAATCAACCTCGGCATTTGCATATTCTGTACTTTTCCGTGTTCTTTCACCTTTGAGACTGTCAGAAACAAACAGCATGTGTCTGCATCCCATTAGCATCCCAGCAAACAGGGGACGTCCCCCGGACGTTGCAAACATCCGTTTAGGTCCGCAGTATGTCCGCTTTGTAACGTTCTTTTTAACGTTTGCTGGTGGACATTTGGAGGACATTCTTCCAAACCAGTTTTCTCATTCTGCCATTTCCTTAACAACACTTGAAAAACCAGTCACCTATGCTTGGACTTTATCATCAGACCTGACACCTTGCAGACAGAGTTCATTAAACTAAAGACAAATAAATAAAAAAAGAATAAAACCATAAAAAATAAAACCATATTGGATTTTAAACAAAATCCCTTGTTTAACTGTGATAATGGAATGAAAAGTGGAAAGATTTACATTATTATTATTATTATTATTATTATTATACTGTAGTATAAACTATATATTTGAATTCATTGTAAAATTAATCTTTCATTTTTGCAAAAGAAAAAGTAACTTCTGTAATTAAAATCACGAGTCTGTTTCAGCATTTCAACATCAAAAACAAGATACACTTCAATAATGTAATTGAACATAGTCTACAATTAGGCCCTATGTATTCCCCATACATAAAATAAGGTTGAATCCCTGAAGAGTGATGAATGCAGCCAAGGAAAACCATGAAGAATAGAAAAGAAAGTGGAAAATAACACAGGTAAGACAAATAAATTAATTCTTACTTTTTAATATTTACATACCAAGCTGTTGGTAAGCTGACAAGAAAAGTTATTTAGGAAAATTACTTTTTTTTTAGTTATTGCATTTACGACTGTTATATGTGCAGCACAAAAAATTGTAGTGTAATAGCCAATCAAATAAGCTTGTGATCGAGTGACGTCACTTAGGGTACGCGCATGTATCCATGGCAACGCTGAGCTGCTGAGTGGCAGTTAACGGTCACGGTGATTTCCTCAGACATGGCCTTGAGTTTTCACTTTGTCCGGTCGAAAAGGTATTTATACTTTTATACTTGTAGACATTAGGTACCGTAACCACTGTGTATCTCGTAATACTTACATTTTATGAAAAGTTCACCTTTTAAAACGTTTGCTGAGGCTGTCCGTCGTGTACGGGTGCTGGCCGTTAACCTATATAAACACTTTCGAAGCTAGCGTTAGCATGTAAAGTTGAAACGGTTAAACGTATACAATATCGACAGATATTCAACTTGAATATTGAATTTCCATATGGTAAAAACACACACTGAGGCACCCATATCCTAGCAAACGGATGTTGCGAACGTCCTATCAGGTCCACATTTGGTCCGCTTTGTAACATTCGCTGTGTGTTGTCTAAGCGATCTGTGTGTGCTTCGAGTCAGGGTTTTTTTTAATAAGTTTATATAATGCTTTTATATAATGACATTATTATTATTGTTAAATAATATGGCATAAGTTTTCAGTGATTGAAATTTCAACACTACATGAACAAACAGCGATATGCTGGCGCTTTTGTGTGAAGTGCATTTTTGATAAATGCACATAGAAAAGGAACAATGGCCTAAAAATCAAAAGAGGTAGGCTATCAATTGGGAAATTCTACGCAGGTCGCATTCGCGCAGATAATGAGTAGTCAGTTGATTCAATTTGATAGAATATTATGTCATTATGTAAAAATGAAGTCAAGGTTTAAAACCATTGCTGAATTTTGTTCATTTAAATTTTTTTAGGTTTAGAACATAAGGGTGGAATCAGACCTGGATAACACCGAACATCTGGAAAACCCGACAGACGACAGACAGATACGCACACACAAACCAAAAAAAAAAAAAAAAAGAAACATATTTTAACAAATAAAAAAAGTAATGTTAACGTACTATTGCTTGTGTGTTTATTCCTTGGGTAGTTCAATTTTGTCTGATCTGACTAATGACATGTTTACATATGTTAAAATGACCTGTAGCGAACATTCGCTATAGGTCCCCACAATGTTTCATTAACGTCCCCGGTACGTCCCGCGAACAAACTCGCGACGTCCTCATGATGTCTAAAGAACCCTACACAATGACGTCCAGGGGACGTTCGCAGATGCCATTCAGGGGACGTTGTGGCGACCTTTTTTTGTTAGCTGGGATAATATCTCCTCATTGAATTAAAATTTTACATTTTAAATACACTGTAAGAAACTGACTGTGGGATTCACAGTAATTAACTAGCAGCAATTAAAATAACTTAACTGCAGAAGAAATAACCATATTTTCACTGTTTTCATTTACAGTAGCAACAATGTAACTGTAAAGTAACACTCACTAATTAGCAAGTGCAACTGTTTTTTTGCTAATCGTGGTAATAGCTTACTAATCATGCTAGAAACATGCTGTTAACTTGCTAATTATGTTAAAACATGGTAGCGACATGCTATTCGTGTTAGAAAAAGTCTAGTAACTTACTAATCATGCTAGGAACATGCTAATCATGCTAGTGACATGCTAGTATCTTGTTAATCATGCTAGAAACATGTTAGTGACATGCTAATCATGCTAGAAACATGCTAGCAACGTGCTATCTATCTAGCCTAAAACTTCTAGCTTTCAAAAACTTTTTTTTTCTCACTTCCTGTTTTAGCTTTCTCAAGCCAACTTCAAAGTTTGTCTTGACAAACTTTATCTTGTTATTGTGTTTTCTACAATACATTGGATGTTTTTGTGATTTTCTACAAGACATTGGTTACTGTGACGCTCGCAAGTACTTATTGCATTATTGCAATTTTGACTGAATCTATGATATTCTACTGTGAACTAGTATACAGTAATTACACAGTAAATTACTGTAGATTTCACATTTTTTACAGTGCAAACCCTAATGTATTGGTAATTTTTGGTAATTTCATGACTTACCAATTGCCAATGTAACTACAATGTTGCATGCCCATAATTTTATTACCATGAAATTACCAACTCACAACATTGTCAGTAGGTAACTTCACTTACTGGTAACGTAACTGCAAAGTCGCATGCATTTAATTTCATGACCATCATTTACACATTCTTTATATGCTCTGATTACCAGAATTTGCTATGTTGTTAAACGTCAGACACAAGATTGAAAGTTCTTTTGAGATAAAATGTTCTTTTCACTACGTCAGAATATGGACGATTGCTTAATATATAGTGCAAAACAAAAAGATTGAATTTCTGTGCAATATGTTCATGTTGTTTTATATATACAAAAATGTAGATTTGTCAAAGTTTCTCCTTGTTTTATGTCATTTAAAAATAATTTTAGAATTTTATTTCAATCCATAAAACATTTAAAAACGTGTTATAATTAGCTTTAATTATCGTTTTAATGTTTATTTTTATTTATATTAGTATTATTTTGTTTTATTATATATGCTGCTTGGATTTATTGTTAATGTGTTTAAACAATGAAAAGATGACAATACCTGTTTGTTATTTAAAGGTTTAATAAAGTGATTAAAAAAGCTTAATATATATAGCAATGCGAGTCACGTGACATACAGCGCGCGCCTCCACAACTGACACTCTACGCGCACAGAATGTTTACAAGAAAGGAAAATACACTTTTCTGAGTTGTGAAACTTTTTATTTCCTAACGAGTTATGAAGATAACGTTGAAATAATGACACAGTCCGGGCTAAACCATCTCTTCTACCACAGAAACTGAATCAGGACAGCGCATTTGTCTGAAGCACTTCTTTTTAGCTACTTCAGCTGTGTCTGTTTTTGTCTTTTTGAGGTGAGTCTTACAATTTATAACAAATAAATAGGTTTGTAAATGTATCAAATAAAGTACTTGAACTCTAGAAAGACACTAAAACCTTTTTTGTATTATGGACCTTTCTCACATTTCCGGCTTTCTCATAGCGGAAGTCCTCATAATCAAGAGAGATTGATATCGGCATTCAAAAGAGAGAACAATGTTAAACTTACTGGCTCTCCTATAGATGCGGCATTAGAAACACCTTTGCATTAGCGTTAACTTGTTTTTTTGTAACTTGATGAAAAAGTGATATAATACAAAGTATAGTGTTATTAATTTACATACATTTTTTTTTTTTATTAAAGAAATGAAAAAAATGTCAAGGATTTATGATGATGATGCCCATTAAAATGCATCATCACAGGTTGTGAAAAGGGTCCATTGTTGTGAATAGTACTGGTGGAGGTTGAGAGTTACCATGGCAACCGCGCAGACATCAGCTGCTGGAGAGAAGATGATGCGTCCGACATTTCTCTCCATTTCCTGTCAGTTATACCAAAAAAGTTTGACAACTGTGTCAGACTGGTTAAGTAACATTACCCACAGTCTACTTTTAAATACATTTGTTAATATTTTATATCTCTGTGATGGTATCTTTCCTTAATTATCTGAAATGTCTGCTAACAAGTGTTATGCTACCATAGCATATCTGTTTATAATGATGCTAAGCATGGAACATTTTCAATGCTTTCTTTCATATTTCGCTGTATATCCTATGTTTCCCTGTCGATACTTCACACGTACTGCGTCGCTGCTTAAGATGCTATGGGGAAAAACTCCTTTTTCTCCAAGACTGAAGCCTTTTTCAATAACGCAGTGTAACTGCACAGCCGTTGGTTCGTGCAGTGGATAAAGACGAACCATGGCTCGGTGGCGAAGCCTGCCAGAATTCGCCAAAGAGGGCAGAGAATCTAGCTATATATGCAGGCATTTTGCCGTTAGGGTCTACAGATTCTTGGAAGATCTTTAGGAGACTTTCAGGATCTTCAGATTCTTCACAGAAGCCTGTGAGGAAAAAGCAGCGGGGCAGAGGAGCTTGGCGCTCCGGTGCCAAGTGAGCTCATGCTGGCTGAGGACCCTGCGTGCCTCACTCTTGCTGCCTAAAGGGGATTCCCCCGTGCTTTTCTCTCACCCAGACCAGTGTCCCTCTGCAGCTGCGACTGATCTGGTCTCACGAAGGCGATGGCCACCCACCCGTCTAAGCCATGTAGGGACAACTTCAGCCCTCGCTGGACGAGCCTATTCACTCGACTAGACAGGCAGATTCGGCCGCTTCACTCTATAGCGGTTCTACAGGTTTACCAGGCCAAACTCCTTAGAGGGCATGAATGGGTCCGGCCCATCGCAGCGTTCAAGGACCTGTGCAGCAGCGCGACCCGACCTGGTGTTACGCACCACCAAGATGATGGCTCAATCGATTGGCAGGTCCATGGCCAGTCTAGTGGTGCCTGAACGCCACTTTTGGCTGACCCTCACAGAGATCAAGGACGCAGATAAAGTCCCCTTCCTCGACTCTCCGGTCTCCCTACTGGCCTGTTTGGACCTGCAGTTGAGGGTTTCGTGCTGAGCGCTTCACTGCATCACAGAAGTCGTCCCAAGCTATACGCCACTTCCTGCCAAAGTGCTCCAGCTCATCTGCTGATTCCAGTCGCCCCAAACCAGTGCCGACTCAGCAGCCCGCAAAGCGCCTTGCAACCCTCAAGCTGCCTCAGTCAGCTCCCAAGTCTCGCTGGAGCTGGAACAGCCCCCAAACTACCTCAATTTTGTCTCCAAGTCACCCCATTCGGTTCAATGTCTTTGTGATAAACACAGTTGTGAACCCTGTGTTTGAATGCGGCCCCTTCAGCACTGGTTGAAACCGAGAGTTCCATCTCATGCCTGGCATCACAGACCAGGACTTTAACTCCTTGGGGTCAACGGTCACACTGGCAATACCAGCTCACTTTCTTTAAGATCGGTGCGAAAGACACAAAAAAATACTCTGTCGATTTTGGTCACACAAATAAGTGTTATACATCATTCAAAACCACTAAGAGTATACTTTTATTCGTGTACTTAGAGCTTCTGTAAAATAAAGAAAACAAACAGGGTGCTTTCTCAGTCTTCATTGTCTCCGCAAACTGCTTTTAGAAATGCGCCACTAAAATGAACCTAAACTCAGGCACTAGGCACACCGACAGGAGAGATATCTATACAAAACTTGATATCTCTACTTTTAAATAAAGTCTTATCAAAAACAAATGAAGAGTTCAGATGCAAAACCAGATAAAAGCCATCTTGGTCAAAAATGAGATAATGATTACTGAGTGAATGCTCCTGGACACATAGTATATGTCCATCAAGTACTTTTACTTCAAACTTGCTAAAATCCAGCCTCAGCCCATCAGAAGTACTAGTACTTACATAGACACCTATACAAAGTAGCCAGAAAGAAAATGCTAATTTTAAAGAAATACGTCAGATGGATTTAGAGGCTTTTGCATCTGAACTCTTCAAATATTCTGTGATAAAGTAATCCATATGAAACCAACGCTATGTACAGTTGTGCCCTCAGAGCTAATTTATTTTTAGTTTGATCGCGCCCATGAGCTACTTTCGCTTTTGATTTGATAAATAGCCACGTGCAATGTGCGTGCCCACATCGCCGTAAACAAAGCTTGATAATTCATCTCAGCTACTGTTCGTTTCTGGAAAAATAATCAGCTGTTTGTTTATTTTTTTTTTTTAATGGTTCTTTATGTATTATTTTCAGTTTCTATGTGGTAAGGGGTGAATAAATTTACCATCAGTGTAATTAAAATCAGTGTAAAATGGCTGTATGAAAAGATTGTTTGACAATCATTGTCATTTTATGCAGAAGCAAAAGTTTATAGTTAAACCCTAGTGCTTTGTTTCATTATCTGGATCCGTATGGATTACCTTTATGGTTTCTACATTACATTTTTGAATAATCAGATTGTTGGTTATACCCACTTAGATGCATTTATGCCTCAACAGATCTTGGACTCCAAAAGTGATTTGCAGAAGACATCTTGGAATGCATGGGGGTGAGTAAAACAAGATAATTTTCAACTTTGGGTAGGGCTGGGTATCGTTTTTTGATACTTTTTGGGCACTCACCAAATTGCCTCAAAACTATTGAGTATCAAAAAAATGTCTTGTTTGAAGTATTTAAATGTCAGAATGCTTTATGTGCCCAAATCAAGTCCTGGTCATTGGCTGTGGCAAGGCATCAAGGGCTTTAAAATTCAGGAACCAGTATTGAAATCAAGGTATCGGTATTGATTATTGAACATTTTTGAATGTTTACATTAATTTTTGGATTAACTAGGACCATTAAAACATGTCATTTGGGCCTAGAGTTAAAAATAATTGGGTCTGTCATCAGAAAATGGCTTTTCATATTACTGCTGTTGTAGTGACCACACATCTCTCCCTTTCATTCCAGCTGGATTTTCTGATGGTTACTGCTCGCATCTCTGCCTCCTGAACAGAAATGCCTTGCTGAATGTTGAATGACCATCAACTCAACCTTGCCAAGACAGAACTGCTCATGTTTTCAGCCATCCCAACCTTGGTGTTACAGTGTTACAGTGTTACAACGTATGAACTTCACTGACCACATTGTAGTGGCCCGATCCTGCAGATTTCCCCTTATGGGGCATGCAACAGAACTCCTTGTCCAAGCTCTTATTTTCTCTAAACGGGACTCCTGTACTGCTCTCTTAGCAGACCTTCCAGGATGTCCTACAAAGACTCTGCAACTAATCCAGCAACTTTGCTTGTTTTGACTGTTTGTTGCTGTTGTAATAAACTGCCGAACTCTGCCCATTTTCAAGAAATGGCTAAAAATTTTTTTTTTTGTTTTTCATGAACTCTTGACCAATTAAAGGGATAGTTCACCCAAAAATCAAAACGAGCCTATGATTTACTCACCCTCAATCCATTGTATGTGTACCATAACTTTCTTCTTTCAGACCAACACAACATCCTGGCTCTTTTAGGCTTTAAATTGGCAGTGAATGGCTGCTATGAGTTTGAAGCTCAAAAAAAAGATCCATCCATCATAAACATACTCAACATGGCTTTGGTGGATTAATAAAGGCCTTCTGGAGCGAAAGCATATTTTACACCTTATGAAGTAAAATAACTAATGTTCAGGTCAAACAGCCATACAAAGTCAACTTAAACATAACTTGCATGATGTAGGATTGTAGCTTAGCATGCCATGTTGTAGCATTTTGCGGAAGCAAGTTTTTTTTTTTTTTAAAAAGTGTAAAATATGCTTTGCTTCAGAAGGGCTTTATTAACCCCCTGGAACTATGTAGAGTACGTTTATGAAGGATGGATGCACTTTTGAGCTTCAAACTCATGGCAGCCATTTACTGTCATTATAAAGCCTGGAAGAGCCAGGGTGTTGTGTTGATATAACTCTGTGTTCGTCTGAAAGAAGAAAGTCATATACACAGAAAACTATCCCTTTAATACTAACATTTTCTGTTTATTAAAAAAACTGCTATGTCTGACTGCTTGTGTTAGAGCTAACTGGGACTTTGTATGTTGCTTTGAATAAAATGTCATTTTTAAATGTATACAGGTATACAGCAGTTGTCTCTTGTATGCAGGTATTTTTGCGTGTTCTAAATTATGTAAACCTTTTAAAACGTGATTTCCTATAATTTTATCATATCATTTAACTTGACAATGCAGTGCTTCTGCTTACAATGATTAATACTGTGACTGTAGAATTATGTTGTTAAATTTTATAGAAATTGGCTGCAAAATGTTGCTGTGTGTTATTATGTATTTCTAAGTACTGTGCTGTTTTCTCTACTGTCCAAACATTTTAAACTGTAATATTTCTGGAAATTAGAATGATTAAAATGTATGTCTACAGACATGTCTTTGATATTAAAGAATTTACAACATTTTTATGCAAACAATTTCTTGATTAATTGTAGTTACATAATATCTGTATTTTAACAAAATGATTCCAGGTAGACATAAAATAACTTCCCTAAAATACCTCTTTAATTTTTCTGTAAAAAGAAGGATTTAATCCTTATAAAAAATATGTGTTTACTGCGTTTTTATAAATTATTTCTTAGTTATTGTACATGGAAAAACGGTAGTTTAAAAGTTAAATTACTGTAGATGAGACAGATGCAGTTCTATAAAATAACTAAAATTTATGGCAATTAACCTGAAAGTTGATTGTTTTTCTATGTAATTTAACATAATTTTTGTATATTATAAACGATAATTATACTGTAATTTTAATGAGTTTTGACCATAAAGTTTATTCTGTATTTTTACAGTTTTTGCTTGTAATTTTGAGAGAAGATGGTGATTTTCTGTAATTTAACGGAATATCTCTGGAATCCCTGCTGCCAGTCTTTTTACCGTTTTTTTTAAAGGATTTTTTTTTACAGTGTGGGATGTCATATTTTCACTCTTCTAAACTCTTTCCTTTCCTCATTTTCTCTCTTTCTGCAATGTGTGATGAATGTGTGAATGCGTCGTCTGTGTTAGATTTAGTGTATATGTCTTAGGCTTATGCAATAAATTCATAAATACTGAAAAGGAGAAGCATCTTGTGTTTTGTGCCTTATAAATTAATGTCTTAAGCTGCCGACCTTGCTTACCGTTGATGTTGATGAGTTGATGTTACACGGCTCGCTCAATGATTCATTGATCCACCGTAAAACTGAGATTCTGTTCAAATTCCCTATAAAACCTTAAATGATTCCCTTTGAGCTAAATCGACCAGTATCCCTTATACAGAATTCACCTCAGATGAGGACACAATGCAACCAGCGGCTGATCCAGTGGAAGAGATCAGTCTGATGAGTAAGTGATTGTTTCTTTTTTGCATTAGTTAACGTGTTTTTCTGACATAACTTGAACACATTTACTAGCTGGGTTTTTTCCAAACTGACTTCCTGGCTTAAATGTTTCAAATTGACTGAAACATTCTGAAAAGCATTCATTGTAATTCACTGTATCTAAATTTCTTACGACGCGATGACGTTTTCGTGCTCTAGTATAATATAAAACAAAATACGATTTCAAGAGTAACATGAGTGTTCACTGTAACATGATGGAAAGCTGCGAGTCTAAGAATGTCTAGATTCATGTTTGTTAATAAATGATACTCTGTTTGCAAATAGAGGGTTTATAACATGCTAAACATTAATTAGTTTCTCATATATAAAATGTCATTTTTACAATAGTACAAAGCATGTGTGAGTCTGACTACAAAATCATTATACAGATGCTTCTGATATTAACATGCTCAGAGATAGTTTTTTGTTTTTGTTGTTTGAGCATCACGGATGAATCTTGCTGATTTTCACCCGAGTCTCTTCAAACTGTTTTCTTCTGAGAGTGCTGTTACCAACATCAGATGTTCAGCTTACACTGATACTCTATGGTAAAATAAGCTCTGTAACTACTGATTATGTTGTTTGTTTTTTTTTTTAAATCCATGGAAAGATGCCGCAAATATTTAAATATCAGGTATGGTTTACTATTTTCACCTGCTGAACAGGAATGACACAAGGTCTGTTCACATCTCTGTGGTTAGGTCAGTAAGTACAATAATGTCTTTGACCTTCAGTATGTGTGAAGAGTTCAGATGCAAAAGCCTCTAAATCCATCTGATGTATTTCTTTAAAATTAACATGTCTTTCTGGCTACTTTGTATAAGTTTCTATCTAAGTACTAGTACTTCTGATTGGGCTGAGGCTGGAATTTAGCGATTTTGAAGTAAAAGTATTTGATGGACATATACTATGTGTCAGGAGCATTCACTCAGTATCATTATCTCATTTTTGACCAAGATGGCTTTTAGCTGCTTTTGCATCTGAACTCTTTTGTATGTTTTGATTATACTGTGTTGTAAATAAAATGCCAAATGACCAACAAACCCCCATTATCTAACTCTCCTCACATTCTTTGTTACCTGCCTCATAGTGACCAGTCACACTGATGGGCCATTAGGGGGACGGCCTTTTTTCTCTCAGCTGTGAATCACTAAATATTCATGGCCATTGTCACTCCCTTGCATATTCCCTTTCTATCACAAAACATGTCTTAGAAAATTTACATCAATATATTGTTTTCTGTGAAAGAGTAAGCAGGATAATTTTCACATCATTTTGAAGTAAATATTCTAGCCAACAAGAGTGATTACTCAAAAGCCTTGTTCAGGACTATTCAGTAGGAGTTTTATGGCCTTATTTCTGCTATATTTATTTTCCCAAAACTTACTAACCACGCATAATCTTTTTTTTTCTCTAAAAAATGCAAACATGTATATCCATCTAACTTACATATTATTGTAGCACAGTTTGCGCTAAATACAAAAAAATTACATGATGGCCAGTAGTATGTTATAAGTAGCTGAAATAAGCACAAATGTCAGGGCATGTCATAACATCTAAAGGGCCCCAAAATCACCTCAGACCCCAGAGGGTTAAAAGTACAAAAGAGGTTTAGCTGGGTGACATTGTAACAGGACAACGATGATGATGAAGTGCGAGCTATATTAAACACAATGTGGTCAAGAACAAGCAGGAGTTAAAATACCTGGAAACAGTTGTAATGGAGTGAAAGATGCCTGAACCCGGGTGGATTCATATGCAAAGCTGTGACAACGATGAATGATGGAAGTGTGAGCTTATTAAAACACAATGTGGACAGAACAAGCAGGGTTAAAATACCAGGAAAACAGTTGTAATGGAGTGAAAGATGCCTGAACCGGGTGGATTTCATATGCAAAGCTGTGACAACGATGATGATGATATGCGAGCTTATTTATACACAATGTGGGTCAGAACATAGCAGGGTTAAAATACCAGGGAAACAGTTGTAATGGAGTGAAAGATGCCTGAACCGGGTGGATTCATATGCAAAGCGTTTCTTGACATGAGACAGGGCCTCAAAACAGCAGGCAGTATCAAATATCAGCAAACAGGTATATTAGGACAGGACACAAGAGTAATCCGTGACACATGCAAGGGTCGATCAATGGCAAACGTAATCCAGGGGGCTAGGCAAAAGGTAATCCGATATAAACAAGCAAGAGTCCCAAAGGCAGGCAGCAGAATCGGACAGGTTTCATGACAAACAGTAATATGATAGCGTAATAAAAGCGTTATAAAAGCGTAATCCACAGTCAGGGCAATGCTCAGGGCAGGCAGCAAAACATCCATGAAAAACAAGGGAACAGTCCAAGGTCAAAATCCAAGAGAGCAGTCCAAAGTAACAAAAAATAAACAAGGCAAGATACAAGACTATGACAAAGGCATAAAACAAGTCTATGCTTAGTAGATTCCGACCAACAGCAACAACTACAAAAGAGTCCAAGGTCAAAAACAAAGGCAAGACAAGGCAAGACAAAAACAAGGACAAGATATAAATAGAATACACTCAGAAGTGTCATTAACTTTGGGTACACAAGACTTCGCAAAGGTTTGGTTTGGCGTGGCCCTCATTATATGGCTGACAAACAGGAAGTCACCATAGAGAAAGCAGAGGGGAAACACGTCAGTATTAGGCAAGGGCTGCCTCTACTGGCATGGCATATACAGAACCCCTGCATCAGAGGCAGACTGATGGAACAATGGAGCAGGAGAACACTACGCCAGAATTTCAGAGGAGGATGGAGCCATTGGGTTGGGGGAGCAGGACAGCGCCAGGTAGCCACCTCAGCAGAGCAGTAATCCAGGGGTGGAGCTGGTAGAGCAGGAAGTCAAGGTGGAGCAGGTGGACCGAGCACAACAGAGCAGACAGGAGCAAAGATACCCACAGCGGAGCAGATATGACCACCAATGTGAGGCTTAACTAGGAGGCGTGATCTCCAGGGCGGATTCAGGTGGGACTGGAACAGATAGCACAGAGAGCGTTAACAGTGGCCTCAGCGGTCATAACAGGGTGTAGCAGAGAGTTCAGGGGCAGCTCTTTTGACCGTGGCTGGACAAACAGAGGGTTCGGGACTGGCCTTCTTGGCACGTGACAGGACAGGTAGAGAGTTGGCATGAACGACTCATTGGCCATGACAGGGGCAGACTGTGAGTTCACGAACGGCCTCCATGGCCATGACAGGACAGGCAGAGAGCTCATGAATGGCCCTCTTAGCCATGACAGGTAGGCTGTGAGTTCATGAACTGACTCATGGCTGGAGCAGACAGTTACATTGGTGGCCTCTTTGGCCGTAACAGGAAAGACAAGGGTTCACTGACAGCCTTCGTACCTGGTTCAGGGCTGGACAGATGTTCATACATGGTTTCCTTGGTAGTGACATGGGACAACATAAGTTCATGAATGGCTTCCTGTGGCCAGTTTGGGACAGGACAAGAGTTTATTAACAGTCTCCTTGACAGAGCAAGATACAGAGTTCCTGACTGGGTGAGAGTGGATTGCAGGGTTGCCACCACCACGCAAGGAGCTAACGCGGAAAACTGCTGCCTGTCGGAGATTCTGCAACTTGCACCGCCCATCAATCTGGAGAAAACTGCAGTGGGCATCATTGCCTCTGGGGAAACAGAAGTGGGCGTGTGCTACTCAGGAGGTTCTGCAGCATCAGCCGCCACCACTGGAGAGAGTCTTATGACAGACAGGACTGTGGAGGATTGTGGAAGGATAAACGCAACATGATGTGGCTCTGGGATGATCAGGCGGAGGACATGGCGAGAGCTCTGGGCAGATCAGATGAGACATTGGCGAGTGTTATGAAGGACGGTAACTAATAATGGACAGTGAAAGTCATTGGTGGGCTTTTTAGATTGACAGCTCAAACTAGCCAATTCAGCACAGGCTTGGCATCACCTGTAAGCAGTTCCGTATAGACAGAAAATAGAAGATGTTGGTTGAATCAGAGTTCAGTGCAGAGCTGATATTAGGTTTATTTCCCGTGCATGCAGCTAGAAGTAAGGTTAAACGTTCCAATGTTGTTTAATATACTGTATATTGTTGCTGCTGAAGAAAGTCATGGACTGCAGATATTAACGGGAGTACTGTATGCTTATGTACCACGATCGCAATTCTAACAATCGCCATTTTTCCTGTTGTGAGTTAATGTGATTGATTAGTTTGAACAGCCAGTTTAACGTTTATTAGAACATTGTACGCTTACTGTAATTGCACAAGTATAGATAAATTGCCGTCAGGATCATGTTCTAAAATTGTGGGCATCATGTTGATTACATAATGGCCGCCGGAATGGAGCTAATGACGTTACGACAAAGTGGTTTGAGTCCTGCGTGGGCAGTGCCGAGCAAGGCTGTATTATAATGTTGATTATCTGTAATTATTGTAATTATATAGTGGACTACAGTTGATCCTAGAAATGTAACTTCCTAATTTATGTGTTATGAATTGTTTTTATTGGTAAGTGTAATTTGCTGCACTGTTGATGTACTATTCTTGTATGTATACTTTTGCAGAAGCCACACACCCTTTACTCTATACTTGCATCTACAATGGAGAATAAATTTTGCGTTAGATACTGTGGATCAGCGATGGCTCTGGCGTGAGTGAGGGCCGTGGCTTAAAGAGGCTCTGCAAGGAGTGCTTGCAATGGGACAATACTCTCTTGAAAAATTTGCGCGTGATGGCAAAGTGGCTCTAGGTTTTGGTAGTTGTTGATCGTGGGGTTGGTGATGGTTAGCTCGTGATCATGACCCAAGACTCTGGAACGAGTAGCGTTGTGACATGATGTGGCTCTAGTAAGATGCAGGTGAGATGTAACGAGATCGGTTTCAGAATGTGACAGGGCTCTGTGAAGATCAGCTCAGAGAGACTTGACAATATCTCTTAGAGGGATCAGCTGATATGTGACGACACTCAAGAAGATCAGCTGTGATTTGACTTTGGACTCTGGAATGGCAGCCTATGACAAGACAAGATTGCTGATAGGACGGTTCTTGGCATTGCGAGGCTCAGGCGGGGCTCAGTCGATCTGTGATGAAAGTCTTCGGTGGGTTGGAGCCATTTTGTATGAACAGTCTCTAGATTGGTAGCGCATTTTGTAAACAGTTTGACTGGTCGTGACAGCCACATTTGTGGACAGGCCCTGCTTTTAGCTGCAGACATGTCTTGAACAGAATTTGATGGCTTGACAGACATGACGTGTGTATGGTTCTCTTTTGGGAGACATGATTTGAGCGAGGCCCTGGCTTGGGATAGTGCTCAGAGAGCAAAGTCTCTATATTGAGGGGGTATTGTGTGTTGGTAGTTAAACGTGATTAGTTTTTTATCCAAACCAAAACAAAAAGAACGTATTTTTCAAGAAAATTTCATTGAGGTCTACCTGGTAGTGGAGTTCACAGAACTCAGCCACGTAATCTCTCTATGATGCAGGTCACCTTGATGGAGGTGAACTAGGCGTGATGCTGGATCCATGATGGTCTAGTTTTTGGGTAAAGTACTGGATCTGTGGGTTAGGAGAAGTATTCTGTAACAGGCCTTTGACATGACAACGATGATAGGTCCAAGTGTGGAGCTTTATTAAACACAACATGGTCAAAACAGGCAGGGTCAAAATACAGCACAAACAGTAATATCCAAGGGGAAGACCAAAAGCGTAATCCAGAAACGGGCAATGATCAGGGCAGGCAGCAAAACACAGCCACAGTCCAAGATCAAATCCAAGAGAACAGTCCAAAGTCATAAAAATAAACAAGGCAATGAAAAACAAGGCAAAGATGATGGCAAGAAACAAGACTATGACAAAGTGCCAATAAACAAGGCTTATGGTAAACAAGGAAATGCTGCAGCAGAGTCCACAACAGCAATCAATCATCAAAAGCCTATTTGAACAACAAGAAACCCAATAGTCATAGTTGTGCCTGCTTATACTAACAGCTATGAAAAAAAAAAGAAGAAAATTATTTACTTATTATTTATTTTTGGTTTGTTTGTTTTTTATTTTTAAAGCTGTATCAAACCACTGAAGTGTAATTTTGTTTGTTTTCAGTTTTGATTAATTAATAATTAATTATTTGACAAGGGGAAGATCATTATCCAAATGATTTTAGATTTATCACACTTCTATCTTGCAAAAGGTGGTTTTAATCTTCTATCTAACTAAAGAGCTGTTTACCTTGGTTTCACATATTTTTAGTTTGTTTGTCTGGTTTTGTTTTTGTTTTTTTAAATATATTATCTCATGAAATGGCCACCTAAGCTCCACCTACTTCCATTTAATTCTGGGGGAAAAAGTATCAAACAATTACACATGGTGACATGGAATTTGCATTGGCGCTTCTCTCAGAAGAAGTAAATCAGAACTTCGAGCAAGAGTCATAGGACAGAACAAACAGCTGAAGAGAGGATCTTTTTCCCCCTGGGTAAAACAGTAAATATAAACTTACAGTTCTAAATCGGAATACCTTTATACAAGTATGTATGTATGTAACTAAAACTAAAAATGTTAGTAATTAACCGATTTCCGTTATTTGATTAGAAGTGGATCTATGATAGCTAGTAGGGCACTTGTATAAGTTGACTTTGGAGTAGAGCATCTGCTAAATGCTTATAATGTAAATGATGTTAGATCAGGTGTTTGAAACATGAGCTGTTGTGTTATAAGTATTATTTCCTGTTTTCAGTGTTTAAATAAAGTTGTTTGTCTAGTTGATAACAGTAATGTCATTCTAGATGGTCATAAACTACTATGGCATAAATGCATTCTGCATTTCTAAGGTGTTTGAAAAATATGGAAGATCCACGTTTATATGGAGCATAAATACTATTATTATACAAGTTTACTACGTTTGTAATACGTTATGCTTTTTTTTGTTTGTTGGGTGTGATAACATAGAAAATCTACTTAATAATCATGCCCTTTTACATGTTTTGATTTTACTATGATTTTGCTACAGGTCAAATTCAGATCCTGAAATGAAAAGATGTCGACTGCTCGTACCCATGAATCTTTTGTCATCCAGCTGCACATTCACCTAGTACAAACAACGATCAGCTGGGACTGTGACAAATGCTCCTGCCGCCTGTTCATGTACAACAGGTAGCAGGCACTTTCACTCTTTTATGGACTTCAGGGATTTCTAAAAGGTCAACCAAAGGCACTTGGGGTGAGAAATTTCTTGTTAACCCACATAACATTTTTTTTTTTTTTTTTTATGTGTGTCTGTTAGTGAGGTTGTTAGAAGAAAAGTACCATGAATAAATTCTAAAGAGGAAGGAGCACACTCATCTTAACAAAAAGCGATACACAATTTTCTATAGAAGAGGGTTTGGACTCTCTATCTTGGTAAAATGCAGGTTAAGGCACACACGAAAGATAAGGTGTTTATCATTGTAGAGCAGTGGGGTTCTTTTCAAAATCCTGGGGAGTCCTTGGCAGGGTCCACTGCTAAGCCTGACCTGACATTTAGCACTACATCTGATTGAGATTGAGGAAGAAGAGATCCATGCAACTGAAAAAAAACTAATGAGCTGATGATGTCTGCACAAATCAGACGGTGCAGGCGCTGAAATAAGGAAGACATGCCCCAGAAGATGTGCAGAGCAAGTGGACCCCAGGACCAGGATTGGAGGACCCACTGTTTCTAGATGAGATAAAATTGGTAACCATTTTACAGATCGTTTCATAGAAGCAAGAGACTGATGCCAAAAATAAGTGTGACAATAGATGGGACAAGATTTGCACATA
Source organism: Cirrhinus mrigala (assembly GCA_036247105.1). Taxonomy (NCBI): domain Eukaryota; kingdom Metazoa; phylum Chordata; class Actinopteri; order Cypriniformes; family Cyprinidae; genus Cirrhinus; species Cirrhinus mrigala. The sequence continues at coordinate 253,969 of JAMKFB010000241.1, read as the reverse complement.
TGCAAATCAGTATGTGAACTTCAGTATAATGATAAAATTGCACACTTGTGAGATTGTTTTTTTTCCTGATTACCAAATAAAAAAATCCTGTAACTACGGGCTGGGCCAAATATGTGTTTTGTTACATTT